>JACVVK020000339.1:705000-749006 GCA_018292915.2 Batillaria attramentaria | reverse complement strand
CTCTCTCTCTCTCTCTCTCTCACAGGATGAGCGATACTCACCGGTGCAGTTACACGCATTCTCATGAGCTCTGATGAAGTTTTATAGATTTCGCTAATTACGCCGGCTAAGGAACATTGTATCTTCTCCAAAATTGTCAGACCGATACACGGAATCATGCCGAGTGTTGGTTGTGAGTTTCGAGCGGTTTGTGGTCTGTTTTACTGGACTTGCATGTCATTCATGTTTGACGAAGCAAACTCAGGCCCGTCACGGTCATGCTTGCGCGGCGTTAAGCCCTAACTAACTAACTAACCGTCACGGTCAAGGTGTTTCCAGTTCGTGCACAGGTACGGCGACAGTATGAGTTCTGACACGGTGTGTTTGCGTGAATCGTGTCCTCTATTCTTTTGGACCTACGCCTGTTACAAGCGTGACAATTCACTGGTCCGTTCACCCGCTGCAACATGCTGCGCCCATCTACCTTTGTGTCAACGTGTGTTGCTGTTTTCATCGTCAGTTCATTGTTGATGCAATGTGGCGATGTGGGGCAGAATCCAGGACCTGGCGACACAACACAAGTACACGGCGGCGACAGCGGCACCCCGGGAACGATCAACCCCACCCCTACGGGAAACAACGCTACTGATAACACCGCCGGTCTTCTTGCCAGCGTGCAAACTATGATGCAACAGATGCAACAAGAGACACAACAACTGCAAATCTTGTTTGCTGACCAGGAACTGAAAATAAGCCAGTGCGCGAACAGATAGTCGGTATGAGTAAATCTCTTGACTCGTTGCATGAGGAAGTAGCCGACCTGCGTGAAAGGACGGAAGCGGAAAGTAATAGGGGAGTCGTTGCAAAAGATTCGACGCAACCAATTAAACAACTCTTCTATTCACTTTTGCCGTCTTTTTGACCCAGAAAAATCCAAACAGACTTTAATTAAGTTCACTCATAAAATGAGCAGGGGGGTCTGGGAGATTAGTAAATTTATAAGTGTACAATCTTAGATACTGCGAGAGTCTTGATGGCAGTTATTTTTCCAAATGGACTAAGTTGTCTTTTAGACCAGACAGCAAGAATATGTTTGTATTTCGGTAAGTTTATTTTCATAGTTAATCTGTACAATTCTGTCTATGTCAGTGGAAAAAAGCATCCCAAGGACCTTAAACACCCCCGGGTTCCATACAAAGTTTGCGTCACGCATGTACTTTATCTCAGAATTGTTTTCTTGGTCCTAACCAGACCACTTGTGTTTTATCCTGATTTATTTTTAATCCTGATATTAAAGCGAAGTATTGGAGGCAACGCATGCTCTCAGTGACAGATTTTTCACTACCATCTAGAAAAATAGATGTGTCGTCTACAAACTGTGACAACAGTATTTCAAGGTCATTAATCTTTAACCCTTTAAGAGTAATGGTGTTTATTCGAAAAACTCTGACCGACCTTGTGCATCAGGTGGTAATGAAATACGACAACGTTCTAGTTTTGCGACTGGACAGTGCCCTATTTGGCGTTGATAAAGACACTTACTTGGTCAGTGCATACGTACCACCGTATGATTCGCCTTTTTACAAAGTGACTGAAAACGGATCTGGAATCGAAGTTTTAGAGCAGTGCGTGTTGGACCTTCATGCCAAGTTTGATAACTTTTACCTCATGATATGTGGTGATTTTAATGCGCGAACGGCAAAGGATAACTGCGCTATGCTTGATTTCTATAACCCACTGCAACCCGACTGTGCAACCCGTTTTGAGAGAAATTCATGTGATAAAGAGAACTAGAGGAGCAAAGCCTCCTTGGCTCACTTGTGAGATGGGTCAAGGTCATTCAAAAGAGTATGTTTCTAAAGCTCTTATCACTAGCTATCATGAAATAAGGTGTCTTGTGTTCATAGTTCCTAAGAAAACGGCAAATGGCAACATAACAGTTTTCCCAGGACAGCTTCTATGACCTTGACCTGGGGTCAAGGTCATTCAAATGAGATCTGTAAGTGAAGAGCTTATCAGTGACTATCATTATGCCAAATTTGATAACTCTAATTTTTGTAGTTTCTGTACAAATGGTAATATAAAATTTCACAACAGACAGCTGTAATGACCTTGACCTTGAGTCAAGGTCACTCAAATGGGTATGTCTGCATAGGTCTCTTTGCTGCCTATCATTGTGCCTTGTCTGGTGCCTCTGCTGTTTGTCGTTTCCAAGGAAATGCTAACGTTAAAGTCTCCACAAAACATCTTGAATGGCCTTGACCTTGACCCAAGGAAATTGAATACAAGTATGCCAGTACAGGTTATGCCAGTACAGGTTTTGTCAATGTCTATCATGCCATGCAAAGTTTGATGCCTCTGGTACCACCACTACATTCTGAGAAAATGGCAATTTTAAATTTCCAATTACACAGCTTTGACGACCTTGACCTTCAGTCAAGGTCATTCAAAATGGTAAGTCTTGAAAGGTCTTGCTGCTGTTTATCAGCAAGCCAGGTTTGGTGCTTCTGCTGTTTATTGTTTCTGAGAAAATGCCAATGTTAAGGTTTTGGAAGGTTTTTCCGCAAAACAGCTTGTATGGCCTTGACCTTGATTCAAAGTCACTGAATACAGGTATGTCAGTAAATGTGTTGTCAGTGTCTATCATCATGCAAAGTTTGATGTCTCTGGCTTTTCTAGATTCTGAGAAAATGCCAATGTAAAATTTCCAAACAGACAGCTTTAGTGACCCTGACCTTAGGTCAAGGTCAGTCATTATGGTATGTTTTGAAAGGTCTTATGGCTGTCTATCAGCTTGCGTAGTTTGGTGCCTCTGCTGTTCATTGTTTCTGAGAAAATGCCAATGTTAAGGTTTTGGAAGGTTTTCCGCAAAACAGCTTTTATGGCCTTGACCTTGATTCAAAGTCACTGAATACAGGTATGTCAGTAAAGGTGTTGTCAATATCCATCGTCTTGCAAAGTTTGATGTCTCTGGCCTTTCTAGATTCTGAGAAATGCCAATGTAAAATTTCCAAACAGACAGCTTTAGTGACCTTGACCCAAGGTCAAGGTCACTAAAGCTGTCTGTTTGGAAAGGTCAAGGTCAATCACTATGATATGCTTTGAAAGGTCTTATGGCTGTCTATCAGCTTGCCAAGTTTGGTGCCTCTGCTGCTCATAGTTTCTGAGAAAATGCCAGTGTTAAGGTTTACTGCAGACACACAGACAGACACACAGACAGACAGACACACAGACAGACAGACACACAGACAGACGACGGAGGGTTATTACATAGACTCACTTTGTTACACAAGTGAGCCAAAAACCAGTTCGGCAATCAGCTGCTTGAGTTATGCGGTATGTTTGACTTAGCCATTGTCAATGGGCTTTGTAGCCGAGGCTTCGATTTTGGTTTCACTTTTATTTCACACTCGGGTAGCAGCGTCGTTGACTGTGTGTTATTGTCTCATGATCTGTGTGTTGGTCAGTTTGTGAAATCGTTTGTCATCGGATCACGTATTGAGTCTAGCCACATGCCATTATGTCGTGAGTTACAAGTGTTCAGTGAGTGTGTTGCGGTAGATAGGAACAGGTCAGACACCGAGTGGTCAGACAAGCTTATCTGGGATACTGAAAAAGAACGTGAATTTGTCGAGTGTTTGAATTCTGAGGCTTTGCTAGACATGATGGCACGTGCTAGGGAATCCGTAGATCAAAACATTGACCAGGCACTCCAGACATTTGTTGATACGCTTTTTCCTGCAGGTCAGTGTATGGTTAAGCGATGTAAAAAGGGGTCAGGCAGAACTCGTGAGGCAGCTTGGTTTGACAAAGAATGTAGGTTAGCGCGAGCTGCAGTCAGAAAGTTGCTCTGTAGGTTTCGGGTAATTGACAAAGTGAATGACCACATGGCGCAGTAGTCGCCAAAAGAGAGGATAAAAGTTGATCAAACTCAAGAAAGCGAATTTCAAACGTGACAAGGCTAATCGTTTAAAAGTAGTATCTTTATTACTGAAGGGCTTCCAGCCCCCGTAAGTAAGTTCACGGGTACAGGCATACAATAAAATGCAGAAAATACAAGCATTACTGCGACAGCTGTTTGCTGCGACGTTCTAGACCGTAATGAATCAGAGTTACGTCCCTTGAGGTTCAAGGTGACAGCCTTTTTCAGAGCTGCCGATTTGATTAACTGTTTTGTGGTCCTTACCCATCGTTTACAGCCTTTGACATCGCCTGAGACAAGTTGGCGGTACTGGTAAAAAGGTGAGAGGCTTTCAAACAGGTTCGAACAGTTTTGAATGTGTTTTCGGAGATCTGTTATCAACCTGACCGGTCGACCACTGTGTGACCTACTTGGACATCATGGCTGCCTCAGCCGGTGCACACGTTGAGCCGGTTTTCTTTAAAGCCTCTGACTTTCCCGTGCCTGTAGATGTCCTAGAAGTATGTCAAGCCGCCGAAAAAATATCCGGCAGAGAGACTGTAGCCGGTGCACAGCGGATAAGGGGCTTGTGGAGGGTATACCCCTTGAGTAAAGGGGCTTGTGGATAAGGGGCTTGTGGAGGGTATACCCCTTGAGAAAAGAAGCCCGTTGCACGCTGTTGTTGAACGGCATAGAGCTAAGAGGGCATTCCATCATCCCCCATGACAAAAACCCGTTCATACTTTCGGATGTTGGGAGGGAAATATCAACCACAAGACTATACATACAGGACGTGCCAATAAGTGTGGACGATGATGAGATAGTGACCTTGTTGGATAGGTTAGGATGCGTTCGACGCTCAGCTATCACGCCAGAACGGGCGAGAAATAAAGACGGAAAACTGACCCGGTTTTTGACCGGACGAAGGTTTGTGTACATCCAGACCCCAAGCAGTCCCTTGCAGCGCACCGTAGAAATGGGTCCTTTCAAAGCCACACTATTTCATAAGGATGAAATCTGCAGTGATTGATCCCAAATGCAGCAGATGTCTGCAGTCGGGACATAGGGCAGTGGAATGTGAAAGTGAGGTTGTCTGTAGGGCATGCAAGAAAAGTGGACACAAAGAAAAAGACGGCAAGTGTAACCAGTTGTCGGACAACCCACGTGAACAAAAACAGAGCGCCGAGGAAACCCCCCTGGTGACGTCAGACCCGCCTCCCCAAAGCAGTATGAACGAGCCTGGACACACGCTGCCCGTGCAACGCAAGGAGAACCTGGAGAGAGGACGACAGGAGAGCCGCGGAAAAGAGAAGCAAACACCCATCTCGGGCTACATGCAGCGGAGACACAGGTCAGAAACTCCCAGCAAGCGGCTTCGGTCCGACTCAAGCTCCCCTACCCTACTGCGGGATGATTTAGTACGCACTTTGGCGACGGGGGATCCCGCTCAGCACCGAGATTCAAGCTCCGCCGCAGAGACTCAAGTGACCTAGGCCCGTCCTCCACTCGCTGGCCGCTTTGAAACGCATCACGACTTTGGCTCCGTCCCTGGACTTTGGAACTGAAATGCGACTTAAACATTTCGATAAACATCATGACAACTGAAAACTTCTACTATTATGAACTCCATATTAAGTATAAATGTGTTAACCCTTAATGTAAGAGGGCTCAGAAACAAAAGAAAACGTGATTCCGTATTTCGTTTTTTGAAACGCAAAAAAGTAGATATTGTTTGTCTACAGGAAACTTACATTACAGATGATGTGAAAAAGGAATGGCGAAAAGAGTGGGGAGGCCAGATGTATAGTTCCAGTGTTAGTAGTCGATCAATGGGTCAAATCATTCTCTTTCGTAAGGATTTTCTATTCAACACACGATTAATATACACTTCAGACAGAATTCTTACAGTGGAGGTTTTGGTAGAGGACAAATCAATATATGTACATAATATCTACGCTCCGGCGTCTGGGAATAAAATTCCCTTTTTCGGTGATTTGGAAAAGTGTTTACAGAACAACTCGTCCTCTTCTGCAATAGTATGTGGTGACTTTAATTGTGTTTTAGATAACAAGAAAGACATAATTAGCGGTGAAAAACATCATGACAGAAATGTGAATAAGTTTAATGATTGTTTGGTAAATAGTGAACTGAATGACACTTGGCGACTGCTTCATCCTGAACTGTCAGAGTTCACGTGGTACAGAAATAATCCGTGCCAAGCAAGACGCCTAGACTATATTTTAGTATCCGATGATATATTAGACAGAACACTGTCGTGTGAGAATGAGTCTGTATCATTCTCTGATCATAGAAGTGTAATGCTAAAGTATAGTATATCTCACGTTAAAAGAGGTCCAGGTTACTGGAAGTTTAACAATAGTCTCTTGGAAGACAAAACCTACGTGCAGAAAATGAACGATTTTATAAATAGTTTTATTTGTACTACAGAAGAAACAAGCAGTTGATCTGGGAATTGCTCAAAATCAAAATACGTGAATATACCATATGTTACTGTAAAACCAAAAAATCAAATGAAAGAAAACAACTGAAAGATTTAAACAAAACACTTAATGAATGTGATCTAAACCTTGCTGTTAATCCCAACGATCTACAGACGCAACGTCTCCGTGAAAAAACTAAAGCACAGCTTGAACTTTTTGAACAGCATGCAGCTAATAGCGCTCGTATTCGGTCTCGGGTTAAATGGATTGAAGAAGGAGAAAAGAACACGAAATACTTTTTAAATCTGGAAAGAGTTCGGGGAAACGCAAAAATCATGGACAAGCTGACATTGGAGAATGATCGAGTAATCACTGATCAGAACACAATCTTAGAGGAACAACAGAAACACTTTGCCTCGTTGTACTCATCGCAAACAGACAAGAACCGCATGAAACACTTAGCAGATGTTTTCTTACAAGACACCAACATCCCTAAACTCACAAACGAGAACAGTGACTCTTGCGAGGGATTGATAACAACCGAAGAAGCATGAATAGGTCTAAAACATTTGAACAACGGATCAGCACCAGGATGTGATGGTATAACGGTAGAATTTATGAAAATGTTTTGGGTTCACTTGCGAGACTTAATTGTCTGCTCGATTAACATCGCCTTTGAAAACGGCCAAACGTCCCCCTCCCAATCAAAAGCAGTTATCACAATGATCCACAAAGGGAAAGGATTGCCACGCGATAATTTACGAAACTGGCGTCCTATTTCTTTAACAAACACAGACTACAAAATTTTAGCGAAATGTCTTGCCCTTCGTATGTCGAATGTCATCGATGATATTGTACACACAGACCAATTGGGCTTCATTAAAGGTAGGAAAATCTCTACAGCAATCAGGTTAATCGACGACACTATTGACTACATGAACCATGTGAATTCCCCGGGAGTATTGTTAGCACTAGACTATGAGCGAGCGTACGATAGTATCTCCAAAGAATTTCTTATATATGCATTAGAAAAGTTTGGTTTTGGAGCTCAATTTGTACGTTGGGTCTCGGTCATCATGAAGGAAACTAAAAGCTGCGTCAACTACTGCGGTTGGTTGTCGGGATGTTTTCCAGTGGCCCGTGGAATTAGACAGGGTTGCCCGTTCTCATCTCTGGCGTTCATCTTAGCTGTGGAACTCATTGCTTTAAAAATTAGACAGTGTAACGACATCAAAGGCCTGCAAATGCCCTATGAAGGAGTAGATGACCTCAAACTCCTGAAGATTATTTTATATGCTGATGATGTCACCATGTTTCTCAAAGATAAGCAAGACGTGGCGAAAGTCCTGGCCATCGTAACAGATTTTACCGCGTTCTCAGGCCTCAAACTCAATATGAATAAATCAGAAGCCATGTGGCTAGGATCTAACAAAAATTCTGATGAACAGTGTGAAGGATTCAAAACGAGGAAACAAATAAAAATACTTGGAATCTACTTTAGAAATGATAAGCCAGCATCTCATGTAGAAGAAAATTGGAGCGAAAGAATTTCAAAAATAAAAAGTATCATAGCACTATGGAAAAAGAGACATTTAAGCCTCAGGGGTAAGGTATGTGTAATAAAAACATTTATTTTGTCGCAGATGGTCTTTGCAATGCAGGCACTCAGTATCCCAACTCACGTACTGGACGAAATCAACACACTCTTATTTAGATACCTATGGAAAAATAAGAACCTGAATAAGAAGGCTTTTGAAAAGTCAAAAGGGTTGTGATGTGTAGTGACTACAAAGAAGGCGGAATTAAGATGATCAACATAAAAGATATGCAACTGTCGATGCTGTGTGAATGGGTGGTTAAACTCCGATCAGAGAAAACAATATCACGCTGGTCTATTCTGGCGAGAAGAGTGTTTCGGCTGTATGGCCCAGAACTTGTATGTTTCGAGTCATCTGTAATGGGAACGAAATATAAAGGACTCGAACTCATTAAATCCTCGTTTTGGAAAGACGTTTTGATAGCATGGTTAAACTCCTCTCAGAACAACGAAAACCTCACAACAATTCTATGGAACAACGGAAAAATAACATACCAGTCAAGCGTTATATTCTTCACTGACTGGTTGAGGGCCGGGATATACCACCTGTCAGATATTTATGACGGTAACACCCTGCAGTCTTTCGAGGAAATATGTCACCGTATAGGACACTCCCCTAAAAGAATACTTGAATACAACATTGTTAAAAATGCAGTGATGTCATTCATCCGCAGGAATCCAAATTTTGATGAAGCTGAACAAACCGTTATATGTAAATTAGCGAGAGATATGAGAACCGAGCTGGTAAAACAGAAGTATAGTCCTCCAGGTGCAGTAAACTTTTGGAAAAATAAACTTGGGGGTAGAAATTAACGAGTGGCACTGGGATATAGCAAATAAAGTAACGACAGAAGTCAGGCTGCGCGAACTACAATGGAAAATACTACACAATATCTATCCCACCAACATTCTATTATCAAACATGGGTATTACTAACAACAGATGTTGCAATTATTGTGTACATGAGATTGATTATGTGGAACATTTCTTTTTCCAGTGTCGGAAAATATCTCGGATATGGACACGTGCAGAAAAACTTTGCACAGAAAAATGTAAGCGGCATATTAAGATATCAGAAGAACAGGCATTAATTGGATACATAAATGGTGAATTGGAAAAATGGCAAATCACATACATCAACCATGTCATACTGATCGTTAAAATGTGCATCAGCAAATTTAAATACGGTATACCGATAGACATAATTTGTGTATTTGAATCAGAAATAAGATTAAGAAAATTAGACTGAAAGTAATGCTCCCGCCCAGCTGCAACCCGCTCGATGAAGCGAGTTCTCTGTTTGTCTGGCGGTCTGTCTGTCGTCTGTCTGCCTCTCTCTCCCTCCCTCTCTTTCTCTCTCTCTCTCTCTCCCTCTCTCTCTCTCCCTCTCCCCTGCCCCCTCACACACGCAGGCACACACCAACATATATGCATGTACAATGAATACCCATTGCTAAGTCGAACACAAGGTTATAAAGCATATAAGTTTAAAAAAAGGTTGTTTTTTGTGTGTGTTTTCTTGTTAGTTTGTTTGTTCGCACATTTTTTATTGACTTCTTGTACTTTCGGTGTACGACTGTCTTTAAGCTGCGAGAAACATATGTCCATGGAAAAAGGTAAAAACAAAGAGAAATAATGTAGTCGTTAATTAAAAAGAAAAGAAAAGAAAAAGAACCTATGAAGAAGGGACGCTCAGCCCAGTTAAGAAAAAAAAAAAGGAAGAAAAAAAAAAATTTTTTTTTTTTTTTTTTTGCTTGGAGCGGACCTGCATGCAACTGAGGTTTCAAAAAAAAAAAAAAGAAAAAAAAAAAAAGGCCGTAATGTATATACCTTACCAGGTTAAACAAACATGTATTGTCCATGGAAAGCCACATCGGTGCCGTGTGTCGTTCGGCCTTCTTTTCGCTCAGGAAAATCGCTTCTATTCGTTCCCTCTTGTCTGAATCCTCCACTGCCCGACTCATCAATGCAACTGTTACATCTAGATTAGACTTTTGTAATTCTGTCCTTGTTGGCCTGCCAGCTGATCAAATCAACCGCCTTCAGCGTGTACAGAACAGCGCAGCGCGTCTTATTCTCAAAAAGCGTAAACGTGACCATGTTACACTTCTTCTGAAGGAATTACACTGGCTACCTGTTCGATACCGTATCATGTATAAAATAGCAACACTAGCCTACCGTCATTTCGACAAATCCCTCCCGCAGTACCTCACAGAGAAGCTCACTACGTATGAAACATCCCGTTCACTTCGCTCGTCTTCTGAGAAACTATTAAAAATACCCCGTGTCAGTCTGAAAACTTATGGCCAACGTTCCTTCAGTTACTCTGCTCCCCAAATCTGGAACTCTCTGCCCGTCTCACTTAGGAATCTCCCTACTCTGTCACAGTTCAAGGCACACCTTAAAACCTATCTGTTTCGGCAAGCTTTCAACTAAATTTTTTACTGTATCCTCCCCTGTATCCCACGTCCGCCGTGTGTGTGTGTGTGTGTGTGTGTCCGTCGGTCTGTGTGTGTGTGTGTAGCGCGCACTGAGTGCTCCGGCTCTTGGGCAGACTTTCTGCGCCATACAAGAACAATTTATTATTATTATTATTATTATTATTTTCATATAATAGACGTAAGGTACTGTAAGAGGGGTACTTATAATATTTCAGTGGAATAAATCTACTTCTAAGATTGTTAAGTGCTGTGCAAGTAAAAAGGAAATGCATTTCATCTTCCAAGCGGTGATCACAGAGAGGGCAACTTAATAGTTGTTCGCCAGATGAATATCTTAACTTGTGTAGTTTTATATCAGAGATGCCTAGTCTAAACTTGATCAGTTTGTCACGTAAACTTTTACTTGAGACCCATTCAAAATAAGGTTCTAAACATGGCGACAGTTTGAAAGTTCTATAAACGTTAAATCTATCACTGCAGTTTATGTTGTTATGCCAGTCTTGCCAGAAACAATCAATCAATCGTTGTCTGTATACCCTTAAAAATGAAGTAATGTTTTCTACACCATGATTCAGCCAAACAAAGCCAAAACCGTACCTGTATAATGCATCACTGACATCCGTTACCCAACAGCGGGTTCCACTATCATGCAAATGATACAACATCACATACGCCTTGTGTGGAAGTCTGTCTACATTCATCCTTGTAAGGCGTAACCAATACTTGATACAGTTAACATTTGCTCTGATGTACAGAGGGTATCTACCTGTTTCTGAATAAACCATAGTATTCGGGGTCCTAGGGCTAACATTTAGCAGTTTTTTTAGTGCGAACAAGTGCACGCTTTCCGTAGAGCCGTACAAGTGTAACCCCCAGATTTCCGAAGCATATAACAGTATAGGACTAATCTGAGAATCAAACAATTTAAAGAAAATGGATGGTGAAGTGTCTCCAAGCTTCCACATAATTCTAAATATTTCAAAAACACCTTTTTTTTTGCTCTGGAAGCAAGATCTCTGCACGCCTGTACAAATGATAGGCGTGTTGATAAAAACAGCCCTAAATATTTGTAGGAATTCACAACATTAATGTTTTCTCCATTAAAGTACCACTTCTCATTTTTTGCTAAACGTCCGCCATTGCGAAACACAACGATATCAGATTTTGAAAGGTTAACAGTTAACTGAAGAGACCTAGCGCTCTTTGCCAGTACGTTTAGTTGATTCTGTAAGCCCCATAACAGTATCGGACAACAGGGCGACATCGTCAGCGAACAACAGAATGAACAGCTCAAGTAAATCCGGAAACAACTGGACACCATGTTTGCCATTTTTTATAATTTCTTTAGCCAATTCATTGATAAATATTGAGAATAATACTGGACTCGTGGGTTCCCCTTGCTTCAAGCCTCTCTGACAGAAAAGAAATTGGTCACATCGGCACCACACCTAACACGAGCTTTTACTGTTTTATACATAGACTGTACCGCTAGAAGCATTTTTCCGCTTATACCATTTGCTCTCAGTGACAACCAAAGCCTGTTTCGCGCTATCGAATCAAAACATTTCTGAAAATCAATAAAAGCCACGTACAACTTTCTGTGGCGTGACAGGTATTTCTGTATCATTGAAAACAATGTAAATATGTGATCGGTCGTCGAATGGTCTTTTCTAAAACCAGCTTGAATATCGCCCAGCATCTGTTTCTCTTCCACCCACAATGTCAGTCTGTTATTTAAAATGTAACTGTATAGCTTTCCACATATATTCAGTAGGGAAATACCTCTGTAATTATCCGGAGTGTGAATGCTACCTTTTTTATGGAGAGGTTGTATCGTGGCTTCAGTCCATGCCTCAGGGTATTGACCACTCGAAAAAACGTGGTTAAAAAGATCTGTGAGAAAAAGAAGAATCACATCACTAGCGTATTTATATATCTCGGGTATCAGGCCATCTGGTCCGGCAGCTTTTTTACACTTGAGCGCAGAAATTGCCTGTCTAACCTCTGACTGGGTAATATCTAAATTTAAGTCGTCATCTTCATACATCCCTACCGTTTCAAGTTCCAAATCTACTATCGGATTACAAGCACCAACCGTGGGTGGTTGGCCTGTGGCGAGGAACACATTTTGGAAATATGCTACCCATTCCCCCCCAGAGATGTTCCCCACGCCCTTGTTAATGGAGGATATAGACTTTACAGTTGCCCAAAAAGCCTTAGGGTCAGTAAGAGAATTACTAATATCTTGTCTTAATTTGCTTTTGTATGCCATTTCTTTCCGCTTAATTAACTTCTTATATTCTCTTCTAAGCTCAGAATAATAAACTCTATCATGATTATCATGCGAGACCCTGTAGCGTCTCAGTGCTTTTCTCACTTTCTGCTTCATGGACTGACATTCACGATCAAACCACTTCAATCGAGGTGTCAACCTCCGTGTGTTCACACGCTTTTCCATACACTCCGCTGCAAGCTTCAGACCTGCAGTAAATGTAGAGACTGATTCATTCACGTTACTTTTTATCAGACTGCTTGCTTCACAAAAAAGCGTGCTAACTTCACTAGACAATAGTCGCGCACGGAAATCATGCAGGCGGTCAGCTGACCAGCGCAGTTTGTGAATGAACTGTGGCTCTTTACAACTTGGCCTGCTTTGACTGAGTTGACCTACCAGCGTACACGTAGCAGGCATATGTTGAGACACAATGCTTTCGCCTACACACATATCCTTGACCACATGTAATAGAGACGAGGAAAGAAGGATGTAATCTATAACACTACTACCAGACGTGGATAGGTAACACATGTAAAACGACCACTGCAGTCTCCGTTGCACATTCCGTTCAAAAATGACAAATCCAGCTGTGCGCACAAATTCAACAAAGAATTTCCAAACATGTTTACAATAGTGTCTTGTGAACATCTTGTTTGTGCAACCTCTAGATGCCCCAAATTATGTTGCCTTATCTCGGCAGGTACTGATAAAATCAACACTCCTAGGGGCTTTATTCCCTATCCTGGCGTTGAAATCACCACACAGTATGAAAAGTTTGTCACCATATTTTTCAATCAAATGAAGCATGCAGTGTTCAAGGGCGTCGATGCCATTGTCATATACACATGAGTTATAGTAGGGTGACTGGATAGGTGGAACATACGTGCAAATGAAAAAAACGTTTGTGCCAAACAACTCCTTGGAAACTTCAACAACAACAATATTGTCATAATTGACATGGATCTGTTGAACATATCCACATAACGTATCCTTTACCAAAAGTATCACACCACCTGAACGTCGACCATACTGAGCCAGCTGTACGGCTGGGGAAACAAAACTGGTAAATCCTGGAAATTCATTTGAAGAAAAACTTTCTAAAAAGGTTTCAACCAAACAAATAAACTCAAACTTGTTCACGAATGATAGAAACTCATAGTCACCGAGATTGGCCATAAGGCCCCCTATGTTCCATGTAAGAACCGAAATAGTTCGTGTTTCCTGGACACAGCATCTCTTCATCTGTGTAGAATCCTTTACACTGCGTTTTTGTCTGTCCATATCTGATGCATCTGGTTCGTTCTCTTCAATGTGTCCGTCCGCCTCTCCAGGGCTGGAGCCGATTCCCTATTTGGAAACATTGGGTTTGTGTTTCTTACTTTTATTATTGTCATTGTTCTTAGCATCCAGGCGCATGTGCTTGTTCTTGTAAGAGCTGTATTGTCTAAGACTTGTCTGTCTAGTCTGTCTAGTGGTTCTGCTGTTCACTCCACCAACCTGGCAAGGTGGAACCTCAGTAGCTCTGTCCTGTTTGTCCTCTGTTTTCTGCTGCTCATGACGGACACTATCAGCCTCTACCCGTCTAGCAGCACTGTCACCACTGGCTTGTTGGGGGCTGCCATCAGGAAGCGTTGATACCGGGGAGGAACGAGCGCTCCGGAAATTCTCAGCCTCTGGGCTGGGATCAGACAGACGGTTCTGGTGGCTGCCGTCGTCGTTCAGTAGATCGGTGTCGCCACCGGTGCCTGGTGTAACTGGGGATCCAGCTGTAGTAAACACATCTGCTGACACTACATAGTCTTTGAGCAAGGGTGTCACTGTCAGCGTCAGTGGGAATTGTGACAGCTGACATGTAGCATTACTGGATAGTTTGGAGTTGCAAGGCTGCATGCCAAGAAATGTGTCATGGTCCGTGTCGTTCACTACACGGCTAGTTGTATGTTCAACACTATCTGTCCACGCGCGTTTGTCTGGTCAATAGGTTGCACCTCAAAAAGAATGTCATGGCCCGTGTCACTCGCCAGTATCCGGGTGACCGTTCGCTCGGCACTATCCGTCCACGTGCAAGATCGCTCTAAGGGCGTTGGGGACTGGTCATGCTGTACTGCGTGGTCACTAAACAGCTGTCTGGCGACCCCGTGTGCTGACAGCTGATCACGTTGTGTGTACCTCGGCGACGTCTTGTCATGCTGGCGCGGAGCGAGATGTTGAAAGTTGAAGTTGAACCTGTTGTCGTTGTCGTTATGGCTGTCGCGGCGATCCCCGCAATTTACGCCTGTTGTCGAGTGAGGTTGGCGATGCTGAGAGGAGAGAGTACGTGGATGTCTCCGCTCCCGTCTCTCCTCCACTACCAGACGGCCATTTCGGTAGTATCCGTGCTTGCCTTCTTTTCGTACTTCCTGTAGCTCTGCCATCTGTCGTTGTGTCAGGTCCTGGGCTACTTTAATTCCTTGCCGGCGCATGAGATCCCGGCTGTGTTTGTCACGAAGCAATAACATCTTATCCGAAAACCTCTGGAATTGAACCACCATCGGCCGGGGTCGTGAGTCTTGGTAGCTTTTCGTGCCTAGCCGAAACGCGCTCTCAATATTATCAAAGCTCCAGGCTCTGACACGACAAAAATGGTTCAACAGTGCCACCACCGTTTGTCTACATGCATCAAAATAGTCATGCTCAGGTTCAGGAACACCAAACAGTTTCACGTTACATCGTTTTGTGCGTAGTTCCACTCTCTCTAGGTTCATCTCTAGTTCAGACACACGCCTCTCTAGTCTCTTGTTGTCACTGATGAGCGATCCGATAGCCATACAATTTTCACCAACAGTAGTCCGCACAGCTCCTAGGTCCGTGCGAAACACAGCAATGTCAGAACGCACACACTGCAGCAACTGGTCGAACCTGGCAGTCTGGCTATCTAGCAAAGTTTTCATGTTTTCCATTGTGAGTTGCTGAGTACACATACCTGCACCTGTGCTGTTTTGCGAACTGCCCCCATTCGCCGTAGACTGACCGCTTCCCACAGCACTGTCCATGGTAGGAGGATAGGGAGGTCCGGGGTTAGTCTCGACATCCCCGCAACGTACTAGAAGATATGCCAGGCAGACAAAAAGTATCCACTGCCATCGACTTGACACTGTCAACACTTTTGCACGGAAGATGGCGGCCATCCGAGCACGCTTCGACATGAACGCAATAAATGTCCAGTGGAACACGCCACACACCGGCCGAAAAACCAAGTTGCCTACAGGCATAGCGGTCTTAGTTGTTCCCAAAAAGCCTGCGACGGTCTTGACCGTGCCACTGCAGTTTTAACCAGATAATTTTGATAATTTTGACCCCCCCTAAAATTCTGTGGCCATGCACCCGTGAACAGGGGAGATTTAAAAGATTGTAGCAAAGATCTAAGATTGTTTTGGAAAGAGATCAGACAAATTTCGTGTAGAAAGAAGCAGTTGGCTGCCAGTTCGATCACACGTGATGAGTGGTTTACCCACTTTAGTAATGTGTTTCACCCCAATACTGTAAATATGTAGTGCCGCCTGCTAGAGTTCCATGAATTACGTTTGATGTTGTAGTGTGCTATGTCCGCTATGCTGATGCCTGAGGGGAGCCGGGGTGGTCGAATGGTAGAGCGTTGGACTCTCGGGTCGTGAGTTCGTATCCCGGTAGGGGCCAAATATTTGTGCTGGCTTTTTCATCGTTGCCCCGTCTTTGATATCACCCGTATGTGGTGGAAAAGGACGTTAAACTCCAAACACCCACGCCACCCACCCACCTATGCCTGAATGCTGCTTGTCAGGACGGCGGTAGACACCAACGCAACACACACTAAACACGTAACGACACAGGACGTGAATAACAGAAATGAAATGAAAAACATTTTAAAAAACTGAAAGAGGGGGCAAATTTTATGTCCGTTACGTGGATCTACTGAAAGCGTACGATTCAGTGGACAAAGAAAAGCTTTTTAACGTTTGCAACAAGTAGACTTATCGGGGAAGTTTATGCGTGCGATATCTGCCATTTACAAGTCAGTTTGTGCTTGTGTTAGAGTAGAGGAAACACTTGCTGACGTTTTTGATTGCCCAGTCGGTTTGAGGCAGAGCTGTGTCCTCAGTCCCTCCTTATTCACGCTATTTATCAACGAAGTAGCCACAGAAATAGAAAGAAATTGAATGCATGGTGTGCAGTTACAACAAGACTTGATAGAACTTTTTCTCCTGCTGTTCAGTGCGGATGACATTTCCCTCATGTCGAGTACAGCAAGAGGGTTGCAGAAGCAGATTAACTGTTTGGCAAGTGCCTGTAGGGGTCTTGGATTGTAAATGTTGAAAAGATTAAGGTGAAGATATTTCGGAAGGGAGGTTTCCTGGGAGAAAATGAAAAGTGGTTTTTAGACTAGAAGTTGTGAACGAATATGTATATTTAGGAATCCCATTCACAACCACGCTTACCTATAAACAAACCACAAATTATGTTGCGGCAAAAGGCAGAAGAGAAGCCGTTGATTGTGTCAAAACTCTTAGTAAACTTGACTGCATGTCCATAGAAACATTCTCTAAATTTTTGGATGCACAAGTGCAACACGTTTTACTCTACGCGTCGGAGCTTTGGGGGCTGCATCGATTAGATAACATAGAAAGTGTTTAAGTGTTTGCTTGCAAAAGGTTTGTGAAAGTTCATTTGAGAACGCCTAACAAATTTATCTGTGGTGAAATGGGCAGATACCCCATGAACATCAACAGCTACGTGAGATGTATACGCTACTGGCTGAAATTGTTAGAAATGGAGATATATAGGTTAACGAAACAAGCTTACAGCATACTTTGTACTATGGACCAAAATGGCAAACAGTGTTGGGTTTCGTTATTGAAGAAAACACTGTTTGAATTCGGCTTTGGTTTTGTATGGGAACAGCAAGGAGTAAGTAATGAGAACGCTTTCCTTGTTGTATTTAAACAGAGGTGTATCGACGTGGTTTGGAGGGGAGTCGGTGGCTCAACGGTTTGAGCGTTGGACTCGAGATCGAAAGGTCCCGGGTTCGAATCCCGACAGGGTCAAAATTTGTACAGGCCTTTTCACGTTGCCCCACTTCCACTGACTGTGAACTGGATCTGTTGGTGTAACTTGTCCATTACAGTCAAGGATACATAAACTGTGGCCGACCTGGCAGTCTGACTGGATTGGAAAAGTGTTCAGCTGGACTGTACAGTTAGGGTAGCTATCCCCATCCCCCATAACTAGCCCCTTAGGGCCGTCTGCAATCACCTCGTTGTGGCGTGGACGATAAACCCCAGCTAACCAACCAACCAACGTGGTTTGGACAAGAATGGCATGCAACAGTTACTGAGAATGATGTGCTTTCATTATATCGGACTTTCAAAGTTTCCTGACGAGAAAGCATTTGTTTCAAACTCTTGTTTCAAACAGCAGCAGATTGAAAACACGTTAGAAAAATGGAAAGAGCTCGCGTTCCAGGGACGTATTGCACGCACTGATAACATCGACCACTCTCTTTCTGTCTCGCACCTACACAACTTCCACCTCAGCGACAGCTTAGTGCAATTTGTCGTTAGAGCTCGGCTTCAGCTGCGCATGTGCAACAGTTTGCTTCATGTGTAGTACACAGGTAGTTGTGAAAGACACTGTGTCAGGTGTGGTTTGCACACAGAAACTGTCAGCCACATTATCAATCGGCGCCCGAAAAAGAAAAAAACTCAATCCAAAAACGGAACAACCGCATTGCTGCAATGATTTCAAAAGCAATGTCAGCAGTAAATCCTCAAAGCTTCGTATCAGTCAGTGTCTAAATGATCAAATTATCAAACCATCCCATTTTGACACTGATCGTGACGAAAGGTTCGAGGCAGTCCCGAACACCCGACCAGACTTGTGCTTGATGAATCGCGATTAAAAAAAAAAAAAAAAAAAAAAACTGTTTCATAATCGAAGTGGCGGTGGCTTTCGATGCCTTTATCAAAGAGTCCTACCAGGCTAAGTTTGACAGATACTTGCCACTCTGCCACAGAATCACTGATCGTGGCTTGGAATGCACGGTGCTTGTTCTGATTGTTGGCTACCCATGGAGTACACACAGTAAATTTGTGAGTGGGCTGAGTCTGGCAGGCATACCCTTTAAGCGAGCTAAAGCCATAGCTAAATGCTGTTCAGTCAGTGCCATGATCGGATCTAAAATAATCTGGAAACAAAGATGTGAAGACACGTAAACTTGACTGGAGTAACTATGACCTGATAATATGCTGATTTTGTTCTGTGTGTGAAGACACTTCAACTTGACTGGCGTAACTATGACTTTTAAGTTTGTCCTCAATGAGGGGCAGCAACCTGTTCAGGACCAGTCTCTCCAGACACATCATGGGAAGAAGTGGGGTGAGGACCACCGGTCTGTCGTGATTGAGTTCAGTCGGAGTCGGCTTTTTTCAGTCAGTGGTACCGGTGTAGGATCCGGTCCGGTCCCCCCTCTGAAGCAGTCCCCCGGGGGACCAATTCGTGGCAAAAACTGCTCTATAATGGTCCCCCCTTAGACATCCAGCCTCGTTTTCGACTGGTCCCCCTGGGCGATTTTGGTCCCCCCTCGCATCCAAAGTAGGCCCCCTCTCGAACTGGTCCCCCTCTTTTCTAACCAATGTAGAGCTATGTCAGTATTTATTTTTAACTTTATTGTTATAGTGTGTGTCAACTCAGTAGAAAACGTGACTCTGGATCTCTCTCACACTCTCTCTCTCTCTCTCTCGCCCCCCACACTTTCTCTCCTCCCCCCATCTCTCAAACACACACACACACACATTATGCACGCACGCACGCACGCGTGCACACTCACTCACGCACGCACGCACGCAAACACACACGCGCACACACACACACACACACACACACCTCTTTCGTTATATGTATAATTATTTTCATTTTTGTACAGAGATGTTATTCAAGATGATCTTGAACTGGGTCAAGGTTACAGTGTCAAATCTAAACTTTTAAAAGTGATTTAACTTCGTAGATTTGCCGTTCTATGTAGCCTATACTTTTGTTTTTTTTATTTTCTCTTTTTTTTTTTTTGTGGGATGAGGAAACGGTCGCCACTAAAAAAACAAAAGTATAGGCTACATAGAACGGCAAATCTACGAAGTTAAATCACTTTTAAAAGTTTAGATTTGTTTTTTCTTTTCTTTTATTTATTTTTTTTGTGGGATGAGAAAACGGTCGCCACGCTTCTTGACACGTCACGTGACTCGTGTCAAACATGCCTATAATTATAAGTACACGACAATTCATTCCGTACTTGGGCCACCGAGGTTGAGATATTTGCTGCAGCCACCCTCTTGGACACGCCCGTGTATGTGTTCACAAGAGAGGCTCCAGGCCGACAACCTAGGTGGCTGAAATACGGGCCAGTTTGGCAATCGGCCCCATTGAAAACAGACAGAGTAATTTATATAATGAATCTTGGACATCACTTTGCTCCTGTTTTTTGTGTCACTCCTTAGACCAGAACTGTTAGTCTTCTGCTGTTTTTGTTGTTTCAAGGGTCATGATTTGAGACACTGGTACTCAGTCTTGACTGTCTACTTGAAGTACGCTGAAAGCCAAAGGTGGCAACTAGTTTTCATGTCATGGACACTTACTTAATTTTGAAGAAATATTTTTCTATGGCGTTGTATAGAAAATATTAGATACTTGGTCTTTGATGTTATTCTCTAAATGCTATTTCCAGTTTTAAAAAAATGACAGGAACTGTGGACAGCAAAAAACAACCAATGCAAAAAAACAACTGAAAGAAACAAGAACACAACCAAACAAATATATCTCACACACACAAAAATAACAACAAGCACATAAATCGGAAAAAAAGAAAAAAAATGTTCCTATGGCCCTGTGCTTTTGGGGACAATAAAGTTTTGTAACAATAAAGTTAAAAATAAATACTGACATAGCTCTACATTGGTTAGAAAAGAGGGGGACCAGTTCGAGAGGGGGCCTATTTTGGATGCGAGGGGGGACCAAAATCGCCCAGGGGGACCAGTCGAAAACGAGGCTGGATGTCTAAGGGGGGGACCATTATAGAGCAGTTTTTGCCACGAATTGGTCCCCCGGGGGACTACTTCAGAGGGGGGACCGGACCGGATGCTACACCCGGGATGATCGTACTTGTTTTCCACAGGTCCGGGATTTTTCCCGAGTCTACAGACTCCTCAAACAGCGGGCGGGTGGGGGTGGGTGGGTGATAAACGTCTGAAACTGGGTGGGGGTGGGTGGGTGTTTAACGTCTGAAACAGAGGGTGGGTGGGTGGGTGTTTGTCTGAAATAGCGGCTGGGTGGGGTGGGTGGGGATGGGTGGGTGTTTAACGTCTGAAACAGCAGGTGGGTGGGGGTGGGTGGGTGTTTGTCTGAAATAGCGGCTGGGTGGGGATGGGTGGGTGTTTAACGTCTGAAACAGCGGGTGGAATGCGGGAGCCAGCCAGTTCCTCCGTGCAAGAGCGGTGCAAGCAGCTCGAGTTGTTGTCTGGGCCAGCCGCCTTTCTCGCGTTAGTGCCTTTAAGTTGTTTCGCCACGCCCTCACAGGTGATAGTGATCTCTCCGGGAGGGGGGGGGGGTGGCAACAGTTTTCTGCACTCAGGGGAAAGGTCATGCACGTCAGAACTTATTCAGCTGCATAACGTCTGGCATGGTATCTGGTCGAACACATTTATTTGTATCAGGATGACCACCCATCAGTTTCAGGTTCCTGAAGGCATCGCGTGTGTTCATAGTCCTGTACTGCCTCTCCACTTGATCCGGCTCTAAAGTTCTGTTTTGCCTTGCCCGTGTCTAATCAGGGTAACAACTGTGTCTGCCTGTTTGACTGACTGTTTGTCGTGAGACTCAGTAAAACGCTTGTCGTCTGTTTGTACGGCTTCCTTGACATCTTTGGAGATCCAGGGGAGGGAATTCGGGTACAGGGTAACTGTTTTTTTCAGGGACTTTCATGTCTTCACAGAACGTAATGTACTCAGTCAGAATGTCAGAACGCTCGTCAATGTCAGTGGAACCCTCTTCGAGAACATCCCAACTGGTGCATGCAAAACAACCATTGAGTTGCTCCATTGTCTCTTCTGACCACGCCTTAACCTGCTTTGTAGTAGGTTTCACAGTTTTCAGTTTCTGGCGGTATTTGGGCAAGAGGTGTACAATATGACGATCCGCTCGCTCAAGGTATTTGGGCAAGAGGTGTACAATATGACGATCCGCTCGCTCAAGGTACAGTCGGACCCGCTTAAAAGGAGCTCGGTTATAAGGAACCTCTTTTATAAGGAGCAAAAAAAAAAATCCCCGATTTACATTGTTCTTTGTTATGACTTACGAAAGCTCGCTTAGAAGGAGCTCGGTTATACGATACCTCGCTTATTAGGAGTGAAAAATTAGGCCCCAAATCGGCCCTGAGTCTGGTTATAAGGAGTGCCGATAGCACCGGCTTCAAACCGAAAGTAGGTCGAGTTATTTCATCAGTCCTATTTGTGGAGGATTATCCGCCTTTGCTTCCGCAGAAACTGCCGTTCATCGCTACATGCGCTGGATTTTGGATGCATGCAGGCTAAGTTCTCAAACAGGCGTAATCCTTGGATTTCTGGAACTAAAATGATGAATAACCGGCATGTTCCTTTATTAGTTCCTTCGTAACGTAATGCCGTTTGGTCGCTGGTTGCTGCAACCATTTTTCAGTTTATTGTTGTTTATTGTTGTTATTCTCACAAGAAAGTGAAATTAAGCCAGTGACAGCAGGCCCTAGTTTTTTCCCTTCTATTTCATTTTGATGATAAGCGTATTGATCCTAGTGAGAAACAATGTGTGCGTTTTATGTTTTTTGTTTTTTAATAAAGGAATATAATTTGAAGGTGAAAATAGCCACTCAAGTATTTTGTCCTCAGACTGAATGTTGTTTCATTGTATGTGTATCAGTGACAGCGACAGTTATGTTTGTTATGTGTTGTACATGTATGAATGGAGGTGTGGGTGTGGCTGCATTGATATGTAAGGTTTTGAAGGGGCTGTTATCGTGCTGTTTTTCAGTATCACTGTCTCAAGTTCCCTTTGACTGAATGGAGACCAGGGCTTGTCTTGTAGTGTTTGTTGTCCTGTTGTGTCACTGTGCTGTCAACAAAACTCTTTTTTACCACCGCAACAAACTCATCGCTGGCGTTACATATACAGTGAGGAAGATTTTCTTCTTATTGAGCGTTCAGGGGCCCCGCGGTCGTTCCGCTAGACTCAGATGAGTTTTACTTGTGTGGTATTATTTACCTGCCACAAGGGCAGTCGCAAGCTGTCTTCTAATTACTATTATATTGGTTGAAAACCAAAAGAAGTTGAAGGGAGACAGAGGTAGAGAAAAAATGGCGGAAGAAACAAAACAGAGAGGAACAAATTACTGTTGTTCCATAGACATGAGCCTAAAGGGGCATTGATTTTCAATCCGCTGTGCGAGAGAGAAGAGAGAGAGAGAGAGAAGAAGAAGAAGAATTGCTGATACTGACACCGAAAAAATGCAGAAGCCCGCTTATAAGGTAGTTGGGCTTGGGTTACTCCTTATATCCGAGAACTCCGTTATAAGGAACCTCGGTTATAAGGAGTAAAAAAATTGGTCCCCGAGCACTCCTTATAAGCGGGCCCGACTGTATTTGGGCAAGAGGTGTACAATATGACGATCCGCTTGCTCAAGGTATTTGGGCAAGAGGTGTACAATATTACGATCCGCTCGCTCAAGGTAGTTGGGCAAGAGGTGCACAATATTACGATCCGCTCGCTCAAGGTATTTGGGCAAGAGGTGTACAATATGACGATCCGCTCGCTCAAGGTAGTTGGGCAAGAGATGTACAATATTACGATCCGCTTGCTCAAGGTATTTGGGCAAGAGGTGTACAATATTACGATCCGCTCGCCCAAGGGGCCATAGCAGCACCGAGCCCTAGCAGAGGTCGATATTTTTGTTGTGACGGGTGGGGCAGGTCACGTGCTGATGAAAGGACGGTAACACACTGTGCAGGGTGCACGTGTTAAAGTCACCCACTAGGATCACGGGCGCGTCGGGGTATTTTGACTGCAGTTTAGACACAGATCCCGCTATGATGTCGGCGACACGAAAGTGTAACTAGAGTCAAACACTTCCGTTTTGGATTTTGACAACCCATTCAAAATAAGACAGTCATACATATTACAAAAATCAACACGTTGGTAGCCAAAAATATCACACTGTTTTTCGTCCGATACACGCTTGAACATGTCACATCTGGCAGACGGATCGAGTGCATCTCTTATATCAAAATAACTATTCAGACATTTTCGTGCGGGCGTTGAGGTCACCGCAAACTAACAGGTAAACATCATTTTAAGTCTCAAGTAGATGTGAAACACAATCGTCCTGTTGTTCTAAACTAACACCGTGATCATTGTTATTATCATAACTAGAGTCACTGGGTGGAATATATATGTATACATGTGGTAACAGTGGCGTCGGAACGGGGGAGGGGGGCACAGCCCCCCCCCCCTTGTGAAAAAATGGGGGGGGGGGGGGGCTGAGGTCCTCTAGGCCCCCCTAGAAATCTGCCCAGCTGAGGGGGGCATTAGCATGTTTGGGCCCCCCCTTAGTCTCTCCAACTCCAGCCAGCATGAGAGAGAGAGAGAGAGAGAGAGAGAGAGAGAGACTCCAATGTGCGTGAATCGCATGTCATAAATAAAGTGTGGGGTGGGGGGGATAACGGCTGTGGAACCCCTGTCCCAGTGCTCCAGTTTTCAGGGAGAGAATGTTATCAGGGCACTGCCTGAAGCAATTATTCGAAGACACTTTCCGTGCACCCCCCCCCCCCTCTCCAATGGTGTGTGTGTGTGTGTGTGTGTGTGTGTGTGTGTGTGTGTGTGTGTGTGTGTGTGTGTGTGTGTGTGTGCATTTTGGAAAGAAGTAAGTTTCAGAGCAAGGTGTTGGATAATTATACTGCAGGAATCCAGGTCAGTCAGAGGAGTGCCTGGTTTGACGCGCATAAATGGGCGTGGGTGGGGGTGGGGGGTGGGAGGTAAAAGAAGGGGAGAGGAAAGAAATTTACTCGAAGACTTTTTCCGTGCCCCCCCCCCCCCCTTCCCCCGCCCGTCTTCAGGGAATGGTAGCATTCATTAGCAGGCGGGAGATAGAGCAAGCTATTTCTCTTCCTCGCCACCCCCATCCTCACTTTTTGTGGCCACACGGAAGGAAACTCTTACTCAATACTGTCACGTGAAGTTAAGTTTTATGATTAGTTTGTATGTCTTTCACACCAAAATTTTGCTTATAGAAATCCACTCATAAACATGCCCAGAATGCGCCAGATTGCACTGATTTGCAGCTAATTAATTTTTTTTTTCAATTTTCCGGGGGAGCATGCCCCCAGACCCACCTAGATAGCTCAGTGCTTCGCGCCTTCGGCTAGGCGCTCCGCGCCGTCGATGGCCAGTTGTGCCCCCCCCCCTCCCCCAGCCCTGAACATCTTCCGACGCCACTGAGTAACAGAATGTCCTTATCGGTAGAAGAAAAAACAAAAAACAAACAAACATGTTTTGCCACTTTGAAGACAACCGTATTGTCAAAATCAGTTGCTGTCACGCTGCAGCAAAGCGTTTATGTACTAAAGAAATCACTCCGCCAAACGCACGGCCATAATGAGTTTTCTTGCTCTTGCTGTGAAAATATTGTAATCGCTAAATACGTCTGCAGAAAATGGAAATTAAATGAATGTTTCGGTGAACGTGAGCATACAAAATCGAAAGCACTAATGAAACTTACGAATTCTGGCAGTTCAAGTTTTGGAATCAAGCCTTCGATATTCCAGTTAAGTAGAGTTACTCTGCTAACAACCTGAGTTGACGTATAGTCTGGCAGCTGTACCCTCTCGCTGTGAACTGGGGTTCGGGCAGTCTGCCAGGTTTACCCTCTCGCTGTGAACTGCGGTTCGGGCAGTCTGCCAGGTTTACCCTCTCGCTGTGAACTGGGGTTCGGGCAGTCTGCCAGGTTTACCCTCTCGCTGTGAACTGCGGTTCGGGCAGTCTGCCAGGTGTGCCCTCTCGCTGTGAACTGCGGTTCGGGCAGTCTGCCAGGTGTGCCCTCTCGCTGTGAACTGCGGTTCGGGCAGTCTGCCAGGTGTGCCCTCTCGCTGTGAACTGCGGTTCGGGCAGTCTGCCAGGTGTGCCCTCTCGCTGTGAACTGCGGTTCGGGCAGTCTGCCAGGTGTGCCCTCTCGCTGTGAACTGCGGTTCGGGCAGTCTGCCAGGTGTGCCCTCTCGCTGTGAACTGCGGTTCGGGCAGTCTGCCAGGTGTGCCCTCTCGCTGTGAACTGCGGTTCGGGCAGTCTGCCAGGTGTGCCCTCTCGCTGTGAACTGCGGTTCGGGCAGTCTGCCAGGTGTGCCCTCTCGCTGTGAACTGCGGTTCGGGCAGTCTGCCAGGTGTGCCCTCTCGCTGTGAACTGCGGTTCGGGCAGTCTGCCAGGTGTACCCTCTCGCTGTGAACTGGGGTTCGGGCAGTCTGCCAGGTTTACCCTCTCACTGTGAACTAGGTATACGATCTTTCCAGTCGTCTCATGATTAACACAGAACGGTGGTAATAAACATTATGTAAATCTCTGTCAGTTTCTGTCATCGACGAGGCTCTTGTAACAGCGTCAGCTCTAACTGTTCTCGGTGTGATAGGACACACATACAGTAAAGTACAGTGCGCCGTCACTACTAGATATATTATGTAGTATACACCTTTTTCCCGAGTTTTGTTTTTCTCCACCAGATTGTTTTTTGGTCCCTCAGAGTACAGTCAGGGTTAATGATGTGATCTGTCTTGTTAGTGTTTTCTGGTTTCCCTGTTTCGTGATACATTTATAATAATAATAATAATTTATTTATATAGCGCTTAATCTACTTGTAAGGTAGTTCTAAGCGCTAAGAGTACAGGTGAAGAGACAGATAGAAGTGAAGGTTCAGGGCCAGGGCAGCTGCATGTATGGTACTTAATAAGGAGATGGAGAAAGACGGAGGCAGGTTAGACGGAGCTTTGAGATGAAAACAGGTAGGTTTTTAGACTTGTTTTGAAGGTTTCGAGGGAGGTTGACTGGCGGAGCGAAAGAGGCAGGGAATTTCAGGCTTTTGGACCAGCGTAGGAGAAGGCTCGAGAGCCTACAGAAGAAAGTTTAGTACGTGGGATTCTGAGTATCAGAGTATCGGATGAAGACCGGAGGGAACGTGACGGAGTGTAGAGTTCCAACAAATCAGACAGGTAGGATGGGGCGGAGTTATGGATGCACTTGTAGCAGAGGGTGCATATCTTGATTTCCGAGATTTTTCCCACATTAATGTTGCCGGGATTCCCCTGAGCATAGCCACCAATTTTCATCGCGACGTGAGAACTCTAAAGTGTGTTTTCTGCTCTCCCTATTTGGCCATACGTCATGGAAAAGGACGTTAAACTCCGATATTCCCGTTCCCTCCCCCCCCCCCCCCCCGCCGCCAAAACGAGCCCAGGGTTCCCTTGAGTACGCCTGTAGTACCGGAGGCGCGGCCGAAGTGGTTTTGTATCGTCTGACACTACATTTAGATTTAGAGATTGTCTGAGTAATGAATGTGTGCGGAGTTAGTGTTAGCGCACTGTACAGGCCGCTGAGCGACGCAACACACACACACACACACACACACACACACACACACACACACACACACACACACACACACACACACACACACACACACACACTCGCTCCCGTGCACACGCCACAAAGAAAGAAAACATGCAGCACTCCCTTTCATACGCACTGCAGGCTGACATGCAAACCATGACAATGAGGAGTCTGAAGTTTCTGTTCTTAGTATTAAAAGAAAAGTAGAAAATACAGAGAAGTAGACAATATTTCCGAATCTCTGGAATTTAGAAGCACGGGGCCAAACGGACTAATCCGGTTCGAAGACAAAATCAGGCGAATATAAAACAGCAAAGAAAACTGAGACGGAACAGAGTACAATAGAAATACAAAACAACACAGACGAACAGACGGACTGATAAACCAACAAACTATACAACAAATACAAATCTGCCGCCCCCAACAAAAAACAAAACAAAAAACAACTGTTGCAAACACAAAGCATTTCACCCCTTGCCTAAAAGAGACTAAATTAACCAAATTAACCTGTAAAAAACTTTTATCAAACAGTTGTTTTCAAAATAAAATACTAACCCAAACTTTCCCTAATCCATCTGAACTGAAACACTGTCACTGACGGCCCGAAGAGGAGGACACTGGCGGCACAGAAACGTATCCACACAAAAAAACTAACTTTACTGGAACTTTTATACCTGTACCCTCCCCAGTCTGTACAGGTGTGAGGTTACGTGGGGGTCAGCCCGCTATCACTCCAAAATTGTAGTACTGAAGGGACTGAAAACAACTCCAGCTATTTCACCGACATTGTGCGTGTAGGCGTTATTTTATTTCTGCCTCTCATTATTCTTGTGGACACACATAAAAATACAGAGAGAGAGAGAGAGAGAGAGAGAGAGAGAGAGAGAGAAACACTCAGAACAAAAACTGTAACTTGTTTACACGCGTCCACCAATATATTAGGCGTGTGGTTACCACGCAACATCATTCAGTGTTTTTTATGGTGGGGTGCTTGATGGTGTAGTTGTCCACGCGTGTATCAGCAGTCAGTGCCTAAGGTTCAAACCCCTGTTTTGCTTTCTGATGTTTTGTCTGTGGTATCCAAAGCTTTGAATAAAAAATCGCAAGTGTGTGTGTGTGTGTGTGTGTTGTTGTTGTTGTTGTTGTTGTTGTTTTGGGGAGGGCGTGACTTTGGGGTGCTGGTGGTGGTGTTTGTAACGGGTCTAACCTATATGTTGGTCGTCACGGAAATATATATGTACTTCATCACACGGTTTTAGTCAGAGAAACAACAAGAACCAAGTAAAGAAATTCTGTGTTCTCCTTATTATTCACAATGTACCGTGCCGGCATTTTGACATAGCTGTGTGTAGGTGAGGTGTTTCTGGTCATGCCAGCAACAAGTGGCTGTCTCGTGGCCAGTAATAATCGTAGGGGACGTGGAACAACACCGACATTTGTCACAAGTCAGGATGCGTGATTAAACTAACACACCTGTATTACAATCACTCAACTGTATGCGAATAGATCTAGTGTGAAAATGAGATCCGCGATGTCGCAGGTGTATTACTGATCTGCTTTTCTGTCAAGGGCAAAATCATACAAAGATGACAGCTGTTTTTGATTTTGGCCAATCAGTTTACTGGCAGTGGTCACTACCCTTTTCTGCTTCATGGACAAAAGACTAAACCAAGCTGTGATGTTAAAGGACAGAATGCTTTCAACAAGGCTTCTGTAAACAAGTTGAAGGACACGTGGACTAACTGACATCAAAAGTTTTCAGACTCCTGAGTAGAAAAGTCAAGTCAAAATACTTTATTTATCCCCGTAGGGCAATTCATGCGGGCGAGCATAAGACACACAAAATATGTTAAGATCACTAAACTCATATATAAATATGTGTGTTTAATTGTGCTCTTTCTCTCTATCTCTCCCCCCCCCCCACCTCTCTCTCTCCCTGCCCCCTCTCTCTCTCTCTCACACACACACACACACACACACACACGCGCGCACGCACGCGCACACACACACACACACACATCCCGCACTTGTGACTAAACCGGAGAATTATAAGCATGAAGCTATACTAAACTCATATATAAATATGTTTAATTGTGCTCTCTCTCTCTCTCTCTCCCCTCACACACACACACACACACACACACACACACACACACACACACACACACACACACGCGCGCGCGCACGCACGCGCACACACACACACACACACACACACACATCCCGCACTTGTGACTAAACCGGAGAATTATAAGCATGAAGCTATACTAAACTCATATATAAATATGTTTAATTGTGCTCTCTCTCTCTCTCTCTCTCTCAAGTGATCACTATCCTGTTATCTGTAATTGGACATCAATAAGTCCTGTCAAAACTAAACATGGACATACAACAATCATGTGCAGATCATTCAAACATTTTAATAAAACCGCTTTTCTCGCAGACCTCCATCAAACGCCTTTCCACTTAGTCTTCAACGAATCTAGTCCCGATGATGCGTTAGAACTTTGGTATACACTCTTTGTCGGTGTCCTGAACAAACATGCCCCACTTAGGAAGAAACGAGTGAAGAACAATACAATACCCCCATGGTTGACCCGAGATATTACTCAAGCAATGTCCTTACGCGATGAGCTAAGGGCACAAAAACGTTTTACAGAATATAAGAAACAGCGAAATCGGGTCAAGTCACTAGTGTTGAAAGCTAAGAAATCTCTTTGATAAAAGACAAAAAAGACACGTCATTACTTTGGCGTGCTGTTAACCTTGTGACCAGGGGACATAGTAACCAGTCTTCTTCTGTCCCATCTACACTCACTGCTGATACCTTTAACAAACACTTCTTGTCAGTCGCTGAGTCCTTAGCACCCTCAAGTGATAGCAAAGACATTACATTACCAAGATGCGCCACTCACTTTATAACGAGTGACGTCCGCCAAGTGGGTTGCGTCCCTTCGGGCTTCGGTCTGTTAGGTATACCACGGGTAATAATGTCTTTGCAATAGCGCCGTACGTGTGTTGTCGCTCACTGTGACGCAATTACAGCCGATATAATCGGTGTAAATTTGTTCACTAGGGTTCTGGGGGTGGGGTGGGGTGCATTTTCAGGTTTTAGTTCATGTGCTTTCTCTATCATTGTCTTTTGTCTCTTGGATGTTACTGATCTGTGACTGATCAACATCGTTTTGTGCTGTTGTGATCACTGATGTGGCGGTGAAATTTTGGTTTTGTATCAAGGTTGTTTCCGTCTTACCCTGTTTGACAGGTCATAAAAATTATTTCACCAAGTGTGTCCCACATCTGACGAATAATGCAGGTATTCTTTGTTTTTGTTTTGATATTCCCTGTCTACATGAGTATACTTGAACATGTGCCCAAATTCACACACAGGGATTCACAAACATTACGTGCAGTACGAACACTGACATGGGGAGAGTGACAGAAAGACAAAGAAGGTGAGGGATACATAAAACAGTAAAACTGAAACAATCTACTTTAATGATGTCATAAAATCTCCGACAGAACCACGTCAAGTGTCAAAACAGCAGAAAACCTCATCTGCTTTTATGGTAACATTATTTTCAACCTTCTCTCAAGTACCCAGTACATAAAACAGTAAAACTAAAAAAAGAATGGATACAGACTTTAATACTTTAATGAAGTCATGAAATCTCTGACTGAACCGTTTCAAAACAGCAGAAAACCTCTGCTTTTATGACAACATTATTTTCAACCTTGACTCAAGTACCCATCAAAGGCGCTGTATTTCATGTACGAAGATCCAGCCGTCTGCAGTTTTCTACCCATCGACTGCACCTGAAGTACAATATATACGCCCGTTAATGTTGATATATGGCCCATTAATGCCTAGTGGCCCCGCCACGAGGACCCATGAAAACCTCTGCTTTTATGACAACATTATTTTCAACCTTGACTCAAGTACCCATCAAAGGCGCTGTATTTCATGTACGAAGATCCAGCCGTCTGCAGTTTTCTACCCATCGACTGCACCTGAAGTACAATTTATACCACTCTGCCACTATTACAAGTCATGGTAAAAAATCCATAATTCACCACATGTGGTATAAACATTGTACCCATGACAACCACGCGTGAATTTTATGGCTGTACCTAAAGGCCATGTCACACGAGAGGGCAAAAACACTTGGAAAACATTGTTTTCAGATGTTTCGCTGCGAAACAGTGTGTTTTGTCGTGTGACATACTTGACATTAATGTTTTCAAAACACTGTTTCGATCGTGTTTTCAGTTTTAGAGCCTGCCCTAAAATCCGAAAACATGTTTTGTGTTTCAACCAATGAAAGCCGCCGTGCGGAGTGTCAAGTGACACCTTCCCGTATCCGCTCAGTCAGCATGTATGTTTAAGGAAAAGAGACATCGACTTTACCCAGAAACCCCATCCAGAGGTATTTCATACGCATTGAAGTTCTACATACAAGAAAAGGGTGTCTAGTAAGGAAGGAATGTCTTGACCGTAGCAGGGAAACTTGTTTTCAGTGTGACATCGCCTTAAAGAGTGAACAGGTATTACCCCTAGCAGTGTTCCAGCAGTGTGTTCTGGTGAAAGGATTTGCGTCACAATATGACGCAAAAAAGGGACTAAAGAATAATTTACGTCACGACATGACGTAGTTCGACTTCGTACGGAAATGGGGACGAAGGAGCTTTGCCAGTCGCTTGACGTGGAATTGATCTTTTGCTGCGTGTTATCAACAAGCGGTCGTGTTTGTGACAAGCGTAAGCCTAGTTCCAGTTCTCTACTAAGACGGAGGCTTCGAAACGGAAAAGCTGACTTCTCAAAGCCTATGGACAAAGCGAGGTCGCGTGAAGCATTTGGATTGCCGATGTCAGCTTTCAAATCAAAGACTTGAAATGCAGGTAGGGACGTGGTATAAATAATTTTCCCAATTCGGTGCCCCCGATTACGTAAAATACACCACACTCGTTTGTTGATTTCGACCGTAAAACTGCTAGTTAAAACTCGCAGTTTTACGGTCGAAATCAACAAACTCGTGTGGTGTATTTTCCGTAATCGGGGGCACCTCATTGTGAAAACTCTATACAGTCTACTTCGTTTATAACGTCGCCGGATATAACGTCACCCCGTTATAACGTCACCCGAGGACCGGTCCTGGCCCAATTCCTTCTTTAAAAGACTATTTTAACCTCGGATATAACGTCACCGGATATAGCGTCACCCCGTTATAACGTCACTCATCCATGCCGGTTATGACGTCATACCAATCCCCATGGCAGTTCGCACAATCATGGATTACAGCGGCTTCAACTGCGGCCTTCAGTTACAAGTCATAGAACCTCACGCCGGATGTGCCCCTCACTCTCTCTACCCTACCCCCACCAACCTCTCCTCCCTCTTCACGCTTACGGAACCTGCTCTGGTTTTCCCCGCAATCTCTGCCCCATCGCACGTACATTTACCGGATGTGACATCACGGTTTGAAAAATGGCGACTGCTGCTGAGGATGCTGCGAAGAGAAAGTCTCTTTCATTGAAAGAAAAAATTGACGTCATCGAAAAGGCTGAAGAAATTAAAGTACAAGCAGCTGTTTTTCCAGAATGAAACTGATGTTTCCAAGAAGCGAATTTTTGATGGCAATTTGATGGCGGTGGTGGTGGTGGTGGTGTGGGGGGGGGGGGGGTGATGATTGCAGTGTCATGAACTAAAATCGCTAGATCGATAGATCTGTGCCGCTCTTGTTTCATTGACAATATTTAGATCTAGATCTATTTAGATCTAGACATAGAACCCGGTTCTTCCTGGGATACTTCCCTTCTCAACACAAAGGAATGAATCTCCACCTCCACCCCCTTCCCGTCCCCCTCCCCTCTTCTTTCTCCATTTAGATCTAGGCGTACCACACCCCGTCTTTGTCTTTCTGTCCTGTACGTGCTGGGTGGTGCCATGTCTATTGCACCTCGTTATCTCCCCTGGCTCATTAACAGTGCCGCAATAAACACTACCACCTGTACTGCAGTGACGCGACGGCCTATCTGTGAAGCCCCCCCCCCCCCCCCCCCCCCGCATCACAATTCCCGCTCGGAAAAGTTCCCAGTCTTAGACTTGTTGAAGCCCCTTCCCCTCCCCCCTCTCTCCGGATATAACGTCACCCGCACGTAAAAGTGACGTTCTAACCGATAGCCGGATATAGCGTCACTACATATAACGTCGCTCAAAAACATTCCCCGATGGGTGACGTAATATCCGGAGTCGACTGTATATACGCCCGTTAATGTTGATATATGGCCCATTAATGCCTAGTGGCCCCGCCACGATGACCCACGCAAACAGCGTGGGTCTCAGTCACAGAGCCACTAGGCACTAACAGGATCATCTAAACACAGAGAGAGAGAGAGAGAGTCTTGGTTGACGATCTATCAATCCATACTACATGTATATAATATCTGTCTGTCTGTTGGACTATGATGATCAACCATCACAGGATGAAGTGCCGAATAGCACCTAACGTGTTTCCTGGGGATTCACACCGTATTCCGCACGACGAAATCAAACAGGATCTAGCGACGGTTCGAAAAGTGATTCACTTTAAAAGTGTTTGCTGTATACTGTATAATTATCGTCGGATAGCACACACACACACACACACACACACACACACACACACACACACACACAAAATAAAAAATGGAACAAACACTTCACCCTTTAAAGTCCAACCCTATTTCAATCCACAAATGTAAGTACATCATTTGGATAATTTAATGAAGAAGGCGGCTGTTTCTTTACCCCGCCGATCACTTTAGATCTAGAGGAAAGAAACCAGGCTACTTCAGTCTTCAATTTCTAACCTAAAAATGCTGAAATAATGAACAGAAACTTACCTTTCTTCATCTCTTGGGAAACGAAAAAATGACATTCCTTGACAATCGCTCTTGTATCGCGCATTCGAACAGTTAATCGCGCTGCAGGCGTCACCACCCCAGTGCAATTTCTTGCTTGTGGCCATTGTGACGAGTGGCGTTATCCCTGATCAAGCGAAGGGACGTCACTCCGTCAGCGGTCCCGCTAGACTCCAGAGTGCAGTCCCTTTTCGGCGGGGCGTGAAAATGTGACTGCTTACACCCAGCGCCATTTTCAAAAATGGCGAATTTTTTTTTAGAAAAGCGGAGACTTGTGTGTCATATGATTCGATTTGAAACGAAGTCTTGAATATCCGACCACTTTTCGTTTGGGCAAAATCTTTGCCAGCGGACAATTATTGTTGCGCTTTGATGGCACTGTTTACGTGGTACACTGATCCAACAGGATGTGAGTAAACGGCAAGGGGGTTGCACTCTGACAGGCCAAGGGTGTTGCACTCTGCAGGCAAGTATTATTGCACGGTGCAGACGATCACGTACCTGCCTTGTGGTGGAATAAGAGACGATTACAAAAGCATACACACCCGTGCTCTAGGACTTAATGTAATAATAGATCTGTCCATTCAGACAGAGACATGTTATGTATGTCTCTGATTCAGAAACACGCCTACTTTCACTCTGAAGACAGCCTGCCATCACTTGCGCCACTGAGGATCCCTCTGGGTTCAAAGCTGGTCAAGGATGACATAGTGCGCGACCTTGTGTTTGAGAGCACCGAGACAATTTAGGCCCGTCACGGTAGCGCAGTGAGCGCCATTTCCCCACTGTGCACAGAGGTACTTTCCACTGAAAGACTTAGTAGAGCGGAAAACGCAATCGGTGGAGTGATACGTGATCCGTCAAGTGACTAACAAAGGATGGAGGGTTCCGAAGAAATTAGAAGTACCTAGTGTTTATAAATCTGAGTATAAGAAATGTGGTCAGGCTGGACAAAATATGTGAGAAAAGGATTTTTGGGGAGTCGACCGGACGGGAACCAGTCACAAATTGCCTCCCTTACTGGAGCTCTTGATGGAAAGAACGTATCGCTGGTCGCAGATTTTGTAAATAAATTCACCAAAACTGAGTATTTTTCAAATTTGTAGCAACTTCACGCGTTTTTGGAATAAAAAGTTTCTTAGTAAATACTCAGAAGTAAATATATTGAACAATTAATGGTCAAAGACGATCGGATTCACATGTTGACATTAGAAACAAGATGGCGGCTATACGGTGGGCTCCGCAATCCATGGGGGTTTTAACTGGTGAATCCACGCGAATTCCAAACCAGTTTTACTCCAATAGGTCTAAAGGTAATAAAAATACTTGGCATTATTATTTTGTCCCCCTAAAAAAAGCGTATAATTATCTCAGGTTTGACTTACTGCTGTGGGGCACGACGCATCCATGTATGATACTCATACTGAAAGAACGCCACAAACTGAGCCAACTGTCCCGAATGAATTTTACTCTCTTAGGCCTACCTTATAGCTGTCAGACAATTAGCGTGCACTCCATCCTTAGGTTTCTTGAGTTCCTTTCCTCACGGGAAGGTAGGAAAGAGGAGGACAGCGCACACGGCAGATACTATATTCCCAACCAGATGTTGGAAATAAAATGACTTTTTTTTTCTTTTTTCTTTTTTTTTAAATTTCATCGAGTGGTCAAGTTACGGTGTTGTAACCCAACTAGTCAGTTTTATTTCCTGAAAAGTACACCAGTCGTTGTCAGTCACCTAGATCACTAAAAGTATGCTCTGACTTGACGATTTTTTTTTTTCACTGAATATCATCTCACTGCTTGATTGATTGGCCGAGTGTGTGTGTGTGTGTGTGTGTGTGTGTGTGTGTGTGTTTAACCATAGTATGCAAGCTGCTACCCCTGGGGAAGCATGTGGGCATTTGTACACCACCACCACCACGTTTTATGCAAAGTATATTTATTTGTTTCCTTTCTACCATCCCTCCCAGATCCTGAACATGAACACTTGATATAAAGTTGGTATGAAGTTGAGGCAGGCAACGTGGACAATGAAGCATTGATTTGGACTTTATTTTAGAATGTAAAAGTCCCAAACCTGACAGGACCTGTCATGACCACTAGGCCAAATCTCCTTGTCAGCCTTCTGTTTTGTTGTAGCAGCAGTCTGGTCCAGTAAAGACAATGAACATCATGGGCTTCTTTGCCATCACATAAATGACTCTAGGGGGCGAAATAGGGTCATTCTTCCACAGGTTTTTAAGGGAAATTAACCACCGCCTATAGAAATACTGCAATCACCTTCTTTTACTATGTAATGAAGACATCAACAAGAAACCAGCAGTACAAATCTTATACAAGAGCAGTCAGTAAATTTTCATTTCTCTTTTTGACAAATTGATTAGGAAGAACTCAAGTCACAAGGATCTAGCTGAGTCAATAAGAATTGCTCCAAATCCCCTGTCCTCACACTGACACATGACTGAACATGGGAACAAGTAAAGACAGTAGAGAAAGTTAGAAATCTTCGTCGGCCGATCTTCGTCGTCGGCGTTTGACGTCACGCACGCGCGCCCATACTCACGCCGACGCGGGATGCGTTTGGAACATAGCAATCGTTCGGTGTTCGTCCAGTTCGCGCGCAGAATGCTCTCCCCTTTTCCCCCCGATTGATGTCCCTTCGCAGATGTGAGTCAAGAAATTTTGCATTTTTAGACACCCCCCGACACAAAGACACACAATGGCAGACACGGAGACACGCAATGGCAGACACGGAGACACACAGCCGAAAGACATACTACGGCAGACACACACACACTCACAAGCAGAGAAGGCACTCTGTCAAGACTGCCATTATATACAACCTCACAGAAAAGCAGTCTGCCAGTAACCTTATATACTCCATGAGTGTAGTTTTCAAAGATTTCGTGGTGTGGAGCTTTGGAACACTATCATTCCAACAAAAGCGGGCAATAAATTTTGCGTTAACCGTGCATGCAAAAGTATTCCTTTCCATGAGACTGATTCTAAACACAATTATAAACATTGTCATGTGGAAAGTATGCATTTTCATAGATGAATTGTCTATTTATTCATTAAGAATTTTTTTTGCACAACAATGAGCTACAGAGTTATTTCCCTTGGTGTGTCTTGGTGTCTGCCATTGCGTGTCTTCCGTGTCTGCCTCTGCATGTCTTCCGTGTCTGCCAGTGGATGTGTTTGCTTTCTGAACTGTTTGTGTGTACACATAGTGAAAACGATCATGTACCTCACTCTACAAACGTTTTACAGACACTGAAAGCACAAACTTAAATGATTATGTACCTCCCTATATATATGATGTACCAATGATGCAAAAATAAAAGAAAAGAAAAAAAAAAAAGCCAGGCATGACAAGACACTGAAAACACAAATCTAAATGATTATGTACCTCCCTATATATATGATGTACCAATCATGCAAAAAAAGAAGCCAGGCGTTAGCAATAACACACGGCTTGCTGGGGCACAATATATGACTACAGACTGGTCAGGCAGACACAAATTAAGACATGCACAGGCCGACACAAAGACACGAGACAGAATACACAAACATATATACAACCAATTGTCAGATTTTCTGTTGCATACTACATGTTGATTTATTTTGGCAATATATTGGCTTGGGTATGATATATGAATACAGGCAGGTCTCTATTAAAAATATTAGAACACTGCACTGGCAGTCTCCAAAGTCACACAGGCAGACACAAAGACACGCACTAGCAGACACAAAGACAAGCACTGGCAGTCACCAAAGACAAGCACTGGCAGTCACCAAAGACACACAAGCAGACACAAAGACACGCACCAGCAGAAACACACAGATTTTTTTTTTTAATGTAGAAAATTTTTGCCAAAAAACACAACGTGCAGCCTTTTCTGTATTTCTTCATTATTTTTTTCGTATTCTGTAAATTCACACACAAACTACTTCTACACGCAAGACACACACGGGCAGACAGAAAGACGCGCTCAGGCAGACACAGAGACACGCAATGGCAGACACGCAAGACACACAATGGGAGATAACTCCGTAACCAGTTATGCCAAACCATACTCTATTTTAGGAATAAATAAACACCTGGTACATAGCAATGCATATTATTTGCATGGCATTGTTAATACATGTGTTTGGATTTAGGTATAACTGGCAAGAAAAAAACAAAGTTTGCTGCCAACTTTAATTTCAATGTTAAAGTCAGTAGGGCTTCACACCACTCAATATTTGGCTTCCACAAATAGTGTGTTCTGTGCCTGTCGGCGTGTCTGTGTCTGCGAGAGCGTGCCTTGGTGTCTGTCAGTGCGTGTCTTGGTGTCTGCCAGTGCGTGTCGTTGTGTCTGGGAGTGTCTGAAAATGCAAAATTTCTTCATAGATCTGGCACGATCACAAAACTTCAGGTATGCGCTTTTTCTTATGATTTTTAGCACGTATTTCAAAATATTTGTACATGTCAGCTTAGCGTGCTTGCTGTTTTTGTAAATGGTAAAGAAACTCTTTCATGTGGAACGTGAAAAACCAAGTCAACCGGGCAAAACTATGGATTATCCAGAATGGTTTGCAGTGTCGTCTGCCGGCTATGTGTAGCCGTTTCAGCTTGTGGTACTATGATTAATGAATCATTCCAAATAGTGACTGACAACAGGAATCGATAATATGTCACCGGTATATGTGTGTTTTCATCCCTGCGGATCGCAAAGATATGAGGTAGCCTGCTTTTATACATGTTTGTAATGCACATGCACTAGGAAACAACACAGTGAGATGGCTCCAAATGGTAGGTCTCTTTGGAGACTGATTGTTCGTAATCCACGGCTTATCAGTTCTCATAAGTGTGCAAGACAACAGTGAATATGTTTAAAAATCACCAAATTATAGTGTCATTGTACCTACCGCAATAGCACGGGCAGAAAAAGGGGCCGAAGGTGCGTTCGGAAAAATCGCAATTTTCACGACGAAGATCAGAATCTTCGTTCGTGCCAAAGTTCACGCGCATGCGCGCTCGCGGCAATGCTAAAAATAAAGGGGAATCCCGACGACGAAGATCGGCCGACGAAGATTTCTAACTTTCTCTATTAATAGAAGTTTGGTGATTGTCTTGGAAACATGTTACATGAAGCACTGTTTTCCTTAATGACTTAATGCTATCAAATATTTACCTATTTAAAACATTCCTGATAAAATAAAATAAAATAATGAGTGGATACTCTGTGTGTGTGTGTGTGTGTGTGTGTGTGTGTGTGTGTGTGTGTGTGGAGTGGTGGTGGTGGTGGTGGGGGTGGGGGGGGGGGGAGGTGAGGGAGTGTCAGGGACTTTTCATTTCTCACTGTCAAAATGTAGGATACTGGATTGTGTTTTGACAATTTAATTATGAAGAACATAACCCATAAGGTTCTGGGTGAGTCAATAGAAACTGCTCAACAACCCCTTACTTCACATTGACATATGTCTGCACATGGAAGCAAGTAGAGACTCTAAAACATTTTACATGAGGCATTTATTCCCTGAACGACTAACAGATTCAAACCCATTTAAAACATTCATGACAAAACTGAAATTTAAAAATTAAATAAAATAAATAAAATAAAATAATAAAATTGAAAAATAATAATAAAATATAATAAAATAAAATTGAAAAAAAATCATAAAAAAAATAAATAAATAAAATAAATAAATAAAATAAATGGCACTGTAGTCTGGTTGGACAAACAGTATGGCGTTTGTGTCTGACTCTGCTGTACTCCATGTACATGTATTTGATTCCTTTCAAGTAAGTTCACTTTTCATTGCTATTTGTTTTCTAATAGTCGCCTGAATAAAATCTCCCTTTTTCAGACATGCTACATGTACTATCACAAATCATTATGATACTTTTTCTGCCTATTCGCTCTACATAAATCATTATTATCATTTTAAAATCTTTTGATCAGCAGAAGCCTAAGACTGACTATTCTGGGCTCTAACAATATCTTAGAAGTAATTTCTTTGACATTGCATGTTCTCACAATGCGAATACAAGTGCTAATTTAAGTCAGTAGGGCAGATCTAAGGCAGTGGATATGGAAATGGTACCTACATGTAGAACAGTGGTACATATGTACATCCATATACAATAAGCCTATTACAATAATAAATGGTTTTGAGACTCATTTCATCATAAACAGTTTACCAAATATAGAAGATTGTCGAGTACTTAATGACACTGGAACACGGAAATGAAGTTTCAAAGAGTATGCACTGCCGTGTTCAGTTCTATGTAGGTGGTGGACACTTATTACACAGATTTCATCCTCTGCTGCTATACACGTGAAACGTGTATTCCATGTGACATTTCTGTTGTTTGCATTTGTCAAAAGTTAGAATTTCAGCAGTTACTGACAACATGCATCACAGTCACCTTCTATTGACTGTTTTGTTTGCATTTCCGTCGGTGAACCCTCTCCAGGTCTCTCCCATCAAATGACCTTCTATGATGCTGTGGAAGAAATGGGCCCCTCCAACACCAACATCCCCCTCCCTCCTCTCACACACCCTTCTGCCCACTACACACAGGGATGTTTTATGTGGAAAATCACTTTCGCATTAATGTGGTTGATAACAAACAGCTGAACAGTGTATCCAATATCCGTAGTGTTAGCTCTGCATCTGTTTTGCCCTGCTCAAGTAATGAAATTTAAAAAATAAGTCTGTGTCAAACATGAAAGCACTCACTGCCATCCACTTTCCTTCAATTCAGTGATTTTTTTTCTGATTTTTTTTTTCTTTACTGAAGGTTTTGTATAACAATTTTACTATACTCATTTGAAAAGTCAGTTAGGTCCTGAAGCATTCAATTTATGGAACTTATGATTACATGTAAATTCTTTCAAGTATTTAAAGGCGGTTATTGTGGATACACAAAGCTGAGAGAGAGAGAGAGAGAGAGAGAGAGACAGACAGACAGACAGACAGACAGACAGACAGATGTCTATGCCCATCTCAGTGGAGGCGATTACCTGTCGGTAGCAAGGACAGTATGCCCCGGACAACCTAACTTCTATGCAAATATTTCAACTGAGAAAATCACTTTTGCATTCTCAAACAGCTGACAGCTATACTAAGGGTATCAGGTATCTATTAACTCTGTTTTGCCCTAAACCAACCAGTGAAATTAATAGGAATGTGTCACACACACAAGTACTTTCATCTTTTCCTTTTTCTATACTGCAGCTTCTTTTTTTTTGCTTTTTTTTTTTTTTTAGTTATCCAGTGACAAACTTCCAGAACTGAAGCTGCTGATTTATCACATCCCACACACACACACACACACACACACTGTGAGACGGAGCCCGGCTGACACATGTGCTGCATATGCGCGAGTGAGTAGGGATGAGAGTAGGGTTAGGTGTTGTTCTACAGTTTAAAGAAATAACTTCTGCTAGTGCTCACGTCTTTTCCCACGATAAAGTGTCTTGTTTGCGCTAGAATAAACGAATAGATTTGTTGATAAACATCTTTATGTGATGAAATCACAGCCACTCCAGTGGTCGTATTGATTTTGCCCTTAGCTGCACTGGCGTTAAAAGTCTGAAAAATTAACTGTACTGGCACACGCAGGACTTTTGAAAGAAATCTGTGAAACTGTTTCCTTTGCTCACATGGCTGATTCTATTGCTATCGACCCCACGATACTGCAGATCAAAACCCTTCGGCACGCAGTCTTGTCATTCAGGCGAGGTGTCAGCCGGCAAAGCCGCTTTCCAAATATTAAGCAACTAAAAGTTATGAAAAATAATAAGGATGTCAACCAGAATTGTAGTTCTGCAAATGTGCACCGCAATGTCTCTTGATCGAGGCGTAAAAGAACGAAGCGAGCTAATTTAAGACAACAACAGGTCGAGTTCTTCGCGATTCTTTCGAGTACGCGCCAAATATGTCACGTGACACTTCCAAGGGATCATCGCGTTCGTACAGCGACCGTGTTTGAATTTGTATGCGTCTCTACTGGCAGATACAAAGAAAAGTTTTTGAAGTACACTTTCCTTAGCCTTACAATCAGTTTATAAAATATCTTGAAAACTGGCTGCTCGAACTTTGCACGGACTGCAGTTTAACATGTTAGTAAACTGCTGGTCCCCTCAAAAATATGGCTGTTTCGTCTGCACTCACGGAGCTGACAAAAGCAGCTACAGCAAATTTTGTCCAGCCTCCGTCGTTCTCAAAATGGTACCAAACCTTCTTTTACTTCACAATCTTTCACTCCATATGCCCCATCCTTTGTTAGTCACAAAAAGATCACTAGTTTGGCGTTTCACTATAGGGCCCAGAAAGTTTTCCGCTCTACTAACTCTGTGCCCCAGAGAGTGGCAAGGGTGTTGCACTCTACAGGCAAGTATTATTGCACGGTGCAGACGATCACGTACCTGCCTTGTGGTGGAATAAGAGACGATTACAAAAGCATACACACCCGTGCTCTAGGACTGAATGTAATAATAGATCTGTCCATTCAGACAGGGTGGGTGGGTGTTTGGGGGTTTAACGTCCTCTTCCACCACATAGGGCGATATCAAAGACGGGGCAACGATGAAAAAGCCAGCACAAATATGTGACCCCAGCCGGGATCGAACTCACGACCCGAGCATTAGAAGTCCAACGCTCTACCATTCGACCACCCCGGCTCCCCCATTCAGACAGAGACATGTTATGTATTTCTCTGATTCAGAAACACGCCTACTTTCACTCTGAAGACAGCCTGCCATCACTTGCGCCATTGAGGATGCCTCTGGGTTCAAAGCTGGTCAAGGATGACATAGTGCGCGACCTTGTGTTTGAGAGCACCGAGACAATTTAGGCCCGTCACGGTAGCGCATAACTCGTGCACCAAGCCGGTATGACCTCGACCGATTAGCCACGTGACTGGGGTTAGGTAGCGCAGTGAGCGCCATTTCCCCACTGTGCACAGAGGTACTTTCCACTGAAAGACTCTGTGCCCCAGAGAGTGGCAAGGGTGTTGCACTCTACAGGCAAGTATTATTTGCACAGTGCAGACGATCACGTACCTGCCTTGTGGTGGAATAAGAGACGATTACAAAAGCATACACACCCGTGCTCTAGGACTTAATGTAATAATAGATCTGTCCATTCAGACAGAGACAGGTTATGTATGTCTCTGATTCAGAAACACGCCTACTTTCACTCTGAAGACAGCCTGCCATCACTTGCGCCACTGAGGATCCCTCTGGGTTCAAAGCTGGTCAAGGATGACATAGTGCGCGACCTTGTGTTTGAGAGCACCGAGACAATTTAGGCCCGTCACGGTAGCGCAGTGAGCGCCATTTCCCCACTGTGCACAGAGGTACTTTCCACTGAAAGACTCTGTGCCCCAGAGAGTGCGGTCCCGCAAAAACGTCGTGACTGGAACATCTTGGTAATGTAATGTCTTTGGTGATTGTCCCAACTCCTACACCTGCCCCGATGCCCTACTAAGCTTCTGCAAACGGAGGACAGCTGGTACGGCACCTTCTGTGATTCCCCCATTTGCAATCCATGAGGTAATCAAACTCATCAGTACATTGGAAAACAAAAAGTCATCTGGTCCGTATGAAATAAGTCCAAAAATACTAAAGTTGTCCCTCCCCTATATAGTGGACTCCCTTACATACATTTTCAATCTGTGTATCCGAACTAATACTTTTCCTACTGAGTTTAAAAAAGCCAAGATTATTCCACTGCCGAAATCAAAAGATCTCACAGACGTAAATAATTATCGACCAGTTTCTCTCTTGTCTACTTTGTCAA
>JACVVK020000339.1:565000-700000 GCA_018292915.2 Batillaria attramentaria | reverse complement strand
CAATGCATCACAGATAAGTATCACAACGCATCACAGTAAGTATCACAATGCATCACAGATAAGTATCACAATGCATCATAGATAAGTATTCACAATGCATCACAAAAAGTATCACAATGCATCACAGATAAGTATTCACAATGCATCACAGATAAGTATTCACAATGCATCACAGATAAGTATTCACAATGCATCACAGAAAGTATCACAATGCATCACAGATAAGTATTCACAATGCATCACAGATAAGTATCACAACGCATCACAGATAAGTATCACAACGCATCACAGATAAGTATCACAACGCATCACAGATAAGTATCACAATGCATCACAGATATGTATCACAATGCATCACAGATATGTATCACAATGCATCACAGATAAGTATCACAATGCATCATAGATAAGTATCACAATGCATCACAGATAAGTATCACAATGCATCACAGATAAGTATCACAATGCATCACAGATAAGTATCACAACGCATCACAGATAAGTATCACAATGCATCACAGAAAGTATCACAATGAATCACAGATAAGTATCAGAGATAAGTATAACAACGCATCACAGATAAGTATCACAATGCATCACAGATAAGTATCACAATGCATCACAGATAAGTATCACAATGCATCACAGATAAGTATCACAATGCATCACAGAAAGTATCACAATGCATCACAGAAAGTATCACAATGCATCACAGATAAGTATTCACAATGCATCACAGATAAGTATCACAACGCATCACAGATAAGTATCACAACGCATCACAGATAAGTATCACAACGCATCACAAATAAGTATCACAATGCATCACAGATAAGTATTCACAATGCATCACAGATAAGTATTCACAATGCATCACAGAGAAGTATCACAATGCATCACAAATAAGTATCACAATGCATCACAGATAAGTATCACAACGCATCACAGATAAGTATCACAACGCATCACAGAAAGTATCACAATGCATCACAGATAAGTATCACAATGCATCACAGATAAGTATCACAATGCATCACAGATAAGTATCACAATGCATCACAGAAAGTATCACAATGCAGTACAGATAAGTATTCACAATGCATCACAGATAAGTATCACAATGCATCACAGATAAGTATCACAATGCATCACAGATAAGTATCACAATGCATCACAGATAAGTATCACAATGCATCACAGATAGGTATCACAACGCATCACAGATAGTATCACAACGCATCACAGAAAGTATCACAATGCATCACAGAAAGTATCACAATGCATCACAGAAAAGTATCACAATGCATCACAGATAAGTATCACAATGCATCACAGATAAGTATCACAATGCATCACAGAAAATTATCACAATGCATCACAGATAAGTATCACAATGCATCACAGATAAGTATCACAATACATCACAGATAAGTATCACAATGCATCACAGGTAAGTATCACAATGCATCACAGATAAGTATCACAATGTGTTGTATTTTTCTCCTGCTATGTCGCTCTCTCGGTGCACTCGCAGAGAAGACACGGGATACAACAGGCTGGAACTCCAATACTTTATTAACAGAAGATGCGTAAGAACAAACTCATGAAAGAGGAAGAACCCAGAACGCTGTGCAGTGCTGCTTATATACTAACAGGTCAGATCTAGAACATTCTGTAACATACTGGCAAGTACGGAATCTTTCCGAGGTTACGTAATCTGCTGACGTTACTGCACTCGCATGTTCTGGGATGGTCTAGAAATTTCCATCGAAATGCAGTGACTTTTCGCGATCTCTACAACACCTCCCTACCAAAATTGTTGTTTCACAACAAACTTCAACAACAAAGTCTGTCTCTGGGTTTTGGTGTTCTTTTGGATCGCCTGGGGTTGTCTGGACCATACTCTGGAACAGGTGGCTTGGTCCTGGGCAGTCGTGGTCTGCTCTGGTTCTGTGTCGGTGGCACATTCTCCAGAATCTCCATCGGATGGTCGATCGGGAGCTCAGAGGCATCTGCTGAATCGCCAGGTTCGCTGTCCTCTTCAGAAGCGTAACGTGGGCGCAACTGTTCCCAGTGTCGTCTCCAAACTGGGCCACGAGGAACTACCTTGACGTTGAAGCAGCGAGTACCCGTAGACTTCTTGACCACTGCTGGTACCCATCTGGGCTGCTTGGCATGGTGAGGTCCATAGTACAGTGCGTATACTGGATCTCCAGCCTTGTATTGCCTGGTCACCTTGGCGACACCTCCAGAGTCTGGAGTCACCTGAGTTTTAGATGCCTCCTTGGATTGCTTGCCCTGAGCTATGTGTGCTGGCGAGGGAAGCAAAGTGTCGATCCTTGTCCGAATCTGTCTGGACATCAAGAGTTCACTCGGAGAGAATCCGCAGGATGTCGGCATTCTCCGGTACTGCATCAGAAACTCTTGAAGTGCTCGCTTCGGGGGCAGAGAAGACTTCCTGAGAGCTTGCTTGAAAGTCTGCACCAGCCGTTCTGCAGCTCCATTGGATGATAGGGCGCTCCTGTCAGGTGCGTGATCCCACGTTCCTTGCACCAGCTCTGGAACTCTTCAGAAACAAAGGTGGTTGCATTGTCGGAGACCAACGTGTGTGGGTATCCGAAGTGAGCGAAGTCTTCTTCCAGCAGGTCTAGAGTAGCTCTAGTGGACGTGGATGACGTTGGGTGGATGCATGGGTACTTTGAGTAAGCATCCGTGATCACCAGCCAGTTGGTGCCCATGAAGTTGATGGCGTGGTCCAAGTGAACTCGGCTCCATGGCTTCTCTGGTAACATCCAGGGATGAACTGGCGGTTTGGATGGCTTGGTTTGATGTTCGCCGCATGAGTCACATCGTCGACTCGTCATCTCTATTGCAGCGTCGATACCGGGCCAGTATACTGCAGTTCTTGCCAACTGCTTCATGCGTTCCATGCCGAAGTGTCCGATGTGCAGAAGATCAAGGATCTTGGGCTGCAGGCTTTGTGGAATCACAACTCTTGTACCATAGATGAGGCATCCGTGGCAGATACTGAGAGAATCTGACAACTTCTGGAACTTTCTGACTTCTTCGTTGATCTCAGCGTGCTTCAGCGGCCACCCTTCGCGCACGTAGCGCATCACTGTAGCTATCACTGGATCTTTGCCTGACTCTTGACGAAGGATGTTGGAGTCGAAGGGTTTGACTTGAAGACTGAGCACTCGGATGGCGCACACCATGTCCGTGTCTTCCCCACTCTCCTCCCTGTCAAAGTCGATGTCGTCTCCAGAAGGCAAGCGACTGAGGGCATCTGCATTGCCGTGATCTGCAGTTTTCCGGTACTCGATCGTGTAGTCGAACTGGTTCAGCCATAGGGCCCACCGAGCTAGTCTGTTAGCTGCAAGAAGTGGTGTCCCTTTCTTTGGTCCGAACAGCGCCGTCAGGGGCTTGTGATCAGTCACCAGTATGAACTGTCGTCCGTACAGATACTGGTAGAATTTCCGCAAACCATAGATGATGGCTAGGGCTTCCTTGTGGATTTGGCTATAGTTTCTTTCTGCAGCTGTAAGAGTCTTGGACACACTGGCGATTGGGCGCTCGCTTCCATCCGGATAGCGATGAAACAGTACTGCTCCAATTCCAACGTTGGATGCGTCACAAGCCAGCCCCACAGGCTTATCTGGGTCGAAGTGTACAAGGACTTGATCAGAGGAAAGCACATTCTTCAGCTGTTCAAAAGCTGCTTGTTCCTCTTCTCCCCACTTCCAGGGATTTGCCTTCTTTGTCAGGCGGTAGAGCGGCTCTGCCATAGTAGCCAGGTTTGGGATGAATTTCCCGTAGAATTGTACTGAGCCCAGAAAAGACTTCAAGCTTGAGACATCCGTAGGTGGCGGCATCTTCAAGACTGCCTCGACTTTGGATCCTTTGGAGATTCCTTCAGCCGATAGAGTGTGTCCAAGGTATTCCACATTGGGTTGAGCAAACAGGCATTTTTCACGACGGCATCTGAGTCCTTTGTCGTTCAGACGCGTGAGTAGTCGTTCCAGATTGCTCAGATGATCTTTGGCATCCTTCCCGCTGGTGAGTATGTCATCTTGGAAAACGGCAACTCCAGGCAGATCACTGGTCAGATTTTCCATGATCTCCTGAAAATAACCAGGTGCTGACTTGATTCCGAAAGGTAGTCGTTGTTGCAGAAGTACCCCACGGTGAGTGCTGAGGGCTAGTCTGCGTTGACTTTCTGGTGCCAGCTTGATCTGGTTGTAGGCATCAGCGAGGTCGATCTTCGTGTAACCGAATCCTCCTCCCAGCTTTTGCGGCCCCATGGGCTCGCCTTCACGCGGCGGGGCTGATTTTGCCAAGCTTGCCCACCCCTTTTGCTCTTTCTTTACTCTTATTTCTGCCTCACTCGGTCCATTCACCTGTCTTTTGCTCTCTTAAAATCTCCTCCGGGGGGAGGTCAGTAAGCGGGTGTCTGCTGACCCTTGGTCCAGTGAGACATCTGAGGGTCGTTTCTGAAGGCCGACTTCACTGGATTCCCCCCACCTGGTCTTCAGCCTGGCGGGCTTTGTTCGCAGCGCCCTGCTGGTGCTGCTGAACACCTGTCATGTTGAAGACCTTCACAACGCACCCCTCTCTGGTGCGTTGTTTTCCCAAACCGCCTCACGGCGGGGAGGTTCCGTGTTGGAGCGGTCTGTTCTCCAACTGCCTCCCAGGCATGTTGTCTTCATTGGCAACTAAGGAATTTTCCTTCCTACCTCTCTGTCTATCCCTCACCAGCCCATTCACCTGTATCTTTCTCTTTAAAACCTTCCGAATTTAGCCGCTCTGTCCTTCCTCTCTTCTCTCAGCTGATTTCTAAGTTCGGCCCTTTCATCTATATTTCTTCTTTTTAACCCCTCACTCACGTCTGCACTACCAGTGGTTAGGCATAAGTGATGTTGGGAATATGCTGCGAACTGGTTTATTGCGCCTAGGAGATGATAAGTTGCAATATTTGCTGTATATGCGCTTAGTATTTATCTTTGTTTTAACTAGTTGTAATTGTCATTTGTTTTCTACGCTTTTTTGTAACCGGGAGTTCGATAAATTAGCATGAAGGTGCAGCGTCTCCTGCATGTCCTGGGTTTATATTGCCCCGTAGACCAGTTTGCATCCTATGTCCAACGTTACATTTTTGTTTTTTTCATGTAGTGCAGACACACTCAGCCGCGAATTAGTCTTTGTGGCTTGCGCGGCTTTAAGCCCTAAAAACTCACTCACTCACTCACTCCCAGCTTTTGCATCAGTTCCTCTGGGAGAGGCATTGGGTGACGGTGATCAGCAAGTTGATCGTTGATCCCGACTGAGTAGTCACCACAGATCCGCAGTTTTGGCTTCAGGGCGCCTGCACTGTTTGTCTTACGAATTGGAACCACTGGTGTTCCATAGTCGTTGAACTGGACTGGCTTCCAGACTCCTTTGGCGATGCCTTCTTCGTAGCCTTTCGTCAGGTCATCACGAAGAGCGAACGGAACCGGCCTTGCCTTGTGAAAAACCGGCTTCGCGTCGGACTTGAACTTGATTTCCAGCTCAAAATCCTTCAGACATCCCAATTCTTCCTTGAAGAGATCTGGGAACTTGTCGCAGAGAGTGTGGCAATCCTTTTGAAGAGAAGCATAAGTTGTGCTGGAGGTCTTCGGATGCGATTTTTTTGCACCCTCGCTCTTGACTTGACTCTCTATGCTCTTCAGTCCAAGGGCATTGACCACTGAAATTCCCAGAGCCTGGATCGCGTTTCGTCCAAGTAGGTTGAGATCAGGGATCTTGGTGACGATGTAGGGAATGGAGCTCTGTTTACCAGTCACTGGGTCCTTAGTCTGGCCCATGAAGGTGCCCAACACTGGTAGGTCGTGCTTGCTGGCAGACTCGTACCGATGTGTGACGTCATCCAGCTTCGGTTTTCCCAGTTGTTTCCAGACTGGCACAGAAACAAAATTTCCCGTGGTTGCGGCCCCATGGGCTCGCCTTCACGCGGCGGGGCTGATTTCGCCAAGCTTGCCCACCCCTTTTGCTCTTTCTTTACTCTTATTTCTGCCTCCATCGGTCCATTCACCTGTCTTTTGCTCTCTTAAAGTCTCCTCCGGGGGGAGGTCAGTAAGCGGGTGTCTGCTGACCCTTGGTCCAGTGAGACATCTGAGGGTCATTTCTGAAGGCCGACTTCACTGGATTCCCCCCACCTGGTCTTCAGCCTGGCGGGCTTTGTTCGCAGCGCCCTGCTGGTGCTGCTGAACACCCGTCATGTTGAAGACCTTCACAACGCACCCCTCTCTGGTGCGTTGTTTTCCCAAACCGCCTCACGGCGGGGAGGTTCCGTGTTGGAGCGGTCTGTTCTCCAACTGCCTCCCAGGCATGTTGTCTTTATTGGCAACTAAGGAATTTTCCCTCCTACCTCTCTGTCTATCCCTCACCAGCCCATTCACCTGTATCTTTCTCTTTAAAACCTCCCAAATTTAGCCGCTCTGTCCTTCCTCTCTTCCCTCAGCTGATTTCTGAGTTCGGCCCTTTCATCTATATTTCTTCTTTTTAACCCCTCACTTACGTCTGCACTACCAGTGGTTAGGATTAAGTGATGTTGGGCATATGCTGCAAATTGGTTTATTGCGCCTAGGAGATGATAAGTTGCAATATTTGCTGTATATGCGCTTAGTATTTATCTTTGTTTTACCTAGTTGTAATTGTCATTTGTTTTCTACGTTTTTTTGTAACCAGGAGTTCGAGAAATTAGCATGAACGTGCAGCGTCTCCTGCATGTCCTAGGTTTATATAGCCCCGTAGACCAGTTTGCATCCTTTGTTCAACGTTACATTTTTTGTTTTTTTCATGTAGTGCAGGCACACTCAGCCGCGAATTAGTCTTTGTGGCTTGCGCGGCTTTAAGCCCTAAAAACTCACTCACTCACTCCCGTGGTTGCGGTGTCCAGCTCCATCGTGAACTGTTGATCCTGGATTGTGACTGGAACGTCCAACCTAGGAGTATCTTGGGGAACTTCGCCGAGGATGGCTTTGACGAGCTCTGCTTTTGTGATACTTTTCACTGAAGATTTTGCAGACTGTCGTCCCCCTTGTTGCTGTTGATGCAGTTTTTTCCTGCAAACAGCCTCCAAATGTCCTATCTTCTGACAGTAGTTGCATTTGGAGTCTTTGTAGTAGCAGTCTGTTGCTCTATGAGACTTTCCACACCTGTAGCACTTTGCTGAATTGCTGGTCGTGGAGTTAGACTGCTGGTGGTTCTTTGGTCGACCCCCTTTGTTGTTCGCCTTGACTTTGTTGACCGGCCTGGGCTTGGAACCGTAGACAGTTTCCTTGGCCACCTTTGCCGCGTCTTCAGTCTCTATGGCGATCTTGACAGCCTTGGCAAAATCCAACTCGGTATCCTTGACCTTGAAAAGAGCCTTCAAGACAGCTTCGTTGTTGACAGAACATATGAATCTCTGCCTAAGAGCTTCATCTTGTGGATCTTGGATCGAAGGAAAGTCACAGGTAGCCGCGTCTTGACGTATACGGGCTGCCAGCTCCTGGAGTGTTTCGCCTGGCTTCCGTTCCATGTTGCTCCAGAACTTGAAACGTTCTCGCACTATGAACAGTTTTGGGTCAAATTGTTCTTTCATGAACTCGACGATTTGGTCCATCGTCAGATCGTTGATATTCATTCTTGGATTTTGTTGAGCAGCCAGATTTGCCAGTTGCTTGTAGACAGCCGGAGTCTGATTAGTGAGGAAGACTTGAGCCTTGCGGTCGTCAGGAACGGCGTTGGCGACAAGAAATGTGCAGAACCTTGACCAGTAGTCAGGCCACAGTTCTGAAGTGGAGACAAAGGCAGCGAACGGTGGAATAGCGGCAGTCGAAACAGTAGAAGTGTGAGGACGGGTACTTGCACTGGAATCCCCAGTCGGCGTCTGAACTTGAATCATCTTCATCAACGCACCAATCTGCTCTCTTTGGAGTGCTAATTCTTCTTCATGCTGCTTTGCTTGAATCTTCATCTGTTCCTTCATCTGTTCCTTCTGCTGTTCCATTTGTTCCTTCTGCTGTTCCATTTGCTCTCTAAGCAATTTTATCAGCTCCGCTGTCTCTGCCATGGTCAGTCGTCAATTTTCGCTGCTGCAACAGTTGAAGGGGTGCAACTTCTGTAGTTGGAGTTTCTTGAGTACTGGAGAGTACTGTCCCTTCGTAGGTAGATCAATGTCGAATCCTGTCGGCGACGCCAAATATTTCTGTTGTATTTTTCTCCTGCTATGTCGCTCTCTCGGTGCACTCGCAGAGAAGACACGGGATACAACAGGCTGGAACTCCAATACTTTATTAACAGAAGATGCGTAAGAACAAACTCATGAAAGAGGAAGAACCCAGAACGCTGTGCAGTGCTGCTTATATACTAACAGGTCAGATCTAGAACATTCTGTAACATACTGGCAAGTACGGAATCTTTCCGAGGTTACGTAATCTGCTGACGTTACTGCACTCGCATGTTCTGGGATGGTCTAGAAATTTCCATCGAAATGCAGTGACTTTTCGCGATCTCTACAACACAATGCATCACAGATAAGTATCACAATGCATCACAGATAAGTATCACAATGCATCACAGATAAGTATCACAAGGCATCACAGATAAGTATCACAATGCATCACAGATAAGTATCACAATGCATCATAGATAAGTATCACAATGCATCACAGATAAGTATCACAACGCATCACAGATAAGTATCACAATGCATCACAGATAAGTATCACAATGCATCACAGATAAGTATCAGAGATAAGTATCACAACGCATCACAGATAAGTATCACAATGCATCACAGAAAAGTATCACAATGCATCACAGATAAGTATCACAATGCATCATAGATAAGTATCACAACGCATCACAGATAAGTATCACAATGCATCACAGATAAGTATCACAATGCATCACAGAAAGTATCACAATGCATCACAGAAAGTATCACAATGCATCACAGATAAGTATTCACAATGCATCACAGATAAGTATCACAACGCATCACAGATAAGTATCACAATGCATCACAGTTAAGTATCACAATGCATCACAGATACGTATCACAATGCATCACAGATAAGTATCACAATGCATCACAGATAAGTATCACAATGCATCACAGATAAGTATCACAATGCATCACAGATAAGTATCAGAGATAAGTATCACAACGCATCACAGATAAGTATCACAATGCATCACAGATAAGTATCACAACGCATCACAGATAAGTATCACAATGCATCACAGAAAGTATCACAATGCATCACAGAAAGTATCACAATGCATCACAGATAAGTAACACAATGCATCACAGATAAGTATCACAATGCATCACAGATAAGTATCACAATGCATCACAGATAAGTATCACAATGCATCACAGATAGTATCACAACGCATCACAGATAGTATCACAACGCATCACAGAAAGTATCACAATGCATCACAGATAAGTATCACAATGCATCACAGATAAGTATCACAATGCATCACAGATAAGTATCACAATGCATCACAGATAAGTATCACAATGCATCACAGATAAGTATCACAATGCATCACAGATAAGTATCAGAGATAAGTATCACAACGCATCACAGATAAGTATCACAATGCATCACAGATAAGTATCACAACGCATCACAGATAAGTATCACAATGCATCACAGAAAGTATCACAATGCATCACAGAAAGTATCACAATGCATCACAGATAAGTAACACAATGCATCACAGATAAGTATCACAATGCATCACAGATAAGTATCACAATGCATCACAGATAAGTATCACAATGCATCACAGATAGTATCACAACGCATCACAGATAGTATCACAACGCATCACAGATAAGTATCACAATGCATCACAGATAGTATCACAACGCATCACAGATAAGTATCACAATGCATCACAGATAGTATCACAACGCATCACAGATAGTATCACAACGCATCACAGATAGTATCACAAGCAGCTTATTAAAAATACATCACAATAATTATGGCAGTCAGTGCTTCTCATTGAGAAGGGATATTGCAGTTGGAATAAAAGAAAACTTTCCACGTTTAGTTTTACAGAAATGGACTCTGAATCTTCGACCAGAAGGCAAACGTTCAAACTCTCTATACAGGTTGTGTGCATGAATGCCTAAGATGGAACTGGCTTTCCTGATGACCTGCTGCTCAAAAAATGCCTGAAGGTTTCGCTGTGGCTCACCAATCACTTTTGAACTGATATTGACAATTTTCTGCAGGGAGTTTTTATTTTTAACACTAAGGGAGCCAAACCAGCAAATAAAAGAAAAGGTAAGAATGCTTTTTATGAAAGACTTATAAAATAGTGCCAAGAACTTCGTATCCACAGAGAAGCAGTTGAGTTTTCGCAGAAAATATAATCTCTGCTGACCTTTCTTTACTATGGTTTCTGTGTTGGCATCCTATCTTAGTTTGTAATCAATGACTAGTCCCTAATACTTGTACTCTTCAACTACCTCTACTGCCTGATTATGTATGACAGTCTCTTTCAAAAACCATCTCTTTTAAATCAAAAACCATCTCTTTAGTTTTCATAACATTTAACTCAAAAACCATCTCTTTTAAATCAAAAAACATCTTTTTCGTTTTCATAACATTTAACTCAATTACCATCTCTTTTATATCAAAAACCATCTCTTTAGTTTTCATAACATTTAACTCCAAGAAAGAGTCGTCACACCACTCAACAAACTCATCCAGTGCAGGACCGTGGCTTTGTTCAGAACCGAACAAGAGAGAAACTAATGCAGTGTCATCCGAGAATTTCACAAGGAACCTGATGTCATGCTGACTTCTACATTCACTGGGCAGCCAGTAACTGAGCAGCCTGAGGATATTGGCACCTGAAGATATTCGCAATTCACATGGACACGTGTAATTAGCGCGGAGAGACAGAAAAAGATATCCCGAGGTCCGAGGAGGCCATAAAAAAGTGACCAGGCACAAAAGCTGTAAATACTCAGCAGCCACACCTCTTCAACCCTGCTCTTATTTCAAATCGCGACGTTTATCACTCACGTCGAACACTTCGTCGGCCTATTACACCATCACCGCGGCGGGCTCCCGGTTTCCCCCAAATAAATACTACACTACATTTTTCTGTTCTTTATTCAATGTCACTCTCAGAAATCATAGTGATTAGGAGGCACAAAGCCTGTAACTACTCAGCAGCCACACCTCTTCAACCCTGCCCCCATTACAAATCGCGACGCTTTTCACTCATGTTCCGCAATTCCTCAGCGTATTACACTATCGGCTCCCTTTTCCCCTTAATAAACACTACATTTTTCGATTCTTTATTCAATTTCAGGCAAAAAAATTATACCGACTAGGAGGCACAAAGTAAATACTCAGCAGCCACACCTGTTTAACCTTGCCCCCATTCCAAATCACGACGTTTTTCACTCACGTCGCACACTTCCTCGGCCTATTACACCATCGGCTGCCGGTTTAGCAGTAATAAATATTATATTTTTCGATTCCTTATTGATCTTGAGTCGCAGAAGTCATAGTGATTAGGAGGCAGAAACATGTAAATAGACAGCACCCACACTTTTTTCACCCTAACCCCGATATATAAAATGGGGGCAGGGTTGAAGAGGTGTGGCTGCTGAGTATTTACAGGCTTTGTGCCTCCTAATCATTATGATTTCTGAGACTTGAAATAAACAAGGAATCGAATATATATATATATATATATATATACAGGGTCGAACTTTAATTAAGGACCACTTATACACAGTCTCATAAAACATAGAAAGCGAAACCCCAAAACGCCAGAAACATCATAAATGTTTAATTTCATTATCAGTGAACAAGATTTGGTCAATTTCTCAAAAGAAAAAATAAGAAAAAAAATCATTGTGCCTGATTACAGACTCCCACCCCCGAAATTGAAATTCACAAACAGAGTGTTCCTTTACAGTCTGATCCAAACCGTGTGTGTCCCCCTCGTGCTGCCACACAATCCACACAGCGCTGTCTCATGGTGTTGACAGTTCTTGCAATGAGGGCCTGGGGGAGGTTTGCCCACTCCTGCTGCAGGTAGTGTAGCAGCTGTTGTCGACTGGCCGGCAGAGGGTGATTTTCTTGAACTCTTCTCCCAAGCTCGCCCCAAATTTTCTCAATAGGGTTCAAGTCCGGACTGTTTGCCGGCCATGGCATCCTGGTGATGCCAGCTTGTACCACAAAAGTGTTCACGGCTCGACAACGGTATGGGGTGGCGTTATCATCAATGAACACAGCCTGGGCCCCAATCTGCTGAAGCGCTGGGACAACCAAAGGCTGTAAAATCTCCTGCAGGTAGCGTTGGCCGTTCAAGTTGCCATCCACATGGTACAGGGGAGTCTTGTAGTGGCTGCTTATTCTCCCCCATACCATGACCGAGCCACCGCCAAACGCCGTGACCTCCTGGACGGCGTCATCTGCCAGCTGCTCTCCAGGACATCGCCACACCCGAATGCGTCCATCTCGTGGCTTCACCAGGAACCGGGACTCGTCACTGAACAGCACCAGCTGCCACTGTGCCCGGGGCCACCTTTGGTGAGCTGTACACCAGGCCAGGCGGCTTGCCCAGTGGGCCACAGTCAGTTTGGGTTTCCTGACTGGGCGTCTTGAATGAAGGTTGCCAGCATGGAGGCGCCGCCGTGTGGTCATCTGGCACACTGCTGAGTTAGTGGCAGCTTGGAGCCGACGCCTGATGGTGTTGGAGATGATGGGGGTCCTCCTCTGAAGAGCCTGTCTGCGGATGAACCGGTCCTCCTTTGAGGTGACTTCTTTGGCTGACCTGGACGGGGTCTTTCTTTAACAGTTCCAGTGGCTTGAAAACGTTCTCTCAGCCGAATGATAACGGAGTGGGACACCTGTAGTCTTCTGGCCACTTCTCGAACGCCAACTCGATCCTGCAGCCATGCAATCGCCCGGGTCCGGTTAAAATCTGACAGCTTGCGTCTTGGAGGCATGTTGGTGTTGTGAGGAATTATGCGCATTCGGCTGCTTTTATGGGCATTCCAGTGAGTGAAATGCTTAGCAATGCATTGGTTCTTGCACGTGCATTTGGAATTTCAGTGCAAAGCCGTTCGAATCAGTGTTCACTGATGCTTACAAAACAGCCAAATTTGCAAAAAAATCAGCAACATTCAACCCCCCCTCTGCATGCCGCACGTGACAACAAGACAGCTGCAGCAAGCTTTGCAGGATACACTGTTAACGCCTTAACCCTTTCCCAATCGAATTCTTTGATAAAATGCACTGCTTGTATTTTTGGCGAATTTTTAAATACAGGGCCTGTTTGCCTGGGTGGTCCTTAATTAAAGTTCGACCCTGTATATATATATATATATATATATATATATATATATATATATATATATATATCTCACCAATATATATATATCTTTGTGGCTTGTAGCCAATATAGGGCAAGGCGGACTTGTCCAATGGCATACAAAGCACACACCTCCTAGATCTAGGGAGCGCTCTCAGCTTTACTTACTTCCCCTATATATATATATATATATATTTTTTTTTTTTTTTTTTTTTCGTCGCGATTTGGACTGGGGCCTAGCTTGAAGAGGTGTGGCTGCTGAGTATTTACAGGTTTTGTGCCTCCTAATCACTATGATTTCTGAGACTGAAATTGAATACAGAATCGAAAACTCTAGTATTTATTAAGGGGAAACCGAGAACCGATGGTATAATAGGCCGAGGAATTGTGAAACGTGAGTGAAAAACGTCGCGATTTGTACTGGGGGCAGGGTTGAGGTGTGGCTGCTGAGTATTTACAGGCTTTGTGCCACCTACTCACTATGATTTTTGAGACTGAAATTGAATACAGAAGCAAACACTATAGTGTTTATTATGGGGAAGCCGGGAGCCGATGGTGTAATAGGCCGAGAAATTGTATGAAACGGGAGTGAACAACGTAGCGTTTGGAATGGGGGCAGGATTAAACAAGGAGGAACGGCCCCGTCCTACAAAGTTGTTTCTCCAGACTTCATTTTATTTTGTCTGTTTTGTTGTTATTGTTGCCGGTTCTCCCCTCTCCAAGTTCTACCAATGACACTAGATCCTCTACGACCTCGACCGATTAGCCACGTGACTGGGGGTGTGGCCGGGTGGGGGAAGAAGGGAGAGAGAGAGAGGCAGAGAGAGAGAGAGGGTGGGTAGGTGGGTGTTTAGGAGTTTAACGTCCTTTTCCACCATATAAGGGTGATATCAAAGACGGGGCAACGAGAAAAAGGCCAGCACAAATATTTGGCCCCAGCGGCCGGGATTCGAACTCTCGGCCCAAGCATTGAAAGTCCAACGCGCTCCCATTCGGCCACCCTGGCTCCCTAGAGAGAGAGAGAGAGAGGTCAGTTCCGTGAACTAAATATTTGACGTCAGCCTCAGGCAGGTCGTCATACAGAGGGAGAGTTAGTTAGTTAGTTAGTTATTTAGGGCTTAACGCCGCGCAAGCAACAAAGACTATTTCGCGGCTAGCACAGTCTCATCCTGCCAGGTCCTTTAAAACATAAAAGGGCTAGCTTAAAACATGATGTAAATATATATTAAGAATTTGTGAGACTTAAATGAGATCCTGTACAAGATTGTATTCTTCCAGACTAAAAACAATATCACAGATTATGTTAGACTGAAAGACTATATTTTATAAAAGAGGTTGACCTCCTTCAAGAAATTGAAGATGTTGTCAGGGGGGACATCCCTGAACAACATCTTCAATGAGTCAACAGAGTAAAACTTGGCACGAGTTTCGGCGAGATCCACGCACGAGATCAAAAAGTGCTGAACGGTAAAAGGCTCATCACACGGGACACACCAGGGGGGATCTTCCCCTTTCAGCAGATGGGACAGAGGGAGAGAGTGAGATGACGTCAATTCCGTGAACTAAACTTTTGACGTCAGCCTCTAGCACTGAGATCGTCTGAAGATGCTTGTTTATGTCCTGTGATTTCCCTGTTGGCTTTGTGGCTTCTCCGACTGAATTATTTTTCACATGAAATCTGGAAGATCTAGAGGGCTGATGAAATGTCGGAAGCAGTGACGATACTTGCAGATTTTGTCTGTGAACTAAACATTTGACGTCAGCCTCACGCTGCTCGTCTGACAGATGATACTTCTTCATATCTTGTGATTTCCTTGTTGCTTTTGTGACTTCCGTGACTGAATTAATTTTTACATAAAATCTGGAAGATCTAGAGAGCTGATGAAACGTGGACTTAAGTGCCTTGGATAGCACTTAAGAAATTGCAAATTTGGAACTTTTTTGACCGGCGCTTCTCGCAGAAACGTGAAAAATGTGTTTATCTAAAAGCTCTGTTATTCTTAATACTAAAGCTATAATAGTGCAGTAGTTCATGTCATATGTGCAGTTGTCACAAGTGACAAAAATACCGGAATGATGAGTAATTTGAAGGAGTCTTTTCATAGATATTTGGCCTTACATGCAAACCACCCCTACCTCGGAAATATTTTTCTTACACAAAATCTGTCAGAGCTACAGAGCTGTGCTACGAAAACAGGCAGTATAATTGGATGATCTTCCCACTTTCAGAAAATGAAGCCATTTGAACAATTTTTTCGAAAAAATTCGTAACATGACCGATTTTTTAAAATCGGCGATAACTGTTCTCAAAATGCGGCAGGATAAAAATCGTGAAAGGTAGCTCTGGAGAATATGACTGCCCATTTTATCTCAAAGTAAAAAGCCATTCGGCGAGGTGGTTTAGCAGATAGCCACCATTACATCCGTCCACACACACACACACACACACACACACACACACACACACGTCTCACAACTCCCGCCAAAAAGAACGCAGCAGCATAGTGTGCACGTAAGGTGTCTATGACGCAGATTTCGTTACGTCACTGTGTGCGTGAAAGAAAGTATTGTGTGGAGAAACGTCACAGTCTTGTTTTGTATCACTGAAACTTGCTGCTGCGCGTAGCAAAATCTGCCCCGTCTCATAAAGTTGTTTCTCTATAGAGAAACAACTTAAAAAGTGTTGCTGCTGAGTATTTACAGGCTTTGTGCCTCCTAATCACTATGATTTCTAACACTGAAATTGAATATAGAATCGGAAAATATAGTATTTATTAGGAGGAAAGCGGGAGCCGATGGTGTAATAGGCGGAGGAATTGTGTTGATGTGAGTGAAAAACGTCGCTATTGGGACTGGGGGAAGGGTTGAAGAGGTGTGGTTGCTGAGTATTTACAGGTTTTGTGCCTCCTCATCAGTATGATTTCTGAGACTGAAATTGAATAAAGAATCAAAAAATATAGTGTTTATTATGGGGGAAACCGGGAGCCGATAGTATAATAGGCCGAGGAATTGTGTGGAACGTGAGTAAAGAATGTAGCGTTTTGGAATGGATGCAGGGTTAAAAAGGTGTGACTGCTGAGTATTTACAGACTTTGTGCCTCCTAATCACTATGATTTCTGAGATTGAAATTGGATAAAGAATCGAATGATGTAGTATTTATTTGGGGGAAGCCGGGAAACGATGGTGTAATAGGCCGAGGAAGTGTGCGACGTCAATGAAATACGTCGCAATTTGGAATGGGGGCAGGGTTGAAGAGGTGTGGCTGCTGAGTATTTACAGGCTTTGTGCCTCCTAATCACTATAATTACTGAAATTCAATAAAGAAAAAAAAATATAGCGTTTATTGGGGGGAGCCCATAGTGTAGTGGGCCCAGAAATTGTGTGGAACGTGAGTGAAAAACGTAGAATGGGGGCGGGATTAAAAAGGTGTTGCTGCTGAGTATTTACAGACTTTGTGCCTCCTAATCACTATGATCTCTGAAACTGAATAAAGAATCGAAAAATATAGTATTTACTAGGGGGAAACCGAGAGTCAATGGTGGAATAGGCCGAGAAAGTGTGCGACGTGTGTGAAAAACGTCACTATTTGGAATGGGAGCAGGGTTAAAAAGGTGTGGCTGCTGAGTATTTACAGGCTTTGTGCCTCGTAATCACTATGATTTCTGACACTGAAATTGAATAGAGAATCGAAAACAATAGTATTTATTAGGGGGCAACCGGGAGCCGATGGTGTAATAGGCGGAGGAAGTGTGCGACGTGAGTGAAAAACGTCGCAATTTGGACTGGGGGCAGGGTTGTAGAGGTGTGGTTGCTGAGTAGTGCCTGCTAAAAACTATGATTTCTGAGACTGAAATTGAACGAAGAATGGAAAAATATAATGTTTATTATTGGGAAACCGCGAGCCGATGGTGTAATAGGCCAAGAAATTGTGTGGAACGTGAGTGAAGAATGAGGGCAGAGTTGAAGAGGTGTGGCTGCTGAATAGTTACAGGCTTTGTGCCTCCTAATTAATATGATTTATGAGAATGAAAATGAATTAAAAAAAATTAAAATACAGTATTTACTGGGGGGAAACCAGATACCGATGGTGTAATAAGCAGAGGAAGAGTGCAACACGGGTAAAAAACGTCGCGATTTGGAATGGGGGCAGAGTTGAAGAGATGTGGTTGCCGAGTATTTACAGGCTTTGTGCCTCCTAATCACTATGATTTCTGAGACTGAAATTGAATGAAGAATTTAAAAATATAGCGTTTGTTGGGGGAGCCGATGGTGTAGGTCGAGATATTGTTTGAGACGTGAGTGAAGAACGTAGCGTTTGGGATGGGGGTAGGGCTAAAAAGGTGTGGCTGCAGACTATTTACAAACTTTGTGCCTCCTAACTGGGAGCCGATTGTTTAATTGGCCGAGGAATTATGAGGAACATGAGTGAAGAATGTAGCGTTTCCAAAACACAACGATTTTCACTCACGTTCCACACAATTCCTCCGCCTATTACACCATCGGCTCCCGGTTTCCCCCAAATAAACACTATAGTGTTTGATTCTTCATTCAATTTCAGTCTCAGAAATCGCAGTGATTAGGAGACACAAAGCCTGTTAATACTCAGCAGCCACACCTCTTCACCTCTGCACCCACTGGAAAACGCGACGTTTTTCACTCACATTCCACACAATTCCTCTGCTTAGTAGTATTACTAGTATCAGGAGGCACAAAGCCTGTAAATACTCAGGCCGAGTAATTGTGTGGAACGTCAGTGAAAAACGTCGCGTTTTGCAATGGGGGCAGGTTTGAAGAGGTGTGGCTCCTGAGTATTTACAGGCTTTGTGCCTCCTAATCACTATGATTTCTCAGACTGAAATTGAATATAGAGTGTAAACTGACTCCAGGGTGTTAATCCCATTAGTCAGAGCTTCAGATTTGTGACTGAGGAAGCCCTTTCTCGCAGACAGAGCAAAAGAGCAACGTTTGAAGAGCTCTGGTTGCCTTACAAACCCCTTTTGGAGTGAGACTAAGTACAGGTAGTAACAGGCTAAGAGGAAGGGGCCAGTACATGTAGTACTGTGTAAGAGTAAGGGGCTTAACTATGGTTTTTCTTTTTCTTTTTTATATCCGGTGTTGTCTCCCCTCGGTCAAGTTTGCCGACCCGAACACTTTACTTACGCTGTGCCACTACATTGTTCACGTACTGCCGGCAATATTTCAACTTGTGTAGAATCTGTTTTGTAAGCCATGTATGTTTGTGTGTAAGTATTCAGTATAGGTAAATCATGTATGTATGTGTTTGTCTGTATGTGTTTGTGTAATGTCTGTATGTATACTTGTGTTTGTCTATATGTGTTTGTGTAATGTCTGTATGTATACTTGTGTTTGTCTATATATGTGTTTGTGTAATGTCTGTATGTATACTTGTGTTTGTCTATATATGTGTTTGTGTAATGTCTGTATGTATACTTGTGTTTGTCTATATGTGTTTGTGTAATGTCTGTATGTATACTTGTGTTTGTCTATATATGTGTTTGTGTAATGTCTGTATGTATACTTGTGTTTGTCTATATGTGTTTGTGTAATGTCTGTATGTATACTTGTGTTTGTCTATATGTGTTTGTGTAATGTCTGTATGTATACTTGTGTTTGTCTATATATGTGTTTGTGTAATGTCTGTATGTATACTTGTGTTTGTCTATATATGTGTTTGTGTAATGTCTGTATGTATACTTGTGTTTGTCTATATGTGTTTGTGTAATGTCTGTATGTATACTTGTGTTTGTCTATATATGTGTTTGTGTAATGTCTGTATGTATACTTGTGTTTGTCTATATATGTGTTTGTGTAATGTCTGTATGTATACTTGTGTTTGTCTATATGTGTTTGTGTAATGTCTGTATGTATACTTGTGTTTGTCTATATATGTGTTTGTGTAATGTCTGTATGTATACTTGTGTTTGTCTATATATGTGTTTGTGTAATGTCTGTATGTATACTTGTGTTTGTCTATATATGTGTTTGTGTAATGTCTGTATGTATACTTGTGTTTGTCTATATGTGTTTGTGTAATGTCTGTATGTATACTTGTGTTTGTCTATATATGTGTTTGTGTAATGTCTGTATGTATACTTGTGTTTGTCTATATGTGTTTGTGTAATGTCTGTATGTATACTTGTGTTTGTCTATATATGTGTTTGTGTAATGTCTGTATGTATACTTGTGTTTGTCTATATGTGTTTGTGTAATGTCTGTATGTATACTTGTGTTTGTCTATATATGTGTTTGTGTAATGTCTGTATGTATACTTGTGTTTGTCTATATGTGTTTGTGTAATGTCTGTATGTATACTTGTGTTTGTCTATATATGTGTTTGTGTAATGTCTGTATGTATACTTGTAATATGCCAAAAAGAAAAAAAAATGTCTGGACATTCGGTACTGCCTCTATAGATGTAGAATTTGGCAAACAAGACAAGAAAATCAAGTGTTTTGTCAGTGACAACATTAGGCGCTGAGCCAAACAATATCAACTGCTCACTGAATGTAAGCTGGTCACAGTGTAGACATTTGTTGTGCAAGTGAAACAAAAGATCATTCCCAAACTGCTGCACTATGTGGCAGTGCCAAAACAAATGTTGTATTGTCTCTGTGTGCTGAAGGCAATGTTTACATATGGGAGAATTTGTTATTTTGCACATGTATAGGTATTTCCTCGTGGGAAGTATGCGGTGTAGAAGGCGCACTTGAAACCACCGGAGTTGTGTGTCGCCTGTGATTTTAAAGCATTTTAAGTAGATAGAGTTCCATTTCAAGTCTTTGTATATCTTATTCCATTTGATGGCAGCTGTAGGTAAGGATCCGTTCTCAATAAAAACTGACTTTACAAAAAAAAAAGAAATTGAATATAGAATCGGAAAATATAGTATTTATTAGGAGGAAAGTGGGAACCGATGGTGTAATAGGCGGAGGAAGTGTGCGACGTGAGTGAAAAACATCGCGATTTGGACTGGGGGCAGGGTTGAAGAGGTGTGGCTGCTGAGTATTTACAGGCTTTGTGCATTCCAATCACTATGATTTCTGAGACTCAAATTGAATAAAGAATCAAACACTAGTGTTTATTAGAAGGAAACCGGGAACCGATAGCGTAATAGCCCAAGGAATTGTGTGGAATGTGAGTGAAAAACGTCGCGGTTTGGAATGGGGGCAGGGTTGAAGAGGTGTGGCTGCTGAGTATTTACAGGCTTTGTGCCTCCTAATCACTATGATTTCTGAGAGTGAAATTGAATAAAGAATCAAAAAAGGTCGTGTTTAAACGGGGCACAGAGCACGTGTCAAGCGAGAACTGAAACAGGCGATGAAAAACGTCACTCAGCTGATCGGCACACAGCTTCAGTGTTTTGCCGCAGATACCATCCGGGTCACAGCTTTTGTGTACATTAATGTCAGTGTTTGTTAATGTACTGCCAGGCCTTTTTCTCGTTGCCCCGTCCTTGATATCAACCGCACGTGGTAGAAAAGGACGTTAAACTCCCGAACACCCACCCTTCACCTGAAGTTGTCTGTGCATTCTAACTTGGCTAACTTAGCCTTGCTTCTGAAAACCTCGTATAGTTCTTTCAAATGCCAGTTTGTTCTCATTAAGACATGCTTCAGTTCTTTACTAAACAAGGCTGTATTCCCAAGCGTTGGCAAAAAACCCGAACAGTTTTTGTTTTAATCGTAGTTTCACACTAGATGATGCGCACTGTACAGGTTCCACCCATACACCCGCCCACACGCTAGATCCACTATGCTATATAACATAGAGCCTTGTTCGGTATCAGTCGGGATTTTGCAGCCAGCGAGGGAAATATTACGCCATGCACTTAAATGCGATGACGCAGATTTCACGTTAATGACGTTAATTGTGACGTATAAACGGACATCGAGAGTTTGAGCCGAATGTCGTCTGGTTTTGGCAGTTTCTTGTTTTGGTGTGTGATTTATCAAGTAAGGTGACTGGGATCGGATTCTACCGTCAGTTTCATGGTTTCATCTACAAGCAGGTAACAACCACACTACACGTGACACAAGTTGTTTGCTGTTCAAACTAAACTTTGACTTTGGATATATTTCTCCTAAAACTGTTTTTCTCGCTGTACACGTTACACCCATACACTCGCCCACCATCTCTCTCTTTCTCTGACGGTGTGTGTGTGTGTGTGTGTGTGTGTGTGTGTGTGTGTGTATGTGTGTGTGTGTGTGTGTGTGTGTGTTCTCCAGGACCTCTGTCAATGTGTGGGAGCAACAGATACCGCTGCCGCTGTGGCCCGCTGTCTTTGTGCCGACAGTTCCGAGTGGTGGGAACGAAGTGTGACAGACCACGGCCAGGACACAAACATGACAAACGATATCTATGAGAGACTGGTCGCCAGGTGGGTGGACAGCACTTTTCCTGTAAATGATCATTAAAAGATTATCAGTTTCAAAGGATGAGAGACAACTATTTTTACTCTCTCTCTCTCTCTCTCTCTCTCTCTCTCTCTCTCTCTCTCTCTCTCTCTCTCTCTCTCTCTCTCTCTCTCTCGTGTAGCCGGGACAGTAGAGTGGTAGAGTGTTGGACTTTCAATGCTCGGGTGGTGAGTTCGATTCCCGTGAATTTGGTCTCTTTTGTTGTTGTTGTTGATTTTCGTTGCCCTCAGTCTTTGATATCATCATTATGTGGTGGAAAAGGACGTTAAACCCTAAAACATCGTCCTCCCAAGCCGTCTCCCACCCCTCGACTCTGTGTGTGTGTGTGTGTGTGTGTGTGTGTGTGTGTGTGTGTGTGTGTGTGTGTGTGTGTGTGTCCCCTGACATGTCCGACTGTCACTGTTTCAGGTTCTGTGGCCCCGCCACCTCTATAGAGGTTCCGACTGTAACCACCCCAAGACGCTGTATGGAGCTGAGAACTGAGACAGAGGCCATCGCCCACACGGGTCTCAGAATGGCCGTGTTAACCTTGTTTCCTGAACAGGTGGACCTTTTAAGACCCAAGCCACAGGATCCACAGAAGCCACAGGATCCACAGAAGCCACAGGATCCACAGAAACCACAGGATCCACAGCCTCCACAGCAAGATCTCGTCTTACTGTGGGGGCCGCCAGGTATTGGAGTGGTTTGGGGTCGACATATATATATGCGTGTTGGAAGCAAACATTTACATAATTACAAAAAGAGAAGACTGAGGTAGTGGTAGTAGTAGTAGTAGTTGTTGTAGTTGTATTGGTGGTGGTAATAGTGGTAGTAGTAGTTGTGATACACTGCAGTAAAAGTAGTTGTTGTAGTCTTCGTATAAGTAGTGGTAGTTGTAGTAGATGTGATAGTAGTAGTAGTGGTAGTAGCGTTGATACACTGTAGTTGAAGTAGTTAGTTTTAGTAGCAGTAGTAGCAGTTGTAGTAGATGTAATAGTAGTGGTAATGGTGTTGGTACACTGTAGTTTAAGTAGTTAGTTGTTGTAGTAGTAGTGGTAGCTGTTGTAGTAGTAATAGTAGTAGTGGTAGTTGTAGTGGTACACTGTAGTAGACCTAGTTAGTTGTTGTAGTAGTAGTGGTAGCTGTAGCAGTAGTAATAGTAGTAGTGGTAGTTGTGGTGGTACACTGTAGTAGACCTAGTTAGTTGTTGTAGTAGTAGTGGTAGCTGTTGTAGTAGTAATAGTAGTAGTGGTAGTTGTAGTGGTACACTGTAGTAGACCTAGTTAGTTGTTGTAGTAGTAGTGGTAGCTGTAGCAGTAGTAATAGTAGTAGTGGTAGTTGTGGTGGTACACTGTAGTAGACCTAGTTAGTTGTTGTAGTAGTAGTGGTAGCTGTAGCAGTAGTAATAGTAGTAGTAGCAGTAGTGGAGGTACACCGTAATGGAAGTAGTTAGTCGGTGTTGTGGTAGTAGTAGTAGTAGTTGTTGTAGTCGTAGTAATAATAGTAGTGGTAGTGGTGGAGGTACACCGTAGTAGAAGTAGTTAGGTGTAGTGGTAGTAGTTGTAGTGGTACTGGTGGTGTAGTAGTAGTTGTTGTAGTAGATGTTGCAGTAGCAGTAGTAGTGGCGTTGGTACACAGTAGTGGAAGTAAGTAGTTGTAATAGCAGCAGTTGTAGTAGACGTTGTTGTTGTAGTAGTAGACGTTGTAGTAGTGGTAGTGGTAGTAGTAGTAGTAATGGTAGTACATGTATTCGTCTCAAGTACTATGTAGAAACTGTAAAATGAAACCCTTATAACAACAGAATGTTGTGGTAAACCTCCCTGTGACTTTGAGACTGTGTGAGTGTATTGGTGTCTACTGTACTGACTGTTGATCAGTAATAAGTATAATAAGTAGAACTATTAACTGTTGTCCGCAGTGTTTGTGTTCAGTATTCACCGAGGTAATGTTACATCATCAACACTCCCTCCTTCCACACAGGAACGGGCAAAACGGTCGTGCTGACACTAAAGGGCATGCAGTGGAGGCGGCGGGGAAAGGACGTTCACTTGTTGAGTTCACACGATGAGAGTCGTGCCGTCATCATACTTATGGAACAACAGCTGCTGCACGCCTCGGGGGGTGGTCCAACAGCAACACCAGCAGCCGCCCCGGGGGGTGGTCCAACAGCAACACCAGCAGCCGCCCCACGCGTCCACCGCCATATGTACAACTTTAACAACAAGACAGACGTGGAGACCGCTGTCAACGAACTGGCGGCAGCCGCGAATAATGGAGAACTTTACATCATCGCCGATGAGGCATTTTATGACGACCCATAGTAAGTTGTACTGTGATGACGGGACACACACACACACACACACACACACACACACACACACACACATGTACGCACGCTCACACGCACGCACGCATCCATACAGAGCGAAAGAAATAGCATAAAGAGAGAAGATATTTACCTACTGATGACGACAAATACTGTGTTATGACGTCACACATGGCCAAGGACAGGGCAAAGCCAAAATAACGTCATTAACAGCCGCCTTAAACCGACAAGTATGACGTCACTGGCAACACCCTGACTGACTGTCTCCCTCTCCATTCTCTGTAACAGTGACTACAACACTAGCGGCAGGTTCTCCGAGTTCGTCACTCACCTGTCAAACCGTGTTCCCTCCCTACACCTGTGGGCGGCGGCAGTGGACCGTGTCCGGGTACCGCCGTGTGTTTCTGTGGAAACCCTCACCCGCCCACTTCGCTGTCCGCCGGCCGTTGTCACAGAAGTAGAGAAGTCACGTGATATTGATGGTCAGAGAGTCCTGAGGTACAGCAGCAGCGCCACCCCCGCCCCGACAGACGGCCCCGGGGTCAGGTGGTTACCGCACGGGATATGGATACCGGAGTCTTTTGACCACATACTATTACCTGGTCACACAGATAGCTGGCCAGAGAACTGTGAAGGTTGTGCGGACAACATCGTCAACTTACTGGTGGAGCTGCGGGTGGGTCAGTCGGGTATGTGTCACGTGTACCACTCACTCACTCGTTCACTCACGCACGCACTCACTCACTCACCGAGTTTAGATCTGTCCTGCTCGCTCGTTCCCTTTCATTCGTTCATTTATTCACTCACTCACTCTATCGCTGTCTTGCTCGATTTTCTCTCGCTCTCACTTTACACAACCGTTTGTTGTTTGCATGACGTCATCGCTCACACACTCACTAGCGTTAGGTCGGTTGACACGACTACGACTACCACAACTGCACCACCACCACCAGACGATGTGTATAAGCCGTTGTTGTGGTTGTCGTGTCACCAGGTCATGGCGTGCAGTACCGGGACACCGTCATCCTGTGTGATGAACCACGTGACAACCTACCTGTGGTCAGCAGACTCCGTGCGCGCGGCCTGCCCGTACAGGTGGTGACGTCAGATGATGATGAAGCTGCCATCAGGGACGTGGCTGTCGCCATGAAGGACACGATCATGGTGACAGACAAGTATGTTGTGACAGGGCTCGAGAGACGAGTCGTTGTTGTCATGGGGGACAGGGATCTTATTGGTGGTATAGATGATACAGACAGACTGAGATTCATATCCCGCTCTACATCACTCGTTGTACATGTTGGTAATCCTCCTGATCTTGATCGCTCCAGCCCTGTCACTAGTCATGATGATGATGATGATGATGATGCACAACACAAACACGCTTAACCCCTCCCTCCCTCCCCTCCCCGCTCCACCCTTTCCCGTTTCCCTCCCGACCGTTTTGATCGTTAAAGTTGTCGTTGTCGTAGTTCCTCACAACATTCGCTTTGTATTCTGCTCTAGTCTGACCCCCCTCGTGACGCGCTGTACATCCGCACCGGTTTCGTCATTCTAACGGTCCTCGTTGTGACGTCATAGTCACGTTGAGAAAAGTAAAAATGATGTAGTTGACGCTCCGCTGATGGAGATCTGAGTGTCAAATAATATTTACACCAGGCCTGTGTTAACAACATGTGTTACTTTTTGTGACGTTATTTTCTAGCGACCACCAATCTGTGACGTCACGCAAGAAAAAACGTAATAAAATGACGTGATTCGTGCAGAGGGAAACAACACAGAGTGGTAACACAGATCGTACTGACAGTATTACTTTCTGTAACTTCAAAGGAGTTTGCACAGCCCGCTTTCTATTACATCACCACTCTAGCCGCTCTCTCTCTCTCTCTCTCTATTAGTGTGTGTGTGTGTGTGTGTGTGCGTGTGCGTGTGTGTGTGTGTGTGTGTAAAATAGTTTGACTCGTAACGAATCCTCCTGAGACACCGTCTTCATACCAAGGGAGAAAATCTCCGGAGTTACGGCTTCCTACCGTCAGTATTTCCTGTACTTACAGTGCTGAATCAAATATTGACCCGTACAGTTAGTGAATAGAATGTCCGTTACGGCATCCATCATCCTCATCTTCATCGTCATCAACAGCAGCTTCATCGTCATCAACAACTGATGTCATGCCCAATGACCAAGCCAGTGACTGTTAAAACATCAGATATCACGGACATGTTGAATTAGGTTGTGAAAAAGCAGTATAACAATATTGAGAAGCTAAACGCCTGTTTGAACCAAATACTGTAGACAATACTTTAGTCAAATTAAAACTACACTATCTTACAGGGAGAGTTGAGTAGGAAACGGGCACAGACATCAATCACAGGGTAAAAACAAAATGGCGAATAACGAATGATTGAAAGATGGTCCGTGGAAACAGACTAGGTTGAGAGGAAGATGGTTCGTGGACCACCAGTGCCGACTTTGCCATTTGTCAAAACAAAGTTTCTTTCGTTTTACTTACAAACAAGCGGCACTATGTATATATGTGATTAACTAGTGTTGTGAGTGAGACTAGCGCGGACTAATCGCTTTGTATGTGTGGGGCTCCCGCCAAGGTAGTGCGGTAAACTCATGACTCGTACACAAACCTCTCTGGCAAGCCTCATTCAACATACACACGCTTGACATTTTGTGTATTTTATGAGAAATGGAGTGAGACTTCCATTTTGATGAGCAAAAGTTTATGTGGGCGATGCATGGCTAAACCTTTGATTAAGGTTCCGCCACGAATGAGTTAAAATGTGTCGCAATCTGACTTGGTAATGAAAAGACAAAATAATGGTGGAAAGACAAACATGGCGATAGAGACTGTTTGTGATCAGAGAAGAACTCTCCCACAGACAGAAACTAGCAACTGTCATCCCATACACTGTACTGTCGTTTATGCGAATATTGTACATACTGTACCGTGAACAAAATGTAAAAGCTGTTTAAACATCTGTAAATACCTGGAGAAATTGTAAATACAGACACGTGTATACGCTGTCCGGTATCTCAAACACGCTTATTTGGTTATGTGAGAGCAAAACAGTGCGAAAGTGAATTCGACTGAAGCGTGTTCGACTGTGTACCGCACAGAAATGTTAACTCCGTACTTTGAATACGATACAAAATGTATGTAAATACATGTACTGTACAACAATTGTAAATAACACAACAACCGTAAATATTGCTCTGGCGTGGGACACCCCCTCCCACCCCCCACCCCCTCCCCCTCGTTAAATGATTGACTTTTCAACCCCACACCCGTTCCCAATCTCAACTCCCGCTCGATCACTCCTCCTTCCCCCTTCTCCCTACCCCCCCCCCCCCCCCCCCTTAAAAATATGTTTCTTCGCCAGTGTAGTGGAAACAGTGTAAATGTAAGAAAAAGGATGACACTGTAGGAAATGTAGTATAATGGTGTTGAAGTGTGAACTGTACACTGTAGGAAATGTAGTATAATAGTGTTGAAGTGTGAACTGTACACTGTAGGAAATGTAGTGTAATAGTGTTGAAGTGTGAACTGTATACTGTAGGAAATGTAGTATAATAGTGTTGAAGTGTGAACTGTACACTGTAGGAAATGTAGTATAATAGTGTTGAAGTGTGAACTGTATACTGTAGGAAATGTAGTATAATAGGGTTGAAGTGTGAACTGTACACTGTAGGAAATGTAGTATAATAGTGTTGAAGTGTGAACTGTACACTGTAGGAACTGTAGTGTAATAGTGTTGAAGTGTGAACTGTACACTGTAGGAACTGTAGTGTAATAGTGTTGAAGTGTGAACTGTACACTGTAGGAAATGTAGTATAATAGTGTTGAAGTGTGAACTGTACACTGTAGGAAATGTAGTATAATAGAGTTGAAGTGTGAACTGTACACTGTAGGAAATGTAGTGTAATAGTGTTGAAGTGTGAACTGTACACTGTAGGAAATGTAGTATAATAGTGTTGAAGTGTGAACTGTACACTGTAGGAAATGTAGTGTAATGGTGTTGAAGTGTGAACTGTACACTGTAGGAAATGTAGTGTAATAGTGTTGAAGTGTGAACTGTACACTGTAGGAAATGTAGTGTAATAGTGTTGAAGTGTGAACTGTACACTGTAGGAAATGTAGTATAATAGTGTTGAAGTGTGAACTGTACACTGTAGGAAATGTAGTATAATAGAGTTGAAGTGTGAACTGTACACTGTAGGAAATGTAGTATAATGGTGTTGAAGTGTGAACTGTACACTGTAGGAAATGTAGTATAATAGTGTTGAAGTGTGAACTGTACACTGTAGTTTGGTTGATTTGTTCAATGTTTGGCTTCAGCTGTTATATCACGACATAACAAATCAGACGGATTTTTAAACATTTTTTCAGTTTCTCGTTGTTACGTGGTATACAGATACTTTTGAACATGTATTTTCAATAACACTTTGGAAACTGAACCAAATCCTGACTTGAGTGGTTTTTTTGTGGAAAAGATTTCTTGTCTGATTCTGTCTTGTCACTGGTTTCATGTCTGTCCGTTGTCGTGACGAAATCTACACATTGCTGTGTGTCTGTGTTTCCACATCATAACGTTTGTTACACAGCATTCATTCCCACTCACACTGTGACACCACACGTACTGCAGTTCACGTCGTTGTCGTTGTTGTTTAGGTTTGTGATGGTGTCAGTTGTTGCTCGTTTTATTTGTTCGCTCTCTCTCTCTCTCTCTCACACACACACACACACACACACACGCGCGCACATACACACACATGTACACACATAGTATCCCAGCACACGCTGGCTCTGAGCGCTCTACAATTACAATTACGCACAAGCACGCACTCACGCACGCACTCACGCACGCACACACACACACTGTAACGATATACAAACAAATACTGTAAGGGTATACAAACAAATACTGTAACGATATACAAACAAATACTGTAACGATATACAAACAAATACTGTAACGATATACAAACAAATACTGTAGCGGTATACAAACAAATACTGTAAGGGTATACAAACAAATACTGTAACGGTATACAAACAAATACTGTAAGGGTATACAAACAAATACTGTAACGATATACAAACAAATACTGTAAGGGTATACAACGAATACTGTAACGGTATACAAACAAATACTGTAACGGTATACAAACAAATACTGTAACGGTATACAAACAAATACTGTAAGGGTATACAAACAAATACTGTAACGATATACAAACATATACTGTAACGGTATACAAACAAATACTGTAACGGTATACAAACAAATACTGTAAGGGTATACAAACAAATACTGTAAGGGTATACAAACAAATACTGTAAGGGTATACAAACAAATACTGTAAGGGTATACAAACATATACTGTAACGATATACAAACAAATACTGTAAGGGTATACAAACAAATACTGTAACGGTATACAAACAAATACTGTAACGATATACAAACAAATACTGTAACGGTATACAAACAAATACTGTAACGGTATACTAACAAATACTGTAAGGGTATACAAACAAATACTGTAAGGGTATACAAACAAATACTGTAAGGGATACAAACAAATACTGTAACGATATACAAACAAATACTGTAGCGGTATACAAACAAATACTGTAACGATACACAAACAAATACTGTAAGGGTATACAAACAAATACTGTAACGATATACAAACAAATACTGTAACGGTATACAAACAAATACTGTAACGATATACAAACAAATACAGTAACGGTATACAAACAAATACTGTAAGGGTATACAAACAAATACTGTAAGGGTATACAAACAAATACTGTAAGGGTATACAAACAAATACTGTAAGGGTATACAAACAAATACTGTAACGGTATACAAACAAATACTGTAACGGTATACAAACAAATACTGTAACGGTATACAAACAAATACTGTAACGGTATACAAACAAATACTGTAACGATATACAAACAAATACTGTAACGGTATACAAACAAATACTGTAACGGTATACAAACAAATACTGTAAGGATATACAAACAAATACTGTAAGGATATACAAACAAATACTGTAAGGGTATACAAACAAATACTGTAACGATATACAAACAAATACTGTAACGGTATACAAACAAATACTGTAACGATATACAACATATACAGTAACGGTATACAAACAAATACTGTAACGGTATACAAACAAATGCTGTAAGGGTATACAAAAAAATACTGTAACGGTATACAAACAAATACTGTAAGGGTATACAACAAATACTGTAAGGATATACAAACAAATACTGTAACGGTATACAAACAAATACTGTAACGGTATACAAACAAATACAGTAACGGTATACAAACAAATACTGTAAGGATATACAACGAATACTGTAACGGTATACAACAAATACTGTAACGATATACAAACAAATACTGTAACGATATACAAACAAATACTGTAAGGATATACAACGAATACTGTAACGGTATACAACAAATACTGTAACGATATACAAACAAATACTGTAACGGTATACAAACAAATACTGTAACGATATACAAACAAATACAGTAACGGTATACAAACAAATACTGTAAGGGTATACAAACAAATACTGTAAGGGTATACAAACAAATACTGTAAGGGTATACAAACAAATACTGTAACGGTATACAAACAAATACTGTAACGGTATACAAACAAATACTGTAACGGTATACAAACAAATACTGTAACGATATACAAACATATACTGTAACGGTATACAAACAAATACTGTAACGGTATACAAACAAATACTGTAAGGATATACAAACAAATACTGTAACGGTATACAAACAAATACTGTAAGGGTATACAAACAAATACTGTAAGGATATACAAACAAATACTGTAACGATATACAAACAAATACTGTAACGATATACAAACAAATACTGTAACGATATACAAACAAATACTGTAACGGTATACAAACAAATACTGTAAGGATATACAAACAAATACTGTAACGGTATACAAACAAATACTGTAAGGGTATACAAACAAATACTGTAACGGTATACAAACAAGTACTGTAAGGGTATACAAACAAATACTGTAACGGTATTCAAACAAATACAGTAACGGTATACAAACAAATACTGTAACGGTATACAAACAAATACTGTAACGGTATTCAAACACATACAGTAACGGTATACAAACAAATACTGTAACGGTATACAAACAAATACTGTAACGGTATACAAACAAATACTGTAACGGTATACAAACAAATACTGTAACGGTATACAAACAAATATTGTAACGGTATACAGCGAATACTGTAACGATATACAAACAAATACTGTAACGGTATACAAACAAATACTGTAACGATATACAAACAAATACAGTAACGGTATACAAACAAATACTGTAAGGGTATACAAACAAATACTGTAAGGGTATACAAACAAATACTGTAAGGGTATACAAACAAATACTGTAAGGGTATACAAACAAATACTGTAACGGTATACAAACAAATACTGTAACGGTATACAAACAAATACTGTAACGGTATACAAACATATACTGTAACGGTATACAAACAAATACTGTAACGGTATACAAACAAATACTGTAAGGATATACAAACAAATACTGTAACGGTATACAAACAAATACTGTAAGGGTATACAAACAAATACTGTAACGATATACAAACAAATACTGTAACGATATACAAACAAATACTGTAACGATATACAAACAAACACTGTAACGATATACAAACAAATACTGTAACGGTATACAAACAAATACTGTAACGGTATACAAACAAATACTGTAACGGTATACAAACAAATACTGTAACGGTATACAAACAAATACTGTAACGGTATACAAACAAGTACTGTAAGGGTATACAAACAAATACTGTAACGGTATTCAAACAAATACAGTAACGGTATACAAACAAATACTGTAACGGTATACAAACAAATACTGTAACGGTATTCAAACAAATACAGTAACGGTATACAAACAAATACTGTAACGGTATACAAACAAATACTGTAACGGTATACAAACAAATACTGTAACGGTATACAAACAAATACTGTAACGGTATACAAACAAATACTGTAACGGTATACAAACAAATATTGTAACGGTATACAGCGAATACTGTAACGATATACAAACAAATACTGTAACGAAATACAAACAAATACTGTAAGGGTGTACAAACAAATACTGTAACGGTATACAAACAAATACAGTAACGGTATACAAACAAATACTGTAAGGGTATACAAACAAATACTGTAAGGGTATACAAACAAATACTGTAACGGTATACAAACAAATACTGTAACGGTATACAAACAAATACTGTAACGGTATACAAACAAATACTGTAACGATATACAAACATATACTGTAACGGTATACAAACAAATACTGTAACGGTATACAAACAAATACTGTAAGGATATACAAACAAATACTGTAACGGTATACAAACAAATACTGTAAGGGTATACAAACAAATACTGTAACGATATACAAACAAATACTGTAACGATATACAAACAAATACTGTAACGATATACAAACAAATACTGTATACAAACAAATACTGTAACGATATACAAACAAATACTGTAACGATATACAAACAAATACTGTAACGATATACAAACAAATACTGTAACGATATACAAACAAATACTGTAACGGTATACAAACAAATACTGTAAGGATATACAAACAAATACTGTAAGGGTATACAAACAAATACTGTAAGGGTATACAAACAAATACTGTAACGGTATACAAACAAGTACTGTAAGGGTATACAAACAAATACTGTAACGGTATTCAAACAAATACAGTAACGGTATACAAACAAATACTGTAACGGTATACAAACAAATACTGTAACGGTATTCAAACAAATACAGTAACGGTATACAAACAAATACTGTAACGGTATACAAACAAATACTGTAACGGTATACAAACAAATACTGTAACGGTATACAAACAAATACTGTAACGGTATACAAACAAATACTGTAACGGTATACAAACAAATATTGTAACGGTATACAGCGAATACTGTAACGATATACAAACAAATACTGTAACGAAATACAAACAAATACTGTAAGGGTGTACAAACAAATACTGTAACGGTATACAAACAAATACTGTAACGGTATACAAACACAGTAACGGTATACAAACAAATACTGTAAGGGTATACAAACAAATACTGTAAGGGTATACAACGAATACTGTAACGATATACAAACAAATACTGTAACGATATACAAATACTGTAACGATATACAAACAAATACTGTAACGGTTAACAAAATATGGCAACTGGAGCACATCATTGTATTTCTATATATAGACACATAACAACACGAGACATTAACACAACAATAAACTTTAACACAACAATAAACACAACATTAACACAACAATAAACTTTAAAGAACACAAAGTATAACAGTTCAGGATATAACAAAGAAACACATCATTAGGACAATGTCTACCTTTATACACCAACAGTAAAGTAATCTAGTGTCGGTGTTTATTCAACGGGTGTGGGTGAGGCATGATGGGAAACGCCTCTTTTAACTCTTTTCATGCTGAGGGTTTTCCCACTATCATACACTAAACAATAGCGGCTTTTCTTATACTCAGCCGCGGGACTAAGCCGGAGAGCACGTGCTTATTGCTGAACAGCACAGTGCTTAGGTTACTCCCAGCCGAGGTGGATTTCTCGGCTTCGTCCCCATACTGTACTGGTAGAAACATGTGGTTTTGCTAGGGCTGCGTACAGTTGCGCTATTTAATAATATGATCATGGACCCGGATGTATGGAACCTCCACAGTCAAGCGTTGTGAATGTGAGGAGTCGCCAAATCAGTGGACACTTTAGCCGGCATCACTGTGAGGGGAGTTAAGAAATTAAATCAGTAAATCATTCTCGTTTCTTCACGCAGTGACGAAGTTACATTTTTTAAAATAGCTGCCAGAAGAATGGAAAGTAACTCCTCAGTCTGTCGCTGACTTACAAAAGACGTGCTCAAGAATGGTTACGCTCAAAAACAAAGTATACAATGTCAGCTCTGATTCCAAGGCCTTTGATGTCAGCACGCGCAGGTCGAGTCCATGCAGATCTGGGACAAGCGTATACAAGTAGGTCAGCTCAAGCCTACATCCAGTCATAAGATCGCGCAACCTAGCTGTCGCGGGAAACACCGGCAAGCAGAAATACGGTTTTCCGAATGAGATTATTTTGCAAACATTACTGGGTACCGTTCACAGCGTGTAGACAGAGTAAGTTACACCCTTCTCAGTCCAGTATGGGGAATAATACAGTGACACGGTAACTTCCAGATCTAGCCTGCCCGAAAACCTGAAAAACAGGACTGACACAAAAACTGAATCTCTTGATTTTATTTTTTTCTTCCATCTGGGGAAAAAATTCAAGCGTAAAGTCGCTACCATTTTGATTTCGTGTTTCTGTGAAACTATTGGACGAAAAAGATATTAGCATTTCCCCAGAAGATGTTCGTAGTTACGCCATCACAAACAATTCAGCTGGAAAATCCGGCCGGTACCTAGTCTAGCTTCGACTCATTCAAAATAATCATTTGAATGTCATGCAGCCGGCAGTACATTTACACACACACACACACACACACACACACACACACACACACACACTTACGCAATTTTTCACAAGTACTGAAAACGATAAAGACTTCCGCAATTTTTCAACGTCATACGCAACTTTCCCGTGCAAATTTATCTATGAAGACTTCGGCATTTTTCCTGCGATCGACATACGCAACTTTTCCATTGTAATTCTTTCATTTAGACTTACGCACTTTTCCAGGAGAAGACATCCGCAGTTTTACCGTGTAAAATTGTTGTGTATAATTTCCGCAAATTTGCAAATTTTCAAAACGCTGTTTTGACCCATTTCCGAGCTTCAAACGTTGAACCTGTTGAACTGGTGATTTTACTCTTTCAGCCCTCAAGGAAACCCAGGTAGAATTACGCTCCAGGCCTGCACCAAGTATGTCCACCAAAAGCATGCCATTGGTGATGACCTTGGCTCAAGGTCAAGGGAAGACTGATAAGTGTTGAATGAAAAAAGATAAAAGGCTTCCCCTCTATATCCAGGGGCGTAGGAACCACGGGGGCCCTGGGGGCCCAGGCCCCCGTTCGATTTTTGGAAGAGGGGCCCGAATATCTTTGGGCCCCCCTTGCTTTTGATAAGAGGAGAGGGGGCCCACTAGTGGTGGGGCCCCCCTGCTCTGCTGTCGCAGGACACAATCCTTGGCAGTCAACACACACACACACACACACACACACACACACACACACACACAAACCTCCCCCCCCCCACCCTTCTTCACCCCGGCCGTATGGCTCACCCGACTTAGTGGGCCCCCCTTCCTCTCAGCATCTTCCTACGCGCCTGATATCATATTTAGATACTACACAAAGTCATAGTAAACAAGTGAGCCGTCTGGGACGAGAGTTTCTCGGCCCTAGGAGCGAAGGGGTGGGGGCGCTGGGACGATAAACTCTCGGCCCTCGGCAGGAATGAGTTAAGAGTTTTGTCAACAACAATTATATCTGAGATCGAAACCCACCCCCAACGTAAGCATGGTAACATTGACATCAAACGAATCAATAAATAAGCAAGCATACGCCGCCTAGTCTTTTGATCTGAAAGCATAAATGAAGCGGGGAAAGAACATTTTAAAAAGAAAATTATTTTCATTCGTGTTTCCTGGGTTACACGATTTAGCGACGTCATCGTCTGGTTAGTCGGCCTTGTGGCTAGTTTACCCAATGCGCCGGATGTAGCAATAAAACCTTTGAAAATATTACTACAACCGATGTGCCGGGTGTATTAATAAAGCCTACAAAAATATTACTATAACCGGATTAGGGATGTAGTGATAATCCGGATGTATTAATAAAAAATTTTGGTCCCGAGGGCCTTTAATACATCCGGATTGCACTGTACATACATACATACATACACATGACGACACGCACTGTGTCGGATGATAGGCTACAGCCCTTGACAACGTCCTGTTCACATGACGATAGTGGGAACGATCTGATTTCACTCGTGCAAGCTGTCACTAGCAGGAAATTGCTCATACATACCTACTGACACACACACAGGCTCCAAAAATATCTATACACCACAAAACCCCACCACGCCCCATCTGTGTTGTATTTTCAGAAGATTGAAATCGATATTGTATGAATAATGTATTGAGATTTGGTAGATGTTTATTTCCATGTGTGTGTAGTACACCAGACTGTGTCAGCCTCACTGGTACACCAGACTGTGTCAGCCTCACTGGTACACCAGACTGTGTCAGCCTCACTGGTACACCAGACTGTGTCAGCCTCACTGGTACACCAGACTGTGTCAGCCTCACTGGTACACCAGACTGTGTCAGCCTCACTGGTACACCAGACTGTGTCAGCCTCACTGGTACACCAGACTGTGTCAGCCTCACTGGTACACCAGACTGTGTCAGCCTCACTGGTACACCAGACTGTGTCAGCCTCACTGGTACACCAGACTGTGTCAGCCTCACTGGTACACCAGACTGTGTCAGCCTCACTGGTACACCAGACTGTGTCAGCCTCACTGGTACACCAGACTGTGTCAGCCTCACTGGTACACCAGACTGTGTCAGCCTCACTGGTACACCAGACTGTGTCAGCCTCACAGGACGATCGGACCAGCGTTTGTGTTTTGTTTTATCCAGTGGAAAAGTTATTTGCATACTACGTACGCTGCAAGCAACACAACAAAACAAAATAAAATGAGATAGAGAGAGAGAGAGAGATGATGATGATGATGATGATGATGAAACTTTATTTATCAACGGTAAAAGTTTTGACAGAAATTCGCCAGTTTGCAAACTTGCCGTTGCTAATACTACAGAGACTATCTACTAAGGGAAAAAAGGGAGCAAAATATAAAAGGTATTATGCACTAAACTACAAGAAACAAAACCATAGAGAAAATCGTCCATTAGGTCAAAAAGCATTCACACACACGTACGACCTTTGTAAACACAAATCACTGATATAATACTGAATTGATGTAAAATAGAAAATCAAAATAACAGGTTGCCGCGTAACGTACGTTACGTGCGATCCATTAGGTACTGTTTGAGTGCACGCTTAAACGTAGAAGTAGATATATTTAGTTTCAGGTGTGAAGGGAGAGAATTCCATTGTAATGCTCCAGCGAAGGAAAGGCTTGTTTTGAATAAGTCAATACGGGGTAATGGTAAGCGCAGGATGCCATTCCTCGAGGTCCTCTCATGCCGCTGATTTAAATTAAAAAGAGTTTCCAGATATGGTGGCATTGTCTCGTTGAAGATTTTATGTATGAATACACACTTATTGTAAGTAAGCTGGTGTTCAAGGCTAAGAAGATTAAGTTTTTTAAATTTTTCGCTAGTTGGGAGAGGTTCTGGAAGAACCATTTTAACAGCTCTCTTGTAAAGCGAATTGAGTCTGGCCATGTGGACATCGCTGCACCCGTCCCAAACAGTGGAGGCATAAGTAACATGTGAGGTTATATGTGCGTTAAAAAACAGCTTTCGGCTATGGATATCAGTTATGTGCCTTAGCTGAGAAAGTAAATATACGTTTTTCGAAAGAGTTTTACACAGTGCATTTATTTGGGCCTCCCATTTCAGCTGATCGTCAACAATGACACCTAAAAATCGATGGTTTGTAACTTGCTGAACCGGCTGGCCGTTCAGACAAAGGTTTAATGGGGACAGATGGCGCTGATGTTTTTGCCGCGTTGTGACTAGCATACTTTGTGTTTTCTTGGGATGTAAGACTATGTGGTTGTCATGACATGTTACTACTTCATTTATGCTATCTTGCAAACACATGTTAATTTCTGATACGTGTTTGCCAGTAGCATGCAAACTAGTATCATCAGCAAACATATCGCAGTTTACATTTGTGTTAGTGACATGCAGGGGTAGGTCGTTAATAAACAGGATAAATAGCAATGGGCCTAAGATGGACACCTGCGGTACCCCATAACGAACATGCCCATCGGCGGAGTATTTACCGTTGATATAGACACTCTGCTTTCTATCATCTAGATATGAGCGGAAGAACGACAGTGCACTTTTGTCTGTTTGATAGACTTCAAGCTTTTTTTAAAAGAATACCGTGATCCACCAAATCAAAGGCCTTACGTAGATCTAGGAAAACAGTGCCAGACATTAGATTGTTATTTACTGCAGATAACCATTTGTCAATTATACCTGTCAACGCAGTATGACATGAATGGTTTGGTCTGAACCCAGACTGGCTAATACTGAGGAAGTTATTTTGTTCAAGAAATTCAAGCAAATGAGTGTGAACATGCTTCTCCAATGGCTTTGACAAAGCCGACAGTACTGAGATGGGACGATAATTGTTGATATCGTTCAGATCTTTAGACTTGGGAATTGGTACTACTTTTGCTTTCTTAAGCAGATTTGGGAAGCAACCTTGATCGATACAAAGGTTGAAAATAAAGGTTAGAGAATCGATGGTGTGTGGTAACGACATTTTTAAGGCTTCACTGTTGATTCCATAAATTCCAGTTGATTTTTTGTTTGGCATGCTTTCAATGTACCTCCCGACTTCTGCCACTGTTATGTATGGGATGTGAAATGTTTTAGAAATATGTTTAGCCTCACAGTGACGCCTGAGACAACTAGGAATGGTGTATGGAGCAGTGTTGCTATCGTGTGCTGACTGAGCTAGTGATTCAGCAGCAGATAAAAATTGGGTATTAAATTTATCAGCAGTAAACTCAGGTGGAATTTCAGAGTTGGTTTTACCCTTAGTGATCATATTCAGAGCTTTCCAAATGGATGAGGTGTCATGGTTATCGGAGATCAGCTGGTTAAAGTAAGATTTCTTAGCGGCTCTAACTAAATATTTAAGCGCCATTGCTTTTTTAATATCACTAGTTCACCACGGCGGTAGTTCAGCACGTTTGACACGTTTTTCTCTCAAAGGTGCATGCTTGTCAAGGACCCCGAGGAACAGATTCATCCAGCATGATAAGGCACTATCAGGACAAGTATGATTATACACATCATTGAAGGATGTATAACTCAAATCCTTAAGAAACGCATGCTTATCAAACGTTTTGAAGGAGCGGTATATGATAGAAGTATGCCGCGTCCGCCTAGGTTTGTCAAGTTGTCAAGGAGGTATGAGCTACAGAAGTAAGATGTATGTTGTACAGGAAGTAGGAGGTATGAGCTACAGAAGTAGGAGGTATGAGCTACAGAAGTAAGATGTATGTTGTACAGGAAGTAGGAGGTATGAGCTACAGAAGTAGGAGGTATGAGCTACAGAAGAGGTATGTGGTACAGGAAGTAGGAGGTACATGTACATCATATTGCAGGAAGTAGGAGGTATGACTGAGAGGAAGGAAGGTGGGGGGGGGGGTGTTTGGGAGTTTAACGTCCTTTTCCACCACGTAAGGGTGATATCAACGACGGGACAAGGAGAAAAAGATTAGCACAAATACTTGGCTCCATCCGGATGTCGAACTCACGACCCGAGGCAGTGAAAGTCCAACTCTCTACCGCTCGGCTACCCCGGCTTTCCAACAGGACATAATAATAATAATAATAATAATGAATTGTACTTATATAGCGCAAAATTCTCACAATGACTCAATGCGCGTACTCCCGCACTCATACCAACACACACACACACACACACACACACACACACAGAGCCGCTGAAACAGGATGAGGTAGGTGGGCTTAGTCGAAAGCCAGCCGGAACAGATGCGTTTTCAAGTCAGACTTGAAACGATCTATGTCCGACTGGTCTCTCAGGCCGGCAGGTAATGCGTTCCAGAGCGACGGGGCAGCAAAGCTAAACGCGCGCTCGCCAACCGTTTTGAGGTTTCGACGGGGAACGTTCAGTAGTTTTTCAGATGAAGAACGAAGAGTGCGTGCTGTTTGGTGGACTGTAAGGGAATTTGAGAGGTAGGCAGGAAGAGTTCCTTCAAAAAAGCGAAATACAAGCGTGCAGATTTTGTACTGAATGCGGAATTTCACTGGCAGCCAGTGAAGATGCCGCAGCAAGGGAGTGATATGGTCAGATTTTTTCTTTTTCAAAATCAGCCGTGCCGCGCTGTTTTGCACACGTTGGAGACGGTTTATCTGTTCTGCCGGCAGACCAATCAACACGGAATTACAAAAATCCAGTCGTGATGTGACAAAGCTGTGAACAATTTTAGAGCAGGCGGTGTCAGAGAGAAAAGGTCGGATGGAAGCGATGCGCCTTAACTCAAAGAAGGCAGCACGACAGATGCTGCCTATCTGATCCTGCATCGACAGTGTTTGGTCGACCTTGACTCCGAGATATCTCACGGAACTCTGAAACTGAATAGTGCTCCCATCTATAACCAGAGAGTCACAGTCTACCTGCCTGAGGCGTGACACAGTACCTACAGCCATAACTTCTGTCTTTTCTGTGTTAAGCATCAGCTTATTGCTGTTCATCCATGACAAAGTGTCATAGAAGATGTCAGTGGCAGTAGGGAGAATATCACGTGCGGTCAAGATCTGTACAGTGGGAGATACACCAGAAATGCCGTTTACTAATGGTAGTTTTACTCATTTTGTCTCATTTTGATTTCAGATCCGGGTCTCCACAAGGTGTCGCACCTGTCGTCCGGTTCGCATGAAATCTCCGTACGACAAAAGATACAGCGCCTGAACCTGCTGGTCATTACACTGAATACATCAAAATAAAAATTAAAATTAAAAAAAAAAACTCGTTCTTAGTCATATGAGTTTTGATGTACGTGTGGTATCACAGGAAACAGTCACTTCCAGTTTACATGGAGTATCGCTCCGTCAGTCAGTCACTGTCATGCTGAAACAAATCCACAGTTTGTCCACACACACACACACACACACACACACAGAGTCGGGGAAGGGGGGGAGGGGTAGGAGTTTAACGTCCTTTTCCACCATGGTGGGTGGGTGATATCAAAGACGAGGCAACGAGGAAAAGGTCAGCACAAATATTTGGCCCAAGACAGGGTGAGGGGGGGGGGGGATGGAGGGGGGTGTCTAAAAAGACTGCTCTTGAAAGTATAGGTAAAGCAGAAGTAAATGAACACATTTATTGTCAACGAAATCAGAACCTTTCATTTTACCCTCGGGGAAAAACACAACAATTATTCAACAGACATTAACAATTAGTGTTACACAGTAAGCTGGCGACAACAACAAAAAGTCCCAAACTCGCGACAACAACAAAAAGTCCCAAACTCGCGACAACAGGCACGGGAGCAAAAGGGGGAGAACCGGCCGTGAGGGGGACGGAGTGGAAAGGGAGACTATTTGTTTACACACAGAGCAGCCACACTCTGCCATCAGAACGTGAACATGAAAAAAAAAGGGGGGAGGGGACGGGGGGGGGGGGGGGGAGGGTGGAGATGAAAAAGGAAAAGGCAAGATGGATGGTACGGAAGGGGAGACAGAGAGAGAGAAGGTACAGTGTATTGTTCTGTTTTGTTTAGTCTGGCCTTCCACAAGTCCTCAACATTTGCTTTTTCCACAATACACTGGGGGTGCCGGGATGGGGGGGATCAATACCCGCTATGGAAAAGTGTGTTTTACTACAAAACAATGAAAGGAGATAATGATGGAAAGGGGCGGGGAATTCACAAGACCTGCTATGTAGAGGTGTTTTTTTTCCACAGTACAGTGAGGGGAGATAATGATGGAAAGGGGCGGGGAATTCACAAGACCTGCTATGTAGAGGTGTGTTTTTTCCACAGTACAGTGAAGGGAGATAATGATGGAAAGGGGCGGGGAATTCACAAGACCTGCTATGTAGAGGTGTGTTTTATACAGTGAAGGGAGATAATGATGGAAAGGGGCGGGGAATTCACAAGACCTGCTATGTAGAGGTATGTTTTATATAGTGAAGGGAGATAATGATGGAAAGGGGCGGGGAATTCACAAGACCTGCTATGTAGAGGTGTGTTTTATACAGTGAAGGGAGATAATGATGGAAAGGGGCGGGGAATTCACAAGACCTGCTATGTAGAGGTGTGTTTTATACACTGAAGGGAGATAATGATGGAAAGGGGCGGGGAATTCACAAGACCTGCTATGTAGAGGTGTGTTTTTTCCACAGTACAGTGAAGGGAGATAATGATGGAAAGGGGCGGGGAATTCACAAGACCTGCTATGTAGAGGTGTGTTTTTTCCACAGTACAGTGAATGGCCACTTGAGCCAGTCGTCCTCGTGTAGTGGTTTCCCCGTCATCAGATTGTACGGCGTCAAGTTAAACTTGTGCATAAAGTCCACAATACTACGGCCGCCATAGTCCGGCAGACGCTTCACGTGTTCCCACTCAAGCCACACCAGGGGGATGTCCATCTGATGGAACAGCCGCTCAGCACCCGCCAGCACGTGACCCTCGTGACCTTCAACATCAATCTGTACGCACACACGCACGCACACACACACACACACACACACACACACACACACACACACACAGTGATGTAAACATGCATGTTGTCGGTAAAACAGACACCACCAAACCGTCCTGCCCGTTATACACGTGGTGTGAAGGTTTTTGTCGTCACGTGTAAATTATCCAACACACTAAAATAATACTAAATGTTCTTCGTCCTGTCTCTGGTCCTTGACGCCATCTTTCTACGTGAGCTCTACATAGTGAGAATTTCGTGTGCGTGCGTGCGTGCGTGCGTGCGTGTGTGTGTGCGTGCGTGTGTGTGTGTGTGTGTGTGTGTGTTGCTGTTGTTGGTTTATGTTTTGCTGTTCTTGCTGTTTTCAAAGGGGGGGGGGGGAGAGGGAGGGGGGGGGGGCCAAACTGACCTTCAAGGCGGCAGACTTGAAGTTGACGATCTCCAGCAGGCGGTCAAGCGTGATGGCGTAGGATGACGTGGGACTGAAGCGCCCGTTTTTCTCCAGCGTGAAGTGAGTGCTCTGTCTTGGCGTGTCCATGGCCAGAGTGACCGGCCCTTCGCTGGACGAGATGGCGTTCTGCAGCACGTGCACGAGGTGGGCGTGGCCAAAATCACGAGCAGCGCGACACAGGCGGACCGCGTTATCCGGCACAGGCTCCAGCGCCACCACTTGTCTCCCTTGGATGGCCGCCTGCAGCGCCACCAGACCCACGTTGGCGCCCACGTCGATCAGGGGAAGGTCACGCGAGATCTCCAGGAAGCGAGTTATCTCCCCGCGTTCAAATATTTCTCCCCTGAGTGCCCGTGCTGTGACTGACAGGTCCTCACTGGCCGAGTTGTAGACGTAGATAGTCAGATTGCCTATAGCAGTAGTCAGCGTCACTTTCTGTAACGGTCGTGATGTGTTGCACGATACAGACTTCCAACCTGAGCCACTCCTGGCCGCCATAGTGCCCAGCTGCTCCCAGTCACGGTCAAGGTCAGGCTTAGGGTCATGGTTAGGGTCACGGTCAGGGTCAGGGTTATCACCAGAGTCAGGGTTAGCGATCAGTTGAGCCAGTGCTGCGGGCACGTGACGTAGGTGAAGTGCTGACGCCTCCGGAACGTTGCGTGTGTTGCTCTGAAGGAAATACACGAGACTGACTACCAGCAGAGCGGCCAGAAGGGTTGCGCGCAGTCTGGACTGAGAAATCCAGTACATGTACCTCAATAACACACCCATGGCAGCCACTGGAACTGTCTTCACTATCTTACGACACGTTGTGCACACTGACTGGTCGTTGTCTGAAACACAAGATGGATCGAGTCATCAGTCACCGCCATTGCGTCTCTCGACCAGAACACACTTCCTCCCGACCATGGGACATATTAGCTATTTTACATGATACACATTATTAACGTTATTGATATTAAGAAGTAATTTAGGTGATACTAATAAGAATGTTTATCTGATTGTAAGTGTGTTATATGTTAGTCTGTGTGTTTTTCATGTTATGTTGCATGTATTGTCTGATTGTAAGTGTGTTATATGTTAGTCTGTGTGTTTTTCATGTTATGTTGCATGTATTGTCTGATTGTAAGTGTGTTATATGTTAGTCTGTGTGTTTTTCATGTTATGTTGCATGTATTGTCTGATTGTAAGTGTGTTATATGTTAGTCTGTGTGTTTTTCATGTTATGTTGCATGTATTGTCTGATTGTAAGTGTGTTATATGTTAGTCTGTGTGTTTTTCATGTTATGTTGCATGTATTGTCTGATTGTAAGTGTGTTATATGTTAGTCTGTGTGTTTTTCATGTTATGTTGCATGTATTGTCTGATTGTAAGTGTGTTATATGTTAGTCTGTGTGTTTTTCATGTTATGTTGCATGTATTGTCTGATTGTAAGTGTGTTATATGTTAGTCTGTGTGTTTTTCATGTTATGTTGCATGTATTGTCTGATTGTAAGTGTGTTATATGTTAGTCTGTGTGTTCTTCATGTCATGTTGCATGTATTGTCTGATTGTAAGTGTGTTATATGTTAGTCTGTGTGTTTTTCATGTTACGTTGCATGTATTGTCTGATTGTAAGTGTGTTATATGTTAGTCTGTGTGTTCTTCATGTTATGTTGCATGTATTGTCTGATTGTAAGTGTGTTATATGTTAGTCTGTGTGTTTTTCATGTTATGTTGCATGTATTGTCTGATTGTAAGTGTGTTATATGTTAGTCTGTGTGTTTTTCATGTTATGTTGCATGTATTGTCTGATTGTAAGTGTGTTATATGTTAGTCTGTGTGTTTTTCATGTTATGTTGCATGTATTGTCTGATTGTAAGTGTGTTATATGTTAGTCTGTGTGTTTTTCATGTTACGTTGCATGTATTGTCTGATTGTAAGTGTGTTATATGTTAGTCTGTGTGTTTTTCATGTTACGTTGCATGTATTGTCTGATTGTAAGTGTGTTATATGTTAGTCTGTGTGTTTTTCATGTTATGTTGTATGTATTGTCTGATTGTAAGTGTGTTATATGTTAGTCTGTGTGTTTTTCATGTTATGTTGCATGTATTGTCTGATTGTAAGTGTGTTATATGTTAGTCTGTGTGTTTTTCATGTTATGTTGCATGTATTGTCTGATTGTAAGTGTGTTATATGTTAGTCTGTGTGTTTTTCATGTTATGTTGCATGTATTGTCTGATTGTAAGTGTGTTATATGTTAGTCTGTGTGTTTTTCATGTTATGTTGCATGTATTGTCTGATTGTAAGTGTGTTATGTGTTAGTCTGTGTGTTTTTCATGTTATGTTGTATGTATTGTCTGATTGTAAGTGTGTTATGTGTTAGTCTGTGTGTTCTTCATGTCATGTTGCATGTATTGTCTGATTGTAAGTGTGTTATATGTTAGTCTGTGTGTTTTTCATGTTATGTTGCATGTATTGTCTGATTGTAAGTGTGTTATGTGTTAGTCTGTGTGTTTTTCATGTTATGTTGTATGTATTGTCTGATTGTAAGTGTGTTATGTGTTAGTCTGTGTGTTCTTCATGTCATGTTGCATGTATTGTCTGATTGTAAGTGTGTTATATGTTAGTCTGTGTGTTTTTCATGTTATGTTGCATGTATTGTCTGATTGTAAGTGTGTTATGTGTTAGTCTGTGTGTTCTTCATGTTATGTTGTATGTATTGTCTGATTGTAAGTGTGTTATGTGTTAGTCTGTGTGTTCTTCATGTCATGTTGCATGTATTGTCTGATTGTAAGTGTGTTATATGTTAGTCTGTGTGTTTTTCATGTTATGTTGCATGTATTGTCTGATTGTAAGTGTGTTATATGTTAGTCTGTGTGTTTTTCATGTTATGTTGCATGTATTGTCTGATTGTAAGTGTGTTATATGTTAGTCTGTGTGTTTTTCATGTTATGTTGCATGTATTGTCTGATTGTAAGTGTGTTATGTGTTAGTCTGTGTGTTTTTCATGTTATGTTGTATGTATTGTCTGATTGTAAGTGTGTTATGTGTTAGTCTGTGTGTTCTTCATGTCATGTTGCATGTATTGTCTGATTGTAAGTGTGTTATATGTTAGTCTGTGTGTTTTTCATGTTATGTTGTATGTATTGTCTGATTGTAAGTGTGTTATGTGTTAGTCTGTGTGTTTTTCATGTTATGTTGTATGTATTGTCTGATTGTAAGTGTGTTGTATGTTAGTCTGTGTGTTTTTCATGTTATGTTGCATGTATTGTCTGATTGTAAGTGTGTTATATGTTAGTCTGTGTGTTTTTCATGTTACGTTGCATGTATTGTCTGATTGTAAGTGTGTTATATGTTAGTCTGTGTGTTTTTCATGTTATGTTGCATGTATTGTCTGATTGTAAGTGTGTTATATGTTAGTCTGTGTGTTTTTCATGTTATGTTGTATGTATTGTCTGATTGTAAGTGTGTTATATGTTAGTCTGTGTGTTTTTCATGTTATGTTGCATGTATTGTCTGATTGTAAGTGTGTTATATGTTAGTCTGTGTGTTTTTCATGTTACGTTGCATGTATTGTCTGATTGTAAGTGTGTTATATGTTAGTCTGTGTGTTTTTCATGTTACGTTGCATGTATTGTCTGATTGTAAGTGTGTTATATGTTAGTCTCTGTGTTTTTCATGTTATGTTGTATGTATTGTCTGATTGTAAGTGTGTTATATGTTAGTCTCTGTGTTTTTCATGTTATGTTGCATGTATTGTCTGATTGTAAGTGTGTTATATGTTAGTCTCTGTGTTTTTCATGTTACGTTGCATGTATTGTCTGATTGTAAGTGTGTTATATGTTAGTCTGTGTGTTTCTCATGTTACGTTGCATGTATTGTCTGATTGTAAGTGTGTTATATGTTAGTCTGTGTGTTTTTCATGTTATGTTGCATGTATTGTCTGATTGTAAGTGTGTTATATGTTAGTCTGTGTGTTTTTCATGTTACTGTTGCATGTATTGTCTGATTGTAAGTGTGTTATATGTTAGTCTGTGTGTTTTTCATGTTACGTTGCATGTATTGTCTGATTGTAAGTGTGTTATATGTTAGTCTGTGTGTTTTTCATGTTACGTTGCATGTATTGTCTGATTGTAAGTGTGTTATATGTTAGTCTGTGTGTTTTTCATGTTACGTTGCATGTATTGTCTGATTGTAAGTGTGTTATATGTTAGTCTGTGTGTTTTTCATGTTACGTTGCATGTATTGTCTGATTGTAAGTGTGTTATATGTTAGTCTGTGTGTTTTTCATGTTACGTTGCATGTATTGTCTGATTGTAAGTGTGTTATATGTTAGTCTGTGTGTTTTTCATGTTACGTTGCATGTATTGTCTGATTGTAAGTGTGTTATATGTTAGTCTGTGTGTTTTTCATGTTATGTTGCATGTATTGTCTGATTGTAAGTGTGTTATATGTTAGTCTGTGTGTTTTTCATGTTATGTTGTATGTATTGTCTGATTGTAAGTGTGTTATATGTTAGTCTGTGTGTTTTTCATGTTATGTTGCATGTATTGTCTGATTGTAAGTGTGTTATATGTTAGTCTGTGTGTTTTTCATGTTATGTTGCATGTATTGTCTGATTGTAAGTGTGTTATATGTTAGTCTGTGTGTTTTTCATGTTATGTTGTATGTATTGTCTGATTGTAAGTGTGTTATATGTTAGTCTGTGTGTTTTTCATGTTATGTTGCATGTATTGTCTGATTGTAAGTGTGTTATATGTTAGTCTGTGTGTTTTTCATGTTATGTTGCATGTATTGTCTGATTGTAAGTGTGTTATATGTTAGTCTGTGTGTTTTTCATGTTATGTTGTATGTATTGTCTGATTGTAAGTGTGTTATATGTTAGTCTGTGTGTTTTTCATGTTATGTTGCATGTATTGTCTGATTGTAAGTGTGTTATATGTTAGTCTGTGTGTTTTTCATGTTATGTTGCATGTATTGTCTGATTGTAAGTGTGTTATATGTTAGTCTGTGTGTTTTTCATGTTATGTTGTATGTATTGTCTGATTGTAAGTGTGTTATATGTTAGTCTGTGTGTTTTTCATGTTACGTTGCATGTATTGTCTGATTGTAAGTGTGTTATATGTTAGTCTGTGTGTTTTTCATGTTATGTTGCATGTATTGTCTGATTGTAAGTGTGTTATATGTTAGTCTGTGTGTTTTTCATGTTATGTTGCATGTATTGTCTGATTGTTCGCCGTATATCCATGACGACTGAATTTCCCATTTGGGATAATAAACATTTAATTGACCTGAATCTCAACACGCTTGTCAGGAATAGTGCTGGAAACGTGAATCACAGATTCCAACAGAAACAAAGAGAGGGAGGGAGGAGGGGGAGGGGGGACGGAGGGGCAGTACTCCCGGTTGTACAAAAGTAAAGCGTTTACGTAAAATGCCAATTAATGAAATAAATGGATGGCAGAGATAATGTGCATACATACATACATACATACATACATACATACATACATACATACATACATACATACATACATACATATATACATACATACATACAGATGACTGGAGGTAAGTTGTTTCACACCTGATAAGGTAAGATGTTTCACACCTGATAAACCACCTCGCGTACATACATACATACATACATACATACATACATACATACATACATACATACATACACATGACGACACGCACTGTGTCGGATGATACGCTACATCCCTTGACAACGTCCTGTTCACATGACGATAGTGGGAACGATCTGATTTCACTCGTGCAAGCTGTCGCTAGCAGGAAATTGCCCATACATAACTTATGACACACACACAGCCTCCACAAATATCTATACACCACAAAACCCCCGTCGCCCCATCTGTGTTGTATTTTCAGAAGATTGAAATCGATATTGTATGAATAATATATGTATTGAGATTTGGTAGATGTTTATTTCCATGTGTGTGTAGTACACCAGACTGTGTCAGCCTCACTGGTACACCAGACTGTGTCAGCCTCACTGGTACACCAGACTGTGTCAGCCTCACTGGTACACCAGACTGTGTCAGCCTCACTGGTACACCAGACTGTGTCAGCCTCACTGGTACACCAGACTGTGTCAGCCTCACTGGTACACCAGACTGTGTCAGCCTCACTGGACGATCAGACCAGCGTTTTATCCAGTGAAAAAGTTATTTGCATACTACGTACGCTGCAAGCAACAGGCCCAGCTGGATCTGCTGTATAGTGTATTGTGAATAGTGTATAGTGTGTACTGTATAGTGTATAGTGTGTATAGTGTATAGTGTGTATAGTGTATAGTGTGTATAGTGTGTACTGTATAGTGTATAGTGTGTATAGTGTATAGTGTGTACTGTATAGTGTGTACTGTATAGTGTGTACTGTATAGTGTATAGTGTGTACTGTATAGTGTATAGTGTGTATAGTGTATATTGTGTACTGTATAGTGTGTACTGTATAGTGTATAGTGTGTACTGTATAGTGTATAGTGTGTATAGTGTATAGTGTGTATAGTGTATAGTGTGTACTGTATAGTGTATAGTGTATATAGTGTATAGTGTATAGTGTGTGTTGTATAGTGTATAGTGTGTATAGTGTATAGTGTGTATAGTGTATAGTGTGTATAGTGTATACTGTATAGTGTATAGTGTGTATAGTGTATAGTGTGTGTTGTATAGTGTATAGTGTGTATAGTGTATAGTGTGTATAGTGTATAGTGTGTACTGTATAGTGTATAGTGTGTATAGTGTATAGTGTGTATAGTGTGTATAGTGTATAGTGTGTACTGTATAGTGTATAGTGTGTATAGTGTATAGTGTGTACTGTATAGTGTGTACTGTATAGTGTATAGTGTGTATAGTGTATAGTGTGTATAGTGTATAGTGTGTATAGTGTATAGTGTGTACTGTATAGTGTATAGTGTGTATAGTGTATAGTGTGTGTTGTATAGTGTATAGTGTGTATAGTGTGTAGTGTACTGTGGTAACAGGCCCAGCTGGATCTGCCATTCCTCGTGTCCGGTCAGCTGGTGGTTAGTTAGTTAGTTATTTAGGGCTTAACGCCGCGCAAGCAACAAAGGCTAATTCGCGGCTCATGAAAGTCCCTTCCTGCCAGGTCCTATAAAACATAAAAATTCCCGCATTAAAACAAGATGTAAATAAATATGAAAAATCTATAGGGTCTAAATGAGAAAAAAAAATTTAACATAGGTGGTCAGTGAAAGACTGAATATTTGAAGTCTATAATTTATAGAACAGGTTGACCTCTTTCAGGAAACTGAAGATGCTGTCGGGAGGGACATCCCTTAACAGCACCTTCAGTGAATCTGCACAATAATGTTTGGCACGGATCTCAGTGAGATCCGTACATGAAATTAGGAAGTGCTCAACAGTAAAAGACTCGTGGCATGGGACACACCAAGGGGGATCCTCCCCCTTCAACAGATGGGAATGGGTGATGTAGGTATGCCCAATGTGGAGCCGGCTAAGAACTACCTCCTCGCGCCGATTAGGTCGACAGCGAGGGAAGTTATCACAGATGTTTGGAAGAACTTTGAACAGTTTGTTCTCCGGGAGAGCAGCCCATTGGGTCTGCCACTCCTTTCGAACAAACTCGGAAACTAAAGGTTTAAAATCAGAACAGGCCATGCGCTCATCCTCCACAGGGCCATCGCGAGCAGCATTCGCAGCCCGATCAGCGCACCTGTTTCCTCGAATGCCGACATGACCTGGGATCCAAATGAAAACAATGTCCTTGTTGTCGGCAATCAAGGATGCATGCAGTTCATGGATCAACACCAGAAGCGGGTGATCCAATCTTCTGCCATGCAGAGCCTGGAGAGCCGACAAGGAGTCTGACAAGATTAAAAAATTACAATCAATAGACTGGTATACGTGCCGAAGTGCGAGTAAAATGGCCCGCAGTTCAGCACTGTACACAGAACTACCGTTCGCTAAGCGTCTAGTAAAAACACGACCGTCCATGACTGCAGCAGCCCCAACACGACCATCCTCAGCTGGTGGACACAATCCATGGATTTGGTGTGGAGTACGATGACAACCACGTCAGTATCTCTCTGTGTGTGTGTGTGTGTGTGTGTGTGTGTGTGTGTGTGTGTGTGTGTGTGAGAGAGAGAGAGAGAGAGAGAGAGAGAGAGAGAGAGCATGGTGCTGTTTGTAGGGACTGACTGTTCATGTTACTGTTATAATGATGACGTCAGAACATCGTGCTCTTTGTGGGGACTAACTATTAATGTTATAATGATGACGTCAGAACATCGTGCTGTTTGTGGAGACTAACTATTAATGTTATAATGATGACGTCAGAACATCATGCTGTTTGTGGGGACTAACTATTAATGTTGTAATTGTGACGTCAGAACATCGTGCTGTTTGTGGGGACTAACTATTAATATAATGATGACGTCAGAACATCATGCTGTTTGTGGGGACTAACTATTATTGTTGTAATTATGACGTCAGAACATCGTGCTGTTTGTGGGGACTAACTATTAATATAATGATGACGTCAGAACATCGTGCTGTTTGTGGGGACTAACTATTAATGTTGTAATTATGACGTCAGAACATCGTGCGGACTAACTATTAATGTTATAATGATGACGTCAGAACATCATGCTGTTTGTGGGGACTAACTATTAATGTTGTAATTGTGACGTCAGAACATCGTGCTGTTTGTGGGGACTAACTATTAATGTTGTAATTATGACGTCAGAACATCGTGCTGCTTGTGGGGACGAACTATTAATATAATGATGACGTCAGAACATCATGCTGTTTGTGGGGACTAACTATTAATTATTGTGTAATTATGACGTCAAAACATCATGCTGTTTGTGGGGACTAACTATTAATGTTGTAATTGTGACGTCAGAACATCGTGCTGTTTGTGGAGACTAACTATTAATGTTATAATGATGACGTCAGAACATCATGCTGTTTGTGGGGACTAACTATTAATGTTATAATGATGACGTCAGAACATCGTGCTGTTTGTGGGGACTGAGGCGTGCTATATAGTGGAGGCGAAGAACGAACGAACCTGGGACACACTCATCCAGAACCAGGAACAGTTGCACAGCTTCACGGTAAAACACCGACCAATAATGCTACCTTTACTCTCTCTCACAAGAACCACGCCCAATCCTCACTCATTAGAAAGGTTACAGTGCGTGCGCGCGCGCGCGCGCGCGCGCGTGTGTGTGTGTGTGTGTGTGTGCGTGCGTGCGCAGTGTTGGCTTACTCCCTGTGTTTGTTATAGGACAGTGTCAGGACAGCTAACTCCTGTGTTTGTTATAGGACAGTTTGTAGGACAATGTTCGCTAACTGCCTGTGTTTGTTATAAGACAGTGTGTAGAACAGTGTTGGCTAACTCCCTGTGTTTGTTATAGGACAGTGTGTAGGACAATATTCGCTTACTGCCTTTGTTTATTATAGGACAGTTTGTGGGACAGTGTTGGCTAACTCCCTGTGTTTGTTTTAGGACAGTTTGTAGGACACTGTTCGCTAACTGTCTGTGTTTGTTGTAGGACAGTTTGTAGGACAGTGCTGGCTAACTCCCTGTGTTTGTTTTAGGACACTGTTCGCTAACTGCCTGTGTTTGTTATAGGACAGTGTGTAGGACAGTTGGCTAACTCCCTGTGTTTGTTATAGGACAGTTTGTAGGACAATATTGGCTAACTCACTGTGTTTGTTACAGGACAGCGTGTACCGCCAGATACACAGTAATATCGGTCTTCATGACATGACCAACTCGGACGCCATCCACAAGTACCATAGCAACCTGGAGCGCACGCAATGTCAAGGTCGCACTGTGTACCGTTTGGTCTACACTGAACCGGTCGTTGGCAAGAAGTAGGAGGTATGAGGTACAGGAAGTAGGAGGTATGAGCTACAGAAGTAGGAGGTATGTGGTACAGGAAGTAGGAGGTGTGAGCTACAGAAGTAGGAGGTATGTGGTACAGGAAGTATGAGGTATGAGCTACAGAAGTAGGAGGTATGAGCTACAGAAGTAAGATGAATGTGGTACAGGAAGTAGGAAGTGTGAGCTACAGAAGTAGGAGGTATGAGCTACAGAAGTAGGAGGTATGTGGTACAGGAAGTAGGAGGTGTGAGGTACAGAAGTAGGAGGTATATGGTACAGGAAGTAGGAGGTATGAGCTACAGAAGTAGGAGGTATGGGCTACAGAAGTAAGATGTATGTGGTACAGGAAGTAGGAGGTATGAACTACAGCAGTAGGAGGTATGAGCTACAGAAGAGGTATGTGGTACAGGAAGTAGGAGGTACATGTACATCATATTGCAGGAAGTAGGAGGTATGACTGAGAGGAAGGAGGGTGGGTAGGTGTTTGGGAGTTTAACGTCCTTTTCCACCACGTAAGGGTGTTCTCAACGACGGGACAAGGAGAAAAAGATTAGCACAAATACTTGGCTCCATCCGGATGTCGAACTCACGACCCGAGGCATTGAAAGTCCAACTCTCTACCGCTCGGCTACCCCGGCTTTCCAACAGGACATAGAAGATGTCAGTGGCACTAGGGAGAATACAGGTATGAATATCACGTGCGGTCAAGATCTGTACAGTGGGAGATACACCAGAAATACCCTTTAGTAGTGGCAGTTTACATGGAGTATCGCTCCGTCAGTCAGTCACTGTCATGCAGACTGATGCTGAAACAAATCTACAGTTTGTCCTCACACACACACACACACACACACACACACACACACACACACACATGGAGTATCGCTCCGTCAGTCAGTCACTGTCATGCTGAAACAAATCTACAGTTTGTCCTCACACACACACACACACACACACACACACACACACACACACACACACACACATGGAGTATCGCTCCGTCAGTCAGTCACTGTCATGCTGAAACAAATCTACAGTTTGTCCTCACACACACACACACACACACACACACACACACACACACACACATGGAGTATCGCTCCGTCAGTCAGTCACTGTCATGCTGAAACAAATCCACAGTTTGTCCTCACACACACACACACACACACACACACACACACACACACACACACACACAGAGTCGGGGAAGGGGGGGGGGGTTTGGATTTTAACGTCCTTTTCCACCATGGTGGGTGATATCAAAGACGAGGCAACGAGGAAAAGGTCAGCACAAATATTTGGCCCAAGACAGGTTGGGGGGGGGGGAGGGGGGTGTCTAAAAAGACTGCTCTTGAAAGTATACGTTAAGTAGAAGTAAATGAACACATTTATTGTCAACGAAATCAGAACCTTTCATTTTACCCTCGGGAAAAAAAAACAATTATTCAACAGACATTAACAATTAGTGTTACACAGTAAGCTGGCGACAACAACAAAAAGTCCCAAACTCGCGACAACAGGTAAGGGAGCAAAAGGGGGAGAACCGGCCGTGAGGGGGACGGAGTGGAAAGGGAGACAATTTGTTTCCACACAGAGCAGCCACACTCTGCCATCAGAACGTGAACATGAAAAAGGGGGGGGGGGGGAGGGGGAGGGGGGCGGGGGGAGTGGAGATGAAAAAGGAAGAGGCAAGATGGATGGTACGGAAGGAGAGACAGAGAGAGAGAAGGTACAGTGTATTGTTTTGTTTTGTTTAGTCTGGCCTTCCACAAGTCCTCAACATTTGCTTTTTCCACAATACACTGGGGGTGCCGGGGTGGGGGTCTCAATACCCGCTATGGAAAAGTGTGTTTTACTACAAAACAATGAAGGGAGATAATGATGGAGAGGGGCGGGGAATTCACAAGACCTGCTATGTAGAGGTATGTTTTATACAGTGAAGGGAGATAATGATGGAAAGGGGCGGGGAATTCACAAGACCTGCTATGTAGAGGTGTGTTTTATACAGTGAAGGGAGATAATGATGGAAAGGGGCGGGGAATTCAAAAGACCTGCTATGTAGAGGTGTGTTTTTTCCACAGTACAGTGAAGGGAGATAATGATGGAAAGGGGCGGGGAATTCACAAGACCTGCTATGTAGAGGTGTGTTTTATACAGTGAAGGGAGATAATGATGGAAAGGGGCGGGGAATTCACAAGACCTGCTATGTAGAGGTGTGTTTTTTCCACAGTACAGTGAAGGGAGATAATGATGGAGAAGGGCGGGGAATTCACAAGACCTGCTATGTAGAGGTGTGTTTTTTCCACAGTACAGTGAATGGCCACTTGAGCCAGTCGTCCTCGTGTAGTGGTTTCCCCGTCATCAGATTGTACGGCGTCATGTTAAACTTGTGCATAAAGTCCACAATACTACGGCCGCCATAGTCCGGCAGACGCTTCACATGCTCCCGCCCAAGCCCCACCAGGGGGAACAGCCGCTCAGCACCCGCCAGCACGTGACCCTCGTGACCTTCAACATCAATCTGCACACACACACACACACACACACACAGAGTGATGTAAACATGCATGTTGTTAGTAAAACAGACACCACCAAACCGTCCTGCCCGTTATACACGTAGTGTGAAAGTTTCTGTTGTCACGTGTAAATTATCCAACACACTAAAATAATACTAACTGTTCCTCGTCCTGTCTCTGGTCCTTGTCGCCATCTTTCTACATAGTGAGAATTTCGTGTGTGTGTGTGTGTGTGCGTGCGTGCATGCGTGCGTGCGTGTGTGCGTGTGTGTGTGTGTGTGTAAAATAGTTTGACTCGTAACGAATCCTCCTTAGACACCGTCTTCATACCAAGGGAGAAAATCTCCGGAGTTACGGCTTCCTACCGTCAGTATTTCCTGTACTTACAGTGCTGAATCAAATATTGACCCATACAGTTAGTAAATAGAATGTCCGTTACGGCATCCATCATCCTCATCTTCACCATCGTCATCAACAGCAGCTTCATCGTCATCAACAACTGATGTCATGCCCAATGACCATGCCAGTGACTGTTAAAACATCAGATATCACGGACATGTTGAATTAGGTTGTGAAAAAGCAGTATAACAATATTGAGAAGCTAAACGCCTGATTGAACCAAATACTGTAGACAATGCTTTAGTCAAATTAAAACTACACTATCTTACAGGGAAAGTTGAGTAGGAAACTGACACAGACGTCAATTAAATCACAGGGTAAAAGCAAAATGGCGAATAACGAATGATTGAAAGATGGTCCGTGGAAACAGACTAGGTTGAGAGGAAGATGGTTCGTGGACAGAAACACGTGACCACACGAGTACCGACTTTGTGATTTGTTGTCAAAACAAAATTTGTTTGTTTGTTTGTACAGCCGGCACTATGCTGGTGTTATTATGAGATGGCCCAGTCTGACTCGGTAATTAAAACCTTGACGACAGTTGGTGGATAGACAAACATGGCGATAGAGACTGTTTGTGATCAGAGAAGAAATCTCCCACAGACAGAAACTAGCAACTGTCATCCCATACACTGTACTGTCGTTGCTTTATGGAGTGGAAATACTGTACTGTACAAACATTGTAAATACTGTACATACATTGTAAATATTGTGCATACATTGTGTATACTGTACAAACATTTTAAATATTATACAAACTTTGTAAATACTGTACAAGCATTGTAAATGTTGTACAGATATTGTAAATACTGTGTAAACGTTGTAAATACAGTACAAACATTGTAAATAATGTACAAACATCGTAAATACTGTACTAACATTGTAAATACTGTACAAACATTGTAAATACTGTACGAAACAATGGGAAAATGTAATTGTTTAATTGTTTTATTACTACCGTGAATATTGCAAACAATGAAAATACTGTATTGTTGTTATTGTCATTGTCAAATATTCTAAATACTGTAAATAGCAGCAAAACAGTGTCAAACTGTAAGACATGTAGTACTTCCAATTTCAGGTGGGTCATGGTTGATTTGTTCAATGTTCAGCTTTAGCTGTTTGGATAGATTATGTTGATAGGTTATGTTGATAGGTTATGTTGATGGATTATGTTGATAGGTTATGTTGATAGGTTATGTTGATGGATTATGTTGATAGGTTAAGTTGACAGATGATTTTGACAGATTATGTTGATAGGTTATGTTGATAGATTATGTTGATAGATTATGTTGATAGATTATGTTGATAGGTTATGTTGATAGATTATGTTGATAGATTATGTTGATAGATTATGTTGATAGGTTATGTTGGTAGATTATGCTGATAGGTTATGTTGATACATTGTCAGTAATGTTTATGGTTTTGGTGGTCAGCTAGGGCCCTCGTGTTTCTGTTATTTTAGCATAGTTGGAATGGTGGTGGTGGGTGGGTGGGTGGATTAATGCCGGGACATTTTTCTGACCCCATAACAAATCAGACGGATTGTTTTTTTTATTTTTTATTTCTCGTTGTTACATGGTATACAGATACTTTTGAACATGTATTTTCAATAACACTTTGGAAACTGAACCAAATCCTGACTTGAGTGTTTGTTGTGGAAAAGATTTCTTGTACGATTCTGTCTTGTCACTGGTTTCATGTCTGTCCGTTGTCGTGACGAAATCTACACATTGCTGTGTGTCTGTGTTTCCACATCATAACGTTTGTTACACAGCATCCATTCCCACTCACACTGTGACACCACACGTACTGCAGTTCACGTCGTTGTCGCCTTTGTTTCCAATTGTCGTTGTTATAAGTGTGTGTGTGTGTGTGTGTGTGTGTGTGTGTGTGTGTGTGTGTGTGTGTGTGTGTAGTCCAAGTACTCGGGCGGTTCGCAGTCAGTCTGCAAGGTTAGTATATCGCACTACTGTGGAACTGATCTCTGGGTTTCGGGTACATTTCCCCGGTCACAGGTATCCCTTCTCGCATTTAATTGTTACATCTTTTGATCTTGTTCTGAAACTCCCATACCACTAACGCCTAATACATGGAATCTGTCGGGGGGGAAAAAACCCCAAAAAACCGAGAGATTAATTGCTACTGATGTCCCCGCTTCGTTCACAACCGTTAAGCTACGGTCACAACCGGCCGTACGGGCTCCTACGGCGGGTCTACGGCCAAAAATCGTGGCAAATCTTGCGAACGGCGCACGGGCGTCCAGCGGAATTTCCAGGTCGCAAGGAGGCCGCAGAGCGCTGCGGCCGGTTTTCGACATGATCAACAAACTCTACGATCACCTGCGATTTTTTACACACTTGCGTTGGCCGCACGGCCACTGTACGGCCAACACACGATTGCCGCAAGTGCATCGTACGACTTTGACCTCTCGGGGCGAGAAAAATAGGTCACGATGGCCGCACGGCGGCCGCACGATGAACGCACAAGTGACGCACGGTTGTCTTGCGTGCTTCCCACGAAGACCGCACGATGGCCGCACGTGATCACAGACCGCAAGTCGGTAGTACGATGTTCCCACGATGCACGCACGTGCTCCGTGAGTGCTCCGCAAGGCTGACGCAAGACCAGGTGCGGGCCCGAGGGATGTTGGTGTGCAATGTAGAAGTGTTGCAGTGCTGTGTCAGTGTCTGTCAAGTTGTGTACGTGTCCATAGATTTGTCAAACTCTCTGTTAATAATATCCAAATCCTCTGATGTCTTCTTTCCATAAACAAACAACATGTATATACTCGTATGTAGGCTGGTCCCTATATGCATGAAAAACGCGCGTCGGCCATGGCCGTCGAACGACCGATGCACACCACGCGTACAGAGCACTTACGATAGCCGTACGGCGCACGCACGACACCCGTATAGCCCGTGCAAACATCGTCAACATCGCACGAACATCGTACGAAGGCGTACGACCTCCGTACGATAACTGCGAGGACAACGTACGATCCGTACGGCCGTCGTACGATTTTTGACCAACTGAAATCGCAAGACGTTACCCGTGCGAGACTTGCGGGGAACGTACCGCATCGCACGTATATCGTACGCACGATTTGCAACCTTAATTTTTTTTTTCCAGATCGTAGAAGCCGCAGGCCGCAGACATTTCGTGGAGATCGCAAGCATAAAAAAATCGTGCGGCCGGTTGTGACCGAGGCCTTACCGAACAACGCGTCGCGCGGGTGGATTCCTTGCTGAAAAGGGGGTGGCCTACTTTCCACAGCGCGCGAGGGTGATACGCTTGGCTTAATTCGCTTCTTGCTGACAGGTTGCGTAGCAGGTTGGGTGCAGTATCTCTTTCGCACGATTTCTGTTGACACGAAACAACCAGGAAGTTTCTCGTCTGTTCTGACAACTCACTCCGCCATATTGACGCAACCCAGTGGACACTTCACGCCAGGTGAGTTATTAATATTATTGTTTGACAGTTGAGTTGCTCGCCATTTACGAGGGATGGGAAACGAGTTTGTAGCCTCCACATAAAGATTACACTGCAGGAAAGATTTGGTCATTTACTTTTCAACTAGCTGGTGTCCCCGGGCTGATAATGTGATCTGTGTAGAAAGTTTGCTTTGGAAATGTTCAGCCCACCAAATCTGAAAAATAAATGCAATTCTAAATCCCGAAATTTAAATAGCTGATCTGACCCTTCGCACCACGTGATTGTAATGTGTTTATGTCCAGTGTGTGAGAGAATGCGTGTGATTCACGTGAGCATGCGTGTTGGGTTCAGTTCGCGGCGCTTTGAGCCGATTCATGAAACTGGGTAAAGCGTCTTTACAAAACTCATTATTATCATTATTAAAGTGTGACCTGGCTGGTAAGTGTTTTCAGATCCCCCTATTTGGCGATACGTAGTGGAAAAGGATGTTAAACTCCGATGTTTTTAGATTTTTTTCCGCCATACTTTTTGCCGGGGTCCCCCTGAGTACAGCTATCAATTTCGATCGCGATGTGAGAACTCTAAACTGCGTTTTCTGGTCTCACTGTCTGGCGATACGTAGTGGAAAAGAACGTTAAACTACGATTTTCCCCATTTTTCTCTTTCCGCTAGAACGAGACCGGGGTTCCACAGAATACAGCCACCAATTTTGATCGCAATTTGAGAACTCTAAATAAGGTTTTATCGTGCGCGCGCGCGCGCGCACACACACACACACACACACACACACACACACACACACACACACACACACACACAGAGTCAGACAGACACTGTTAATCTATAAATATAAATGAGCAGTGTTCATGGTCGCGCGCGATAAAACCTAACTTAAGAGTTCTCACATCTCGATCAGAATTGGTGGGTATATATAAGGAAATCCTGGGCTCATTCTGTCGGGGAAAACAAATCGTCCTTTACTCATGCTGACCCCGAAAAGAATCTACTAGAAAACAAATCTCGGAAATCGGAGTTTCACGTTCTCTTCCATCACGTATTGCCAAACAGGGAGACCAGAAAACACTTATTACACATATCACATCATCAGGTGGAGGTGGTTTATATGAATAAATATAATTCTCTCTCTCTCTCTCTCTCTCTCTCTCTCTCTCTCTCTCTCTCTCTCTCTCTCTCCATCCTATATCTATCTATCCATCCTATCCATCCTAACTATCTATACACAGTTGCCCGTTCACCTCTTTAAGTGCCTCTGCAATGCTTCGATCCGTGTACGGAAAAAGGCGTTATCTCGTGAGGTTTCAAAACAGAGGAAAGTCAGACGATGCCACATCGGGCGAATAGGGTGGGTGGTTAACAAGTTCGGAGGTTAGGGTTTGAATTTCAATAACAAATTTAATAAAGCTGAAAAGATGCAATGCACTGTTGCAAACAAGACTATGTTTTCACTATTGAAAAAAGTGTAGAAAACTTGATTTGCCGATTGACCAAAAATTAGAGCTCTCTACAAAATGTATTCATCCTATCTTGTTGTACGGCAGTGAAGTATGGTCAAGGAGTTCACAGGACATCTGCGATAAATTACAATTGGAATTTTAAAAAATAATACTCAAGGTTAAAACTTCTACTCTATCTTGTATGGTTTTTGGTGAACTGGGTACGTTTCCGAAGGCAAACGCAGAATGTTTTTTTTATGTTTTTTTTTTTTTTTTTTTTTTTTTTTTATACAAATTAACCCAACTTGTGAATGCTGGGTCGGTTAACATTACTTCCTCATTGTCATGTCTGTGTCGGAACTTGTATGAAAGCACGCAAATAAAACTCCCATGGTTAAAAAGCGTGCACACGCTATCATATAATCTAGGTTTGTCATATCTAGGGCTGACACGTCAAAGTATTATTTATTCCGTGAACCAGTTCAAAACGATAGTGAAGCAGAGATTGTGCGACCAGTATTTGCAAGCTTAGAAACAGGAAGTGTTTGAAAATAATACATGTATAACGTAAAGATTGTTTAAAGATAATTTCGGGTTTGAAGACTATTTGTTAAAACTCCCGATTGCTGCAGGGCATGAGTTCCACTATTAAATCAATTGCTCACACTCGCTGATAAAGGCAAGCCGTAGACAAAATATTACCACTTCCACCCTAATGTCATGAAAATGCACAGTTTAATGAATAAAAAGAACAAAATAGAACTACTGAAACTGTCAAGCTTTATATTCTATACTGATATTGCAGTAATATTCTCATTGTTATGATGTGTGACTTTCTTCGCTCTTGGCAGTCAACTTATACTCTAAAATTTAATTGTGTTTGTAGTATGCCTACGGTACTCGCAACTTGGGCATACTTATTGTACTTTCCAGGTTGTGGTATTGCTGTACAATGCACTATATCAATGTTTATGTCTTCAGTGTTTATGTTCTTCATTCTGTGCTCTCAATGTTTATGTTCTTCTTGTTTATGCTGTTAATGTTTGTGTCCTCGGTGTTCATGTTCTTGATGTTTATGTTCTCAATGTATGTGTCTTCAGTGTTTATGTTCTAAATGTCTATGCTTTCAATGTTTATATTCTTAATTTTTATGTTAATTGTTATGTTCTCAATGTTTATATCCTCAAAGTTTGTGTTTTTGTAATGAGGGTGATGTTTATGACGTGTGTGTGTGTGTGTGTGTGTGTGTGTGTGTGTGTGTGTGTGTGTGTGTGTGTGTGTGTGTGTGTGTGTGTGTGTGTGTGAAATGTGTACTGAGGGCGATGATTATGAAGTGTGTGTGAGAAATGTGTACTGAGGGCGATGTTGATAATGTATTTACACAATGACATAGCCGCTCGTGGTGCTGTAATTGTGATTGTACCATGGCTTTAAAAGTTCCTTGGGCTCAAAGCCGGAAATAAAATCTTTCTTGCCCAAAACTGTTTCCATGGCAACAGTACTGTCCTGGTGGATCAACTCTGGTCCACTTTACACGGCTTTTGGTGATGATTTTGTTGCGCTGCAAGGTCAGATAGTTTGCCCTATCTATTGTCCGGCCCTTCTCAGTTCCTTCAACCACCGAGAGACATGGTCAACCTGGTGTGTTAATCACGTATGTCACAAGTTTTGGGAAGGGGCATCCTTGCCGTCAGTTATTGTCAAATCATTATGAATGTCTTAAGTGGAACGTGAGCCTTTGTCAGGTCTGGGACTGCCGCACGGGGCGAGATGACGTCCATTTTTGTGGAGCGCTCCTGGGTAACTGACTTTGTCGATCAATAGTGTCAAAAATACTCAAACGATTGACGTAACATTTTGTAAAACATGTTTGAAAAAGCAACGCATAAGCGCGTCAGGTTCGGTAGATAATATAGTTTGACAATGAAATTTATAATTTATGGAGGCTACGAACTTTTCGCCATCCCTCGAAGTTGTTTGTGTTTTCTGCAGCCAGGAATGTCACCGAGTTGTATCAGTATCTCTGTTAGTGCCTTTACTGGCGTGAACGGGGTCATGTTGTTGAGTAAGCTCGGGAATTCCCGATTTGCCAAAAAGTGACCTTACCCATGAACTTGCTCTCTCTCTCTCTCTCTCTCTCTCTCTCGGGGAGCCGAGGTGGTCGAATGGTAGAGCGTTGGACTTCTAATGCTCGGGTCGTGAGTTCGGATAACGGCTGGGGCCAAATGTTTGTGCTGGCTTTTTCATCGTTGCCCCGTCTTTGATATCACCTGTATATGGTGGAAAAGGACGTTAAACCCCCAAACACCCACCCACCCACCTACCCACCTCTCTCTCTCTCTCTCTCTCTCCCAGCGTGAAGTTATAACGTAACACTTTTTTATTTCTCTCAGTGTCAACACTGGCATATTACATTTCAGTACTTTTGTCTGATTCATTGCATGCCGACTGTTCGCCTGCTATATTATTCCTCTCTGTTTGTGTTTAATTATTATTGCTTTTTAAAAAAAAAAACTTTGTGTGCACTTAAAATCAATAGGTGTGTGTGTGTGTGTGTGTGTGTGTGTGTGTGTGTGTGTGTGTGTGTGTGTGTGTGTGTGTGTGTGTGTACAACATCTGCTCGTTGTTTTATTCGTGCGTTTATCTGTTTGATTGTTTTTCTGGTTTTATTCCTTTTTTTTATTACTCACATAATAGTAGGTTTTAGCAACGGCAGGTATGAAAACTAACGTCAGATGCCTCTACCGGTGTAAAATAAAGATTCACTGATTCATTGATCCATTGATTTTCTCTCTCTCTCTCTCTCTCTCTCTCTCTCTCTCTCTCTCTCTCTCTCTCTCTCTCTCTCTCTCTCTGTGGTTTGAATAATAAAAAAAAACTCTGACAACAAATAACAGTATTTAACATTTTTCAAATTGTTGAAGCCGAAAAAGTCAGACACAGTGATATAGACAAACATTAACATAATATTATTACCATATGTGTAGATGATAATATGTACGGTTCATGTTGATTATATTCTGACATAATTAGCATAATCTTATATCATAGCCAAATGATTCACGAAGTTATAATAATAATAATAATAATAATAATAATGACGACTTATAAGGCGCCTATACATGAAATAAAACAGGCTCTAAGCGCCGTACATCATAACTACATACACCACTTTCATACACACAGACTCACAGGGAACATTCAAAGTTAAACAATAACTCACAACAAGCAGACTGACACGGTGTGGAAGGGCAGAAGTAAATCAGTAATCAGTTTTAAATAAGTGGGTTTTGAGGCAGCGTTTGAAGCTGGCACTGGACTCTGTGTGTCTAAGCGGTTTAGGAAGTTGGTTCCAAAGAGCTGGAGCCTGAAAGGAAAAGGATCTCTGACCATATGTTTTAGTTCTTACTGACGGGGTGCTCAGAACTTTAGTGTCAGAGGAGCTACGTAACTGCCTGGAAGATATGATATAACTGATGTAATAACTGATTTTGGGGTTTTTTGTTTGTTTGTTTGTTTTTGTTGTTGTTTTTGTTGTTGTTGTTGTTGTTGTTGTTTTTGTTTTAGTTTTTAGTTCACAGTTCATTTTATTAACTCATTTACTACGGGTTGTGCACCAGTCACCTCACTAAAAATCGTGATTAATTTGTTTGCATGGTATTACATTTAGCTCCATGGGAGTGTTGCACTTTGATTATACTCGTGTTGTTGCATTAAGCACCGCCAAAGAACAGTAAAGAAAAAAAAATAAAGTAACATAGAATAGAGAACTGTTCTTTGGCGGTGCTTAATGCAACAACACGAGTATAATCAAAGTGCAACACTCCCATGGAGCTAAATGTAATACCATGCAGACAAATTAATCACGATTTTTTAGTGAGGTGACTGGTGCACAACCCGTAGTAACTGAGTTAATAAAATGAACTGTGAACTAAAAACTAAAACAAAACCAACAACAACAAAAACAAACAAACAAAAAACCCCAAATCGGTATAGCGAACAGCTCTTTGGAACCAACTTCCTAAACCGCTTAGACGCTGCCTCAAAACCCACTTATTTAAAACTGATTACTGATTTACTTCTGCCCTTCCACACCGTGTCAGTCTGCTTGTTGTGAGTTATTGTTTAACTTTGAATGTTCCCTGTGAGTCTGTGTGTATGAAAGTGGTGTATGTATTTTGTTTCATGGGGTACGTCATTTCAACAGATCATAACTTCAAAAATAATTATCCGATTTTAATCTGGTTTTCACCATTGGATTCAGCATTAAAAAAACCTGTAAGATCATATCAAAACCTCAAAAACTTCAAAAAGTGACTTCAGACTCAAATCGTGGGGGGGGGCGTCACAATTATGTTTTAGTTCTTACTGACGGGGTGCTCAGAACTTTAGTGTCAGAGGAGCTACGTAACTGCCTGGAAGATATGATATAACTGATGTAATAACTGATTTTGGTTTCCCCAAATGCTGTTCGCTATACCGATTTGGGGTTTTTTGTTTGTTTGTTTTTGTTGTTGTTGGTTTTGTTTTAGTTTTTAGTTCACAGTTCATTTTATTAACTCAGTTACTACGGGTTGTGCACCAGTCACCTCACTAAAAAATCGTGATTAATTTGTCTGCATGGTATTACATTTAGCTCCATGGGAGTGTTGCACTTTGATTATACTCGTGTTGTTGCATTAAGCACCGCCAAAGAACAGTTGTCTGGTGTTTGCATTCCAAATAAGGTAGTAAATGTGCCATTTAGTGTATATAAATGGTTGTGTAAAACTCTCAGTAAAGAAAAAAAAATAAAGTAACATAGAATAGAGAATATATATATATAAAGTAAATAGATAGGTAAGTATAGAATAAATACGTAGCGGGAAGGAAAGTGGGTGGAAGTGCTTGCATGTTGGACACGGCATAATTAGTTAAGTTACTTCTTTCATTGCTTGAGCAGGGCAACACAAATGCAGAGCTAACACTACAGATATCTGATACCCTTAGTTCAGCTGTCAACTGTTTGATGTCAACCACATGAATGCAAAGTGATTTTTCTACATAAAACATCCGGATGTGCAGTGGGCAGAAGGGGGTGGGGGTGGGGGGTCGGTGTTGGAGGGGTCCGTCTCTTCCACATCATAGAAGGTTATTTGATAGGTGAGGACTGAAACGGGTTCATTGACGGAAATGTAAAGAAAACAGTGGAGGTTCCTTGTTGTGCATGTTGACAGTAACTGCTGAAATTCAAACTTTCTTCACATATGCAAACAACAAAAGTGGGATGGGTGGGTGTTTGGGAGTTTAACGTCCTTTTCCAGCACGTATGGGTGATTGTAAAGACGGGATAACGAGAAAAAGGCCAGCACAAATATTTGGTCCCAGCCGGGATTCGAACTCACGACCCGAGCATTGAAAGTCCAACGCTCTACCATTCGGCAGTTCTCCCAACAGAAGTGGCACATGGAATACAAGTTTTGCGCGTGTAGTTGCTGAGGATGAAATCTGTGTAATTAGCGTCTACCACCTGCTTCAAACTGAAAACAGCATTGCATACTCTTTGAAACCTCAATTCTCTGATCCAGGGTCCATGATTAATCTACATTCTTGTATGTTTGAGAAACTGATTGAGTTTATTTATAAATTTATAAATAGGCCTATTGTGTACATGCATGTACATATGTACCACAGTTTGACATGTAGGTACCATGTTCATACCCAGCTGCCTTCGATCTTCCTTACTGACTTAGCACATGTATTTGCATCGTGAGGACAATGTCAGAGAACTTACTTGCTTATATATAAACTTAGATCCCTTAAGAGTCAGCCAGAGGCTACTGCTGATTAAAAGATTTTATATTAATAATAATAATAATAATATCTGCGTACGCACTTTACATAATGATGACTGATAGTACATGTAGCGTTTAAAACACAAAACAAAACAACAACAACAACAACAACAACAACAACAACAACAAAAAACAACAACAGCAAAACACCAATGATAGCGTTAAAAAAAAAAAAAAAAAACCTCAGCCACATGTCTCGTTGTTTTCATGTATCGCCCAGCACACACTCCCTGCATTGGCCTCCCATTGGAGAGAGAGAGAGAGAGAGAGTAAAACACAAGCTTCTGTCTGCCTGTCACGTATCTCTCTCTCTCTCTCTCTCTCTCTGGCACCGGGCCCTCCTGCCTTTCCAAACCGTTCTGTTGTTACACCCATCCATGCATTTACGCGGTTCCCCTGACACCAAAGTTCTGCGCATCCCCACAGTAAGAACAAAAACGTTAAGTTTGGTCAGAGATCTTAGTGTGTCTGCGTATTTCGTGCAAAGCGGTGTCCCTCTTAATCGGCTCCCTTACAGAGGCCTTATGTGTAAAATCAAGAGCATCAAATTTCTTCTGGTGATCCTTTGGCGCATGATAATGAAATGTATCCCTGGCCCCCGCACACTGAAGCGACGGGTCCGCGTCACGTGGCATTTTGTCCAACAGCATAACGCGTTACTGACAGTAAGCACTACATACGCTTTACTGCACTCAACATACCTGTACAGGGGCGCCGGAACCGGGGGGGGGGGCAGGGGGGGGCAGCTGCCCCCCCCTGTACCCAAGCAGGGGGGGCAAGAGTATCTTTTTGCCCCCCCCCCCCCTGGAAAATCAGGTGACTATGGCAAGGGGGGGGGGGGGCAAGACCATGGCTTTGCCCCCCCCCCTCTTGCCATAGTCACCTGATTTTTCCAGATTTTCCCTCTCCCTCCCCATTTTTGATGTGTGTGTGTGTGTGTGTGTGTGTGTGTGTGTGTGTGTGTGTGTGTGTTTTCTTATATTGCAATTTTTTATTTACTCATGTGTATGTTTTCCACCGTTCATAGTGTGTAGCAACGGCTGATTGAAAACTGACCAATGTATGGCCAAATCTTTTCCGTTGTAAAATAAAGTTCGTTCGTTCGTTCCCCCCCCCCCCCCTTCCTGCTCTCTCCCTCATCCCACCCAACAGAGAACTCAGTTTAGCCGTTGCATGAAATATCAAAACGACTTGGCAGAAAGTCGTCTGATAATCACTCCCCCCCCCCCCCCCCCCTTTTTCACTTTCTTCGGGCAACGTCCTTTGTTTCACTGGCTCACTACTTCGGAAAGGTTTTTGTCTGTGCAGCATCTGAACGCCGCCCCCCCCCCCCACCTCTGAGATTCTGCCCCCCCCCTCCCCCCAACATCTTCCGGCGCCCCTGCTGTACTTTTAAGACGCGTCACACACACACACACACACACACACACACACACATCAAAAAAGTCTCCCCGACAGTGTTTAGAGTTCGGCTTATCTGTCAAAATCACGTTTGAGATATCCGTGTTTGGGTTAGCTATTTTTTGACAGAGTTTGGCTTATCCGAATTAGAAATAGTCTTACAAAGAGGGGGGTCTGGCGGGGAATTGGTTTTGGTTTCTGTTATCCGAGTTTTTTTGCCTAAGCGTGTTTCGTTTAGGCGAGTGCGACTGTATTTCATTGAAATGTCAAGCTGACCATTTATTTCAGTTGGAATACTCTAATCATTTGCCACCACTGGACACACTCCTGTCCCTTCACAGGTTTTCCTGAGTGGGTCATTGTTGATTTCTTGTTCTGTGACTGTTGAACGCTGCTGGTTTACTGATAGCTGAGAGATTTTCCTACACGTCAACATGTGAACGGTGATCGTAGCTTCAACCAGAGGCTGGCTAGAGGAATTTTAGTGAGCGCAGAGGGTGAATGAGCGCATAGACCCGCCGGTACTCTAGTCAGTTTCACCAGTGTGTGTGTGTGTGTGTGTGTGTGTGTGTGTGTGTGTGTGTGTGTGTGTGTGTGTGTGTGTGTGTGTTCACGTTCATCGTTGTATAATGTGCGTGAGTGTGAGTGAGTGAAGGCGCATTGAGTTTCATTTAAAGAAATACGCCCTACAAATACCATGTATTATTATTATTATTATGTCGGATCACACTGTAGCGGAAAACAAGTCGACAGTGTGTCCTGTTGTATTTCAGATACTGATCATGCGACGACACGGCCCCCCACCCCCGGGCAGTCGGGGAGTGTGTTACACGTGTGGACAGCCCGGTCATATCGCCAGGAACTGTCCCCTTGTCCGGTGCAACAGATGTCAGCAGCTGGGACACGCAGCAAGCAACTGTCCCGGTGTAGCATCCGGTCCGGTCCCCCCTCTGAAGTAGTCCCCCGGGGGACCAATTCGTGGCAAAAACTGCTCTATAATGGTCCCCCCCTTAGACATCCAGCCTCGTTTTCGACTGGTCCCCCTGGGCGATTTTGGTCCCCCCTCGCATCCAAAATAGGCCCCCTCTCGAACTGGTCCCCCTCTTTTCTAACCAATGTAGAGCTATGTCAGTATTTATTTTTAACTTTATTGTTACAAAACTTTATTGTCCCCAAAAGCACAGGGCCATAGGAACATTTTTTTTTCTTTTTTTTTCCCGATTTATGTGCTTGTTGTTATTTTTGTGTGTGTGAGATATATTTGTTTGGTTGTTGGTTCTTGTTTCTTTCAGTTGTTTTTTTGCATTGGTTCTTTTTTTTTTGTTTTTGTTTATGAGATGGTTGTACCGAATACTAAACATTATTACTAGAATTTCAAACAATAAATAAATAAGTCAATCAATATTCTCTCTCTCTCTCTCTCTCTCTCTCCCCCCCCCCCCCCACTCTCTATCTCTCTCTCTCTAGCAAAACCTGAAATAGACATTTACGTTCTTTGACAAGAAAAACTTTATTTCAAAAGGTATGTCCAGTCAAACTGTGTCAAAGAAACAAGAAATGAAACAAGAAACAGTTAATGAATAGCAAAGAGTTGCAACAGAAATTGTTAACCAGAGCGCTGTGCACTTTATAACGCAACATAAATGTAAATTAATAAATTGTTAATCGCACATCTTGTCCTGAAATGAGCAAAATAATAACAATAGCAAAGTACAAAACAAACTTCTACCGTACTGTCTTTGCATGAAACGTCATCGAATGCATGAAAGTCCACATTTCCTGTCAATTTTTTTAAACTGGAAATAGCATTTAGAGAATAACATCAAAGACCAAGTATCTAATATTTTCTATACAACGCCATAGAAAAATATTTCTTCAAAATTAAGTAAGTGTCCATGACATGAAAACTAGTTGCCACCTTTGGCTTTCAGCGTACTTCAAGTAGACAGTCAAGACTGAGTACCAGTGTCTCAAATCATGACGCTTGAAACAACAAAAACAGCAGAAGACTAACAGTTCTGGTCTAAGGAGTGACACAAAAAACAGGAGCAAAGTGATGTCCAAGATTCATTATATAAATTGCTCTGTCTGTTTTCAATGGGGCCCATTGCCAAACTGGCCCGTATTTCAGCCACCTAGGTTGTCGGCCTGGAGCCTCTCTTGTGAACACATACACGGGCGTGTCCAAGAGGGTGGCTGCAGCAAATATCTCAACCTCGGTGGCCCAAGTACGGTCGTTTCTCATGTTTGATGTCGCGACGTAATTTTCACGTGCGCTCGTTCCGTAGAAGCGTTTGTCATTCTTTTCAATCCAATCGCAAATGATATTTCGGAATTCCTTATATTTCGACTCAGTCCCCAAAACAACAAAGCTCACAGACCGGAAAAAACAATTCCCATCTCCTTTTACGCTAACGCTATCGAGAGGTGTAGCCGTAATGTCAACTTCAACACTTTCCCTTGAGGGGTGCCGCCTGAAAAGTCTGGGGAAATTCAAACTGGAGGCCCGATCCTTTTGCCAGGCACCATCAACGGGGTGGAACTTCATTCTCAATGGCGGCTGGCAAGAGGGGTCAGCCTGTGGATGATAGGAGGGGTCAGCCTGTGGAGCATGGGAGGGGTCAGCCTGTGGATGATAGGAGGGGTCAGCCTGTGGATGATAGGAGGGGTCAGCCTGTGGAGCATGGGAGGGGTCAGCCTGTGGAGTATGGGAGGGGTCAGCCTGTGGATGATAGGAGGGGTCAGCCTGTGGAGCATGGGAGGGGTCAGCCTGTGGATGATAGGAGGGGTCAGCCTGTGGAGCATGGGAGGGGTCAGCCTGTGGATGATAGGAGGGGTCAGCCTGTGGAGCATGGGAGGGGTCAGCGTTGTCCTGTGTACGATCATGGAACAATTTGACGTTGCTGATATTGTAGAGATTCTTCAGTATTTTCCCACTTTTAGTGTTCTTCAGTTGAAGTCGACCCTTCGGCAACACACTTATGACCTCATATGGCCCGACGAATCTTGGTGCCATCTTGCCTCCCATTCTGTGTACTCGTGCAGCATTGATGATTAAGACTTTGTCTCCGATGCGGAACCCGTGGTCATATGCACGCCTGCTGTCATAGTACTCTTTCTGCTTCTTCTGCGCCCTTGAAATGTTTTCACCAATTTTGTTCTTGACTTCCTCGTGAATCCCCTTCATAGTGTCCATGATTTCTTCGTTCAGATCTTGCTCGTTGGCATCACCAGTGACGTCAAATGGTAGTTTTGCCTGCTCACCATACAATGCCAAAAAGGGTGAAAACTGTGTAGACTTGTGAACGGATGTTCGGTAGGCGAACAGGGCTGCTGGCAAGAGTTCATCCCAATCATCATTGTCTGTGATCTTTACCAAAGTGTCTTTGAGTGTCCTATTGTCCCTCTCCCGTTGGCCGTTCGTCTCAGGGTGGTAGGCCGAAGAAATGCGATGGTTGATATTGAAACGGTCGGTGAGAATATCAAGCGCAAAGTTAATGAACTCACGGCCTTGGTCAGTTATGAGGGAATCAAACGCGCCAAAGATGCAGATGGTTTCGTACATGAATCTGGCAACTTCCTCTGAACTCTTGCACGGGATGGCCTTGGCAACGGGAAACTTTGTAAAGTGGTCTGTGAGGGCAACAATGTACTGGTTACCTCTGTCAGTGACCTGCAAAGGTCCTATGATGTCCATTCCAACGAGGCTCCACTTCTTTTTGGGCACTGGGATGGGGTGAAGCGGTGCTGCTGGCTTCTTTCTGCAAGCGTTCATGTTCTGGCACACACAGCATGATCTGCAGTAGTCTTCAACCTCCTGTTTCATTCCATGCCAGAAGTAACGCTCCAAGACCTAGAGAGAAAAAAGAGTAATGAAATATTTATAAATACTATGTCTTAAAGATAACTGGTAGATAACAGTGTGTGTGTGTGTGGGGGGGGGGGGGGTGTGAGTGAGAGAGAGAGAGAGAGAGAGAGAGCCAGCAAAGGAAATGTCTTCAATCCGGAAAATGTCCGTTATATACCGAAGACATCGGCTATACCGGAAAATTTACGTTATATACGGAGTCATCGGATATAACGTCCACCAGGACAAAAGTGGCCGCTATATCCGATGTGTTGGTTATACCAGACATACCAGAAACACACAAAACCTCGTTCCCATTCTAAAGCCTGTTAAAACTGGGAGTACAAAAACGGGTGCTCACCTTCTTATAAGTCTTGTTCATCCCCAAATGTCCTCCGCTCACATAGTTGTCATGAAACTCTTGCAATATCTCTGGAACCTGGTTCCTCTTTGCCACGAGGATTCCGTCGTGGTAGAGCACATCCTCTCGAATTGTGTATTTTGCAGCAGTCTTTCTCAACTGTCTCTTTTTAACTTTAGTCACATCACGGTTTTTCCCCTTTCGCGGTCAGAGGGTAAGTGCCATTTTTCAAATAGTTCAACACGTTGTCATACAGAGTGTCGTCCATGATGATAGTCAATGAAAAACGAAGACTGGTTGACGGAATGAATTGTCGTGTACTTATAATTATAGGCATGTTTGACACGAGTCACGTGACGTGTCAAGAAGCGTGGCGATGTTTGACACGAGTCACGTGACGTGTCAAGAAGCGTGGCGACCGTTTTCTCATCCCACAAAAAAAAAAAAAGAGAAAACAAATCTAAACTTTTAAAAGTGATTTAACTTCGTAGATTTGCCGTTCTATGTAGCCTATACTTTTGTTTTTTAGTGGCGACCGTTTTCTCATCCCACAAAAAAAAAGAGAAAATAAAAAACAAAAGTATAGGCTACATAGAACGGCAAATCTACGAAGTTAAATCACTTTTAAAAGTTTAGATTTGACACTGTAACCTTGACCCAGTTCAAGATCATCTTGAATAACATCTCTGTACAAAAATGAAAATAATTATACATATAACGAAAGAGGGGTGTGTGTGTGTGTGTGTGTGTGTGTGTGTGTGTGTGTGTGTGTGTGTGTGTGTGTGTGTGTGTGTGTGTGTGTGTGTGTTTGCGTGCGTGCGTGCGTGAGTGAGTGTGCACGCGTGCGTGAGTGCGTGCATAATGTGTGTGTGTGTGTGTGTTTGAGAGATGGGGGGAGGAGAGAAAGTGTGGGGGGCGAGAGAGAGAGAGAGAGAGAGAGAGAGAGTGAGAGAGATCCAGAGTCACGTTTTCTACTGAGTTGACACACACTATAACAATAAAGTTAAAAATAAATACTGACTACATTGGTTAGAAAAGAGGGGGACCACTTCGAGAGGGGGCCTATTTTGGATGCGAGGGGGGACCAAAATCGCCCAGGGGGACCAGTCGAAAACGAGGCTGGATGTCTAAGGGGGGACCATTATAGAGCAGTTTTTGCCACGAATTGGTCCCCCGGGGGACTACTTCAGAGGGGGGACCGGACCGGATCCTACACCGGTCCACACAGTTCTCAGCGATCACAGCCTGGTCACGTGACAGGCGCCAGTCAAAACCAGAGACGAAATGTTAGTCATTCCCAGCCTCACATCTCTACACGGACAGTACAAGGTGTTGGTTCATGTCAACAATACGCGAGATATCCTCCGCCTCAGGGCTCTATGCAGACAGCACAAGGCACAAGTCAGCCTCAGGGCTCTATACAGACAGCACAAGGCACAAGTCAGCCTCAGACACCAGTTGATAAGGCCGAAAACCTCTGGCTTCAGTCTGTACATGACTGGTACCCCAACCTCCACAGTCAAACCTACTTCCTCCCTCCGCTTCACTTCAACAGAGTGCAGCACGACGTACAGACGGTATCCGGACTGCCGGTACTAGTTCCACAGGTAGCATCAGATCAGGCTGGCCAGGTGCCCGTTAACGTTCCCAGTGGACCACCCCCTCAGTCTAACCCCCCACCCCTTGCATCACGAGTGTATCAGCCAGTTCCCCCTGGTGACCCGCTATCCCCGGTCCAAGACAGTGATGTGAGGGACGATCGCGCGCTGCAGCAGGTGCTTCAACGTCTGCAGCAAGTGGCGGAGAGGGGGCAGGAGGTCATGATGGTACTGTCCCAGTTACAGTTCAGGAAATACCTGGACAACCAAGTTGATCCAATCACTGCCGCAGCTACCCGCCTGCTCCCTCGACCAACCACCCTGGGTAATCCGGACGGTGACTTTGATGTGTTGATAATAAGCCGCCGGTATGGTCTGATAGTAGGGGAAGTGAAATCAGTGGGAGACAACCCCCAGCTCACCACGGACCAGGCGGTGGTGGCCAAAGTACAGAGGGCTGTGAAGCAACTGAACACAGCTCACAATCTGTTGGGACGTCTTGTGTCAGACTTGGGGCCCATCAACATCACCAAGATACTGATGTTACCCAACGTGACGACAGCACAGCTGGTACAGGCTATTGACACAAACCCCCAGGTCCAGCAGGTGATCTCTCTCTCTCTCTCTCTCTCTCTCTCTGGGTAGCCGAATGGTCAAGCATTGGACTCTGAATGCTCGGGAGTTCGAATCCCAGCTGGGGCAAATTTTTGTGCTAGCGTTTTTCTTGCTGCCCCGTCGTGTGTGGTGGAAAAGGACGCTAGACTCTAAGTCAAACACACACACACACACACACACACACACACACACACACATACACACACACTCTCTCTCTCTCTCTCTCTCTGCAAACACTACGGTTATACTGAAATTCCGCAGGAGTACCATAATCTTCGGTTTCTGTGTTGATAGCTTTGCCAAAGACCATAGATCCATTGTTATGTAGCGTAGCGGATCTAGGGTTTTTGATTTTGCGCCAAGTCACTGAATACGTACGTCAGTTAATGATGTAAATGGCACAACATGAACATGATGACGTTGGTCGTGACGTAGACATTTACTGGTCGGAGTTGTGAAAACTATCGTTTGGTTTTTATCAGCTCTTGAAATGAGAGTCACTTGGTAAGTCAAAAGCCCATTATAATTTGTGAGTCTTGGCTGATAAATCACAAATATAACTCACAGCGGGGTGAGCGGTGGTCTAATAGGTAGCGCGTCGGATTTAGCCGCTGCGCTACTGAACGGCCGTCACCAATGCCATGGCGATGAAGCGTGGGTTCGAGCCCAGGTCCAGCTTGTGATATGTGATACCGGCTTTTCCTGGCTGCCGGGCTGCTCATCGGGGGTTTCTCTCCAGGTTTTCCGGCTGTCCTCCCCCAGCAAAATTGTAAAAACTATAGGATAGGTATTGGGTGGCGCTGCACCGCGGCTACGCGCTTCCCTTGGGGGAAGCAGTCCGAATTTCCGGAAAGGGATAATAAAGTAGTAAAAAAAAAAATTAAAAATGAAAAACATGTTTCGGGGCACTTGAAACTAATACAGACGAGAGTAACTTAGTAAGGTAATGAGTAAATTTCTCTCTTTTCTGTCTTAGTAAGTTAGTAAGTTAATTTCTGTCTCTTCTGTCTTCGTAAGTTACTAACGTAGAGCGCGAAGTTGCGAAGTATCTTAACAGTAGAGAGCGGTCATGGACCACAAGATGCTTGGTGTATGAAGACACGTCACACGTTGGCTGGGACGAGTCAGGAAAGGTAACCCACGAATCGTGTGTGTGTGTGTGTGTGTGTGTGTGTGTGTGTGTGTGTGTGTGTGTGTGTGTTCCAGGACCTCTGTCAATGTGTGGGAGCAACAGATACCGCTGCCGCTGTGGCCCGCTGTCTTTGTGCCGACAGTTCCGAGTGGTGGGAACGAAGTGTGACAGACCACGGCCAGGACACAAACATGACAAACGATATCTATGAGAGACTGGTCGCCAGGTGGGTGGACAGCACTTTTCCCGTAAATCAGTGATAATTAAAAGATCATGAATGTGTGTTTTCCACCTGACATGTCCGACTGTCACTGTTTCAGGTTCTGTGGCCCCGCCACCTCTATAGAGGTTCCGACTGTAACCACCCCAAGACGCTGTATGGAGCTGAGAACTGAGACAGAGGCCATCGCCCACACGGGTCTCAGAATGGCCGTGTTGACCTTATTTCCTGATCAGGTGGCGCTTGTCAACAGATCCGAGCCACAGCCTCCACAGCAAGATCTCGTGCTATTGTGGGGGCCCCCAGGTATTGGAGTGTGTTGGGGGGGTCGACATATCAATACGTTTTGGAAACAAACATTTTCATAATTACATAAAGAGAAACTGAGGTAATAGTAGTAGTAGTAGTAGTAGTAGTAGTAGTAGCTGTTGTACTGGTGGTGGTGGTAGTTGCAGTTGTGGTAGGTAGGTAGGTAGGTAGTTGTGGTTTTAGTAGTAGTTGTGGTAGATGTAATAGTAGTAAGACATAAGACATTTATTAAATTTCCAAAAGAGGAACATTGTTTTGTGGTCTCTCATAAAAACATAAAACATGCCAAACACTCACTCATACGGCCATGCACACTCATTCCACCTATTTACATGTTCGTACACTCGTACCTAAAAATCTATCACAATGTTGCAGTACTATGAATAAATTACAACACTACACCCACATCATTTCACATCAGCAGCACAACAGCAGAGGTGCACATAACTCTATCACAGTCAACGCCAGCTGACACCCAGCAAGAAACAACACGTCTAATTAGAATTTAAGAAATATCACCTCCGCATCAACAAGCCTACCACACAACCCTACATCTGCTTATTCATTAGCCTAATAGACATTGATACAAAGCTATTCATTGTTTTGAGTTTCTTGGCAGTAAAGGCTCTAAGCCGTCGGCCTGATGGTAATTTCTGATAATACTGAGATAAAATGTGGCCAGAATCATTCATAATACTAAAACCTTTTCTCACCATTCTTTTCTCATACAACACACTCAGACTTGCTTGCCTTTCACCCACAACCTTGCTGCCTCTATTGACAATGCAGTTCAGCTTACTTTTGTTTTTTACAGTCAGAGTGCCAAACCAGCACAGAAAAGAGAAAGTCAGAACAGATTCAAAAAAACTGCGATAAAAGATCTGCAGAGTTTCAGAGCTAACTTGAAAAGAGCGTAGTCTGTACATACAAAACAGTCGTTGGTTACATTTCTTAACAATAGCTGTAGTGTTTGAATCAAAATTCAATTTATCATCAATGATGGTTCCCAGGTATTTATATTCACTCACACGCTCCACAGTCTCGCTTCCAATCACCAAGTCATTCACACTCACATCCTCCCTTCCAGAGCAAATCACCATTTCTTTTGTTTTCTTCACATTCAGTCCCAGATAATTATTCCTGCACCAGATACATAGTTCAGACACCTGCTGTTCAAAGTGAGTGTCTGACTGTGAAAAGTCTGTCAGTGCTGAATCATCTGAGTATTTGTATAGTTTACTAAGAGGGCTACTGCTCCGGAAATCATCCGTATAGATTGTGAAAAGAACCGGCGAGAGGACCGTTCCCTGAGGGGCACCGGTGTGTGTAGTTTTGGAACTAGAAGTAGAATTTTGGAATTTCACGAGCTGTGTTCTGTTAACCAGAAAATCGATAAGCCAGAGAAGAAGATTTGGTCTAACCTGCATGTCAACCAGTTTTTTTGCCATCAGGAATGGCTGTATTGTATTAAAGGCCGATGAAAAATCAATGTATAATATTCTCACATGAGATCTGGGTTGCTCTAGGTGAGTGTATGTGTCATGTAAAAGTGTCATGGTGGCATCTTCAACCCCTCTATTTCTCTTGTATGCAAACTGAAGGGGGTCAAGTTTGTGCTGAGTTTGATTCAGCAGGCGCTGGAGCATAATCTTCTCAAAACATTTCATGATAATGGGAGTAAGCGCCACCGGTCGATAATCATTTAATTCAGCTGGATTAGATTTTTTGGGGACAGGACAGATTATTGATTGTTTCCACAGTGTTGGAATTTTGTTGAGCTTGACAGACATATTAAATATTCTGGCAAAGACAGGTGCCAGCTGGCTACAGCACTCTCGCAAAACCCTTCCACCAAGACCGTCAGGTCCTGAGGCTTTCCTTACATTAATCTTTTTTAGAATACTCTGTACACACTCTGGGGAAATTTCTGATTCAGTGTCAGCATCATCGCCTGCCGATGGAGTTTCTCTCACACAGTTGAGTGTTGCATTTAGTTCTTCTGTAAAATCATATTTGTCAAAACGACAATAAAAATCATTTAGTCTCTCAGCAAATTCAACTTGTTCATTAACATCTAAAACAGTGTCTCTAGCTTGTATCTTCTTCTGACCAGCCATGCTTTTCAGACCTTGCCATGCGTCGTGCATATATCCACCACGAAACTGCAGTTCAATCTTATCTTTATATTCAGATTTCGTCTTCCTGATTTGTTGTCTAAGTTCTTTCTGTATTTGTCGACCTGCCCCAATATCATTGTTCAGATAAGCCTCTCTCTTCCTGCAGATAGTTTCTTTCAGTTCCTTGGTTACCCAGGGCTTACTATTGGGGAATACTTTAACCTTCTTTGTTGGGATTTCCTTCTGCTCACACCACTTGATATATTCTGACACAACCATCACAGTTTCATCCATGTTGTCACTGCATAGAGTTTCCCAATCCGTACAGTCCAGGCAGTCTTGAAGTCTTGCGACAGCGTCGGGCGTCCACTGCTTTACCATACACACCTTAGGCTCACGCGTTTTCAGCTCCTGTTTGTAAACAGGGAGAAGCTGAATCGTGTCATGGTCCGAGCTTCCGATTGGCTGCTTCCTGGCTGCTGTGTATGCGTCCCTAACATTTCCGTAGCAACAGTCAAGGGTCGCGTCCAAGCGTGTAGCACAAGCGACGTACTGCTGGTATGTTGGAAGCGCTGACCGTAGATTATTCCTGTTGAAATCTCCTAGCACGAAACACGGCGCTCCTGGGGCCGCCCGTTCAATGGCGTGCACGCATTCCGATATGGTGGCAAGTGCATTTGACCCATTTGCGTGGGGGGGGGGCACGTAGACTGCAGTGATAAACACTTGTCCAAACTCACGGGGCAAATACTTGGGGCGGATAGACAAAGAAAGCACTTCAGCATCCGGTGTGCATATTTGATGTCTTACTTCACATTACTGCGAGAACACCACTGTTCATTCACATAGATGCACACACCACCGCCAATAGATTTGCCCGTCACTTTCGAATCACGGTCCAACCTGAACGGCTCGCCGAACCCGTCAATATGGAGAGCAGGGTCAGGAATTCCATCATTCAACCACGTTTCCGAAAAACACAACACACATGCATTTCTGAACTCAGTAAGGTATAGTAGTAGTGGTAGTGGCGTTGATACACTGTAGTTGAAGTAGTTAGTTGTTGTAGTGGTAGTGGTAGCTGTAGTAGTAGTAATAGTGGTAGTGGTGGAGGTGCACTGTAAGGGAAGTAGTTAGTCGGTGTTGTTGTTGTTGTTGTTGTCGAAGTAACAGTAGTAGTAGTTGTTGTTGTAGTCGTAGTAATAACAGTAGTGGTAGTGGTGGTGGTACATTGTAGTAGAAGTAGATAGTTGTAGTGGTAGTAGTTGTAGTGGTAGTAGTTGTAGTGGTAGTAGTTGTAGTGGTACTGGTGGTGTAGTAGTTGTTGTTGTAGTAGATGTTGCAGTAGTAGTAGTAGTGGCGTTGGTACACATTAGTGGAAGTAAGTAGTTGTAATAGCAGCAGTTGTAGTAGACGTTGTTGTTGTAGTAGTAGACGTTGTAGTAGTGGTAGTAGTAGTAGTAATGGTAGTACATGTATTCGTCTCAAGTACTATGTAGAAACTGTAAAATGAAACCCTTATAAAAACAGAATGTTGTGGTAAACCTCCCTGTGACCTTGAGACTGACAGTGTGAGTGTATTGGTGTCTACTGTACTGACTGTTGATCAGTAATAAGTATAATAAGTAGAACTATTAACTGTTGTCCGCAGTGTTTGTGTTCAGTATTCACCGAGGTAATGTTACATCATCAACACTCCCTCCTTCCACACAGGCACGGGCAAAACGGTCGTGCTGACACTAAAGGGCATGCAGTGGAGGCAGCGGGGAAAGGACGTTCACTTGTTGAGTTCACACCATGAGAGTCGTGCCGTCATCATACTTATGGAACAACAGCTGCTGCACGCCTCGGGGGGTGGTCCAACAGCAACACCAGCAGCCGCCCCGGGGGGTGGTCCAACAGCAACACCAGCAGCCGCCCCGGGGGGTGGTCCAACAGCAACACCAGCAGCCGCCCCACGCGTCCACCGCCATATGTACAACTTTAACAACGAGACAGACGTGGAGACCGCTGTCAACGAACTGGCGGCAGCCGCGAATAATGGAGAACTTTACATCATCGCCGATGAGGCATTTTATGGCGACAGTGTATTGTAAGTTGTACTGTGATGGCACACACACACACACACACACACACACACACACATGCACGCACGCTCACACGCACGCACGCATCCACACACAGCGACAGAAAGAGCATAAAGAGAGATTTTTACCTACTGATGACGACAAATACTGTGTTATGACGTCACACATGGCTAAGGACAGGGCAAAGCCAAAATAACGTCATTAACAGCCGCCTGAAACCGACAAGTATGACGTCACTGCCAACACCCTGACTGACTGTCTCCCTCTCCATTCTCTGTAACAGTGACGTGTGCAACACTAGCGGCAGGTTCTCCGAGTTCGTCACTCACCTGTCAAACCGTGTTCCCTCCCTACACCTGTGGGCAGCGGCAGTGGACCGTGTCCGGGTACCGCCGTGTGTTTCTGTGGAAACCCTCACCCGCCCACTGCGCTGTCCGCCGGCCGTTATCACAGAAATAGCGAAGTCAGCGTGGATTGATGGTCGTGACGTCCTGGGGTACAGCAGCAGCGCCACCCCCGCCCCGACACACGGCCCCGAGGTCAGGAGGTTACAGCACACGACACGGACACGGGAGTATGGTGACATAGGGATCCGGACAGAGTACTGCGAACGTTGTGCGGACAACATCGTCAACTTACTGGTGGAGCTGCGGGTGGGTCAGTCGGGTATGTGTCACGTGTACCACTCACTCACTCGTTCATTCACGCACTCACGCACTCACTCACCGAGTTTAGATCTGTCCTGCTCGCTCGTTCCCTTTCATTCGTTCATTCATTCACTCACTCACTCTATCGCTCTCTTGCTCGATTTTCTCTCGCTCACTCGCTTTACACACAGATAACCGTTTGTTGTTTGCATGACGTCATCGCTCACACACTCGCTAGCGTTAGGTCGGTTGACACGACTACGACTACCACAACTACACCACCACCACCACTACCAGCAGACGATGTGTATAAGCCGTTGTTGTGGTTGTCGTGTCACCAGGTCATGACCTGCAGTACCGGGACACCGTCATCCTGTGTAATGAACCACGTGACAACCTACCTGTGGTCAGCAGACTCCGTGCGCGCGGCCTGCCCGTACAGGTGGTGACGTCACGTGATGATGAAGCTGCCATCAGGGGACGTGGCTGTCACCATGAACGACACGATCATGGTGACAGACAGGTGTGTTGTGACAGGACTCGAGAGGAGAGTCGTTGTTGTCGTGGGGGAACGGAGTGTTGCTAATGATACAGAGAGACTGAAACTCATGTCCCGCTCTACATCACTCGTTGTACATGTTGCTGATCTTCCTGATCCCTCCAGCCCTGTCACTACTCATGATGATGATGATGATGATGATGATGCACAATCCAAACACGCTTAACCCCTTCCTCCCTCCCCTCCCCGCTCCACCCTTTCCCGTTTCCCTCCCGACCGTTTTGACCGTTAAAGTTGTCGTTGTCGTAGTTCCTCACAACATTCGCTTTGTATTCTGCTCTAGTCTGAGCCCCCTCGTGACGCGCTGTACATCCGCACCGGTTTCGTCATTCTAACGGTCCTCGTTGTGACGTCATAGTCACGTTGAGAAAAGTAAAAATGATGTAGTTGACGCTCCGCTGATGGAGATCTGAGTGTCAAATAATATTTACACCAGGCCTGTGTTAACAACATGTGTTACTTTTCGTGACGTTATTTTCTAGCGACCACAGACGTATAGATCTATACGTCTGTGCTAGCGACCACCAATCTGTGACGTCACGCAAGAAAAACGTAATAAAATGACGTGATTCGTGCAGAGGGAAACAACACAGACTGGTAACACAGATCGTACTGACAGTATTACTTTCTGTAAGTTCAAAGGAGTTTGCACAGCCCGCTTTCTGTTACGTCACCACTCTAGCCGCTCTCTCTCTCTATTAGTGTGTGTGTGTGTGTGTGTGTGTGTGTGTGTGTGTGTGTGTGTGTAAAATAGTTTGACTCGTAACGAATCCTCCTTAGACACCGTCTTCATACCAAGGGAGAAAATCTGCTGAGTTACGGCTTCCTACCGTCAGTATTTCCTGTACTTACAGTGCTGAATCAAATATTGACCCATACAGTTAGTGAATAGAATGTCCGTTACGGCATCCATCATCCTCATCTTCACCATCGTCATCAACAGCAGCTTCATCGTCATCAACAACTGATGTCATGCCCAATGACCAAGCCAGTGACTGTTAAAACATCAGATATCACGGACATGTTGAATTAGGTTGTGAAAAAGCAGTATAACAATATTGAGAAGCTAAACGCCTGTTTGAACCAAATACTGTAGACAATACTTTAGTCAAATTAAAACTACACTATCTTGCAGGGAGAGTTGAGTAGGAAACGGGCACAGACATCAATCACAGGGTAAAAACAAAATGGCGAATAACGAATGATTGAAAGATGGTCCGTGGAAACAGACTAGGTTGAGAGGAAGATGGTTCGTGGACCACCAGTGCCGACTTTGCCATTTGTCAAAACAAAGTTTCTTTCGTTTTACTTACAAACAAGCGGCACTATGTATATATGTGATTAACTAGTGTTGTGAGTGAGACTAGCGCGGACTAATCGCTTTGTATGTGTGGGGCTCCCGCCAAGGTAGTGCGGTAAACTCATGACTCGTACACAAACCTCTCTGGCAAGCCTCATTCAACATACACACGCTTGACATTTTGTGTATTTTATGAGAAATGGAGTGAGACTTCGATTTTGATGAGCAAAAGTTTATGTGGGCGATGCATGGCTAAACCTTTGATTAAGGTTCCGCCACGAATGAGTTAAAATGTGTCGCAATCTGACTTGGTAATGAGAAGACAAAATAATGGTGGATAGACAAACATGGCGATAGAGACTGTTTGTGATCAGAGAAGAAATCTCCCACAGACAGAAACTAGCAACTGTCATCCCATACACTGTACTGTCGTTTATGCGAATATTGTACATACTGTACCGTGAACAAAATGTAAAAGCTGTTGAAACATCTGTAAATACCTGGAGAAATTGTAAATACAGACACGTGTATACACTGTCCGGTATCTCAGACACGCTTATTTGGTTATGTGAGAGCAAAACAGTGCGAAAGTGAAATCGACTGAAGCGTGTTCGACTGTGTACCGCACAGAAATGTTAACTCCGTACTTTGAATACGATACGAAATGTATGTAAATACATGTACTGTACAACAATTGTAAATAACACAACAACCGTAAATATTGCTCTGGCGTGGGACCCCCCCCCCCCCCCCCTCTCGTTAAATGATTGACTTTTCAACCCCACACCCGTTCCCAATCTCAACTCCCGCTCGATCACTCCTCCTTCCCCCTTCTCCCTACCCCCCCCCCCCCCCCCTTAAAAATATGTTTCTTCGCCAGTGTAATGGAAACAGTGTAAATGTAAGAAAAAGGATGACACTGTAGGAAATGTAGTATAATAGTGTTGAAGTGTGAACTGTACACTGTAGGAAATGTAGTATAATAGTGTTTGAAGTGTGAACTGTACACTGTAGGAAATGTAGTATAATAGTGTTGAAGTGTGAACTGTACACTGTAGGAAATGTAGTGTAATAGTGTTGAAGTGTGAACTGTACACTGTAGGAAATGTAGTATAATAGTGTTGAAGTGTGAACTGTACACTGTAGGAAATGTAGTGTAATAGTGTTGAAGTGTGAACTGTACACTGTAGGAAATGTAGTATAATAGTGTTGAAGTGTGAACTGTACACTGTAGGAAATGTAGTATAATAGTGTTGAAGTGTGAACTGTACACTGTAGGAAATGTAGTATAATGGTGTTGAAGTGTGAACTGTACACTGTAGGAAATGTAGTGTAATAGTGTTGAAGTGTGAACTGTACACTGTAGGAAATGTAGTGTAATAGTGTTGAAGTGTGAACTGTACACTGTAGGAAATGTAGTGTAATAGTGTTGAAGTGTGAACTGTACACTGTAGGAAATGTAGTGTAATAGTGTTGAAGTGTGAACTGTACACTGTAGGAAATGTAGTATAATAGTGTTGAAGTGTGAACTGTACACTGTAGGAAATGTAGTATAATAGTGTTGACGTGTGAACTGTACACTGTAGGAAATGTAGTATAATAGTGTTGAAGTGTGAACTGTACACTGTAGGAAATGTAGTAGAATAGAGTTGAAGTGTGAACTGTACACTGTAGGAAATGTAGTATAATGGTGTTGAAGTGTGAACTGTAGTATAATAGTGTTGAAGTGTGAACTGTACACTGTAGGAAATGTAGTATAATAGTGTTGAAGTGTGAACTGTACACTGTAGGAAATGTAGTATAATAGTGTTGAAGTGTGAACCGTACACTGTAGGAAATGTAGTATAATAGTGTTGAAGTGTGAACTGTACACTGTAGGAAATGTAGTGTAATAGTGTTGAAGTGTGAACTGTACACTGTAGGAAATGTAGTATAATAGTGTTGAAGTGTGAACTGTACACTGTAGGAAATGTAGTATAATAGTGTTGAAGTGTGAACTGTACACTGTAGGAAATGTAGTATAATAGTGTTGAAGTGTGAACTGTACACTGTAGGAAATGTAGTATAATAGTGTTGAAGTGTGAACTGTACACTGTAGGAAATGTAGTGTAATAGTGTTGAAGTGTGAACTGTACACTGTAGGAAATGTAGTATAATAGAGTTGAAGTGTGAACTGTACACTGTAGGAAATGTAGTGTAATAGTGTTGAAGTGTGAACTGTACACTGTAGGAAATGTAGTGTAATAGTGTTGAAGTGTGAACTGTACACTGTAGGAAATGTAGTATAATAGAGTTGAAGTGTGAACTGTACACTGTAGGAAATGTAGTATAAAAGTGTTGAAGTGTGAACTGTACACTGTAGGAAATGTAGTGTAATAGTGTTGAAGTGTGAACTGTACACTGTAGGAAATGTAGTGTAATAGTGTTGAAGTGTGAACTGTACACTGTAGGAAATGTAGTATAATAGTGTTGAAGTGTGAACTGTACACTGTAGGAAATGTAGTATAATAGAGTTGAAGTGTGAACTGTACACTGTAGGAAATGTAGTATAATAGTGTTGAAGTGTGAACTGTACACTGTAGGAAATGTAGTATAATAGTGTTGAAGTGTGAACTGTACACTGTAGGAAATGTAGTATAATAGTGTTGAAGTGTGAACTGTACACTGTAGGAAATGTAGTATAATAGTGTTGAAGTGTGAACTGTACACTGTAGGAAATGTAGTATAATAGTGTTGAAGTGTGAACTGTACACTGTAGGAAATGTAGTATAATAGTGTTGAAGTGTGAACTGTATACTGTAGGAAATGTAGTATAATAGTGTTGAAGTGTGAACTGTACACTGTAGGAAATGTAGTATAATAGAGTTGAAGTGTGAACTGTACACTGTAGGAAATGTAGTATAATAGTGTTGAAGTGTGAACTGTACACTGTAGGAAATGTAGTATAATAGTGTTGAAGTGTGAACTGTACACTGTAGGAAATGTAGTATAATAGAGTTGAAGTGTGAACTGTACACTGTAGGAAATGTAGTATAATAGTGTTGAAGTGTGAACTGTACACTGTAGGAAATGTAGTATAATAGTGTTGAAGTGTGAACTGTACACTGTAGGAAATGTAGTATAATAGTGTTGAAGTGTGAACTGTACACTGTAGGAAATGTAGTATAATAGTGTTGAAGTGTGAACTGTATACTGTAGGAAATGTAGTATAATAGTGTTGAAGTGTGAACTGTACACTGTAGGAAATGTAGTATAATAGTGTTGAAGTGTGAACTGTACACTGTAGGAAATGTAGTATAATAGTGTTGAAGTGTGAACTGTACACTGTAGGAAATGTAGTATAATAGTGTTGAAGTGTGAACTGTACACTGTAGGAAATGTAGTATAATAGAGTTGAAGTGTGAACTGTACACTGTAGGAAATGTAGTATAATGGTGTTGAAGTGTGAACTGTACACTGTAGGAAATGTAGTATAATAGTGTTGAAGTGTGAACTGTATACTGTAGGAAATGTAGTATAATGGTGTTGAAGTGTGAACTGTACACTGTAGGAAATGTAGTATAATGGTGTTGAAGTGTGAACTGTACACTGTAGGAAATGTAGTATAATAGTGTTGAAGTGTGAACTGTACACTGTAGGAAATGTAGTATAATAGTGTTGAAGTGTGAACTGTACACTGTAGGAAATGTAGTATAATAGTGTTGAAGTGTGAACTGTACACTGTAGGAAATGTAGTATAATGGTGTTGAAGTGTGAACTGTATACTGTAGGAAATGTAGTATAATGGTGTTGAAGTGTGAACTGTACACTGTAGGAAATGTAGTATAATGGTGTTGAAGTGTGAACTGTACACTGTAGTTTGGTTGATTTGTTCAATGTTTGGCTTCAGCTGTTTTGACAGATTATGTTGATACCTTTTGATGTTTATCGTTTTCGTCATTGTTGGATACAGCTAGGTCCCTCGTGTAGGTCTGTCTTCACCATATTTGGTGGTGGGGGGGGGGGGAGGTATCACCCCGTAAGAAATCGGAACGATTTCATTTCATTTCCTCGTCCTTGATTAATAAACTTTTGAACATCTATTTTCAATAACACTTTGGAAACTGAACCAAATCCTGACTTGAGCGTTTGTTGTGGAGAAGATTTCTTGTATGATTCTGTCTTGTCACTGGTTTCATGTCTGTCCGTTGTCGTGACGAAATCTACACATTGCTGTGTGTCTGTGTTTCCACATCATAACGTTTGTTACACAGCATTCATTCCCACTCACACTGTGACACACTCTCAGTACAATTCCACTTTGTGAAGGTGTCTTTGTCTTCATGGTCATTTGAAAGACGGTGATCCGGAGCTTTGCCAAAGGACGATATGCCGAAGCGGAACGGACTACTTGCCGACTGACGATACGTCGAACGGACTACTTGCCGACTGACGATACCGGCGCCGAACGGACTACTTGCCGACTGACGATACGCCGAACGAACTACTTGCCGACTGACGATACGCCGAACGGACTACCTGCCGACTGACGATACGCCGAACGGACTACTTGCCGACTGACGATACGCCGAACGGACTACTTGCCGACTGACGATACGCCGAACGGACTGCTTGCCGACTGACGATACGCCGAACGGACTACTTGCCGACTGACGATACGCCGAACGGACTACTTGCCGACTGACGATACGCCGAACGGACTACTTACCGAAGGACGATACGCCGAACGGACTACTTGCCGACTGACGATACGCCGAACGGACTACTTACCGAAGGACGATACGCCGAACGGACTACTTGCCGACTGACGATACGCCGAACGGACTACTTGCCGACTCACGATACGTCGAACGGACTACTTGCCGACTGACGATACGCCGAACGGACTACTTGCCGACTGACGATACGCCGAACGGACTACTTGCCGACTGACGATACGCCGAACGGACTACTTGCCGACTGACGATACGTCGAACGGACTACTTGCCGACTGACGATACCGGCGCCGAACGGACTACTTGCCGACTGACGATACGCCGAACGGACTACGTGCCGACTGACGATACGCGGAACGGACTACTTACCGAAGGACGATACGCCGAACGGACTACTTTCCGACTGACGATACGCCGAACGGACTACTTACCGAAGGACGATACGCCGAACGGACTACTTGCCGAAGGACGATACGCCGAACGGACTACTTACCGAAGGACGATACGCCGAACGGACTACTTACCGAAGGACGATACGCCGAACGGACTACTTGCCGAAGGACGATACGCTGAACGGACTACTTGCCGACTGACGATACATCGAACGGACTACTTGCCGACTGACGATACATCGAACGGACTACTTACCGAAGGACGATACGCCGAACGGACTACTTTCCGACTGACGATACGCCGAACGGACTACTTACCGAAGGACGATACGCCGAACGGACTACTTGCCGAAGGACGATACGCCGAACGGACTACTTACCGAAGGACGATACGCCGAACGGACTACTTTCCGACTGACGATACGCCGAACGGACTACTTACCGAAGGACGATACGCCGAACGGACTACTTGCCGAAGGACGATACGCCGAACGGACTACTTACCGAAGGACGATACGCCGAACGGACTACTTACCGAAGGACGATACGCCGAACGGACTACTTGCCGAAGGACGATACGCTGAACGGACTACTTGCCGACTGACGATACATCGAACGGACTACTTGCCGACTGACGATACGCCGAACGGACTACTTGCCGACTGACGATACGCCGAACGGACTACTTACCGAAGGACGATACGCCGAACGGACTACTTGCCGACTGACGATACGCGGAACGGACTACTTGCCGACTGACGATACGTCGAACGGACTACTTGCCGACTGACGATATGCCGAACGGACTACTTGCCGACTGACGATACGCCGAACGGACTACTTGCCGACTGACGATACGCCGAACGGACTACTTGCCGACTGAAGATACGCCGAACGGACTACTTGCCGACTGACGATACGCCGAACGGACTACTTGCCGACTGACGATACGCCGAACGGACTACTTGCCGACTGACGATACGCCGAACGGACTACTTGTCGACTGACGATACGCCGAACGGACTACTTGCCGACTGACGATACGCGGAACGGACTACTTGCCGACTGACGATACGTCGAACGGACTACTTGCCGACTGACGATACGCTGAACGGACTACTTGCCGACTGACGATACGCCGAACGGACTACTTGCCGACTGACGATACGCCGAACGGACTACTTGCCGACTGAAGATACGCCGAACGGACTACTTGCCGACTGACGATACGCCGAACGGACTACTTGTCGACTGACGATACGCCGAACGGACTACTTGCCGACTGACGATACGCCGAACGGACTACTTACCGAAGGACGATATTCCGATTTTATCGTCGGTTCGGCATATGCTAGTCCGTTCGGCTTATCGTCGGTTCTTCATATACTAGTCCGTTCGGCGTATTGTTTGCCTGTCGTCCTTGGGCAAATCGTCCGGTCACCGAGCAAGGTAATCTTCTACAGCGGTACAGGCCTTCATGAGGTTCCTGGACACACATCTTTCAAGCATGCACTCGCAAGTCAAGGTTGTCGGGAGGCCCTGTTTTGTATAGACCTAAAACTAAGTAGATGGCTGGCGCTGCTCCTCAGCGACGCGCTTCCCCAGAGGAAGTAACCTGAGTTTTCCAAAATCGTTCGAAACAACATCAGCAACAACACCACCACCACCAACAACAACAACAAACCAAAATTCGAAAGTGCACAAAGCGGCTAGGGAGAAAGGGACATTTGTGAATATCAATATAGACACGATCTCTAGCGAAATATGTGTAACAAATACATAATACTGTAGCGGTATACAAACAAATACTGTAAGGGTATACAACGAATACTGTAACGATATACAAACAAATACTGTAAGGGTATACAAACAAATACTGTAAGGGTATACAACAAATACTGTAAGGGTATACAACAAATACTGTAAGGGTATACAAACAAATACTGTAACGATATACAAACAAATACTGTAACGATATACAAACAAATACTGTAACGGTATACAAACAAATACTGTAAGGGTATACAACAAATACTGTAAGGGTATACAAACAAATACTGTAAGGGTATACAAACAAATACTGTAACGGTATACAAACAAATACTGTAACGGTATACAAACAAATACTGTAACGGTATACAAACAAATACTGTAACGGTATACAAACAAATACTGTAACGATATACAAACAAATACTGTAACGGTATACAAACAAATACTGTAACGGTATACAAACAAATACTGTAACGGTTAACAAAATATGGCAACTCGAGCACATCATTGTACGAACAGAAAGACACTATTCTATGTCTATATATAGACACATAACAACACGAGACATTAACACAACAATAAACTTTAAAGAACAAAAAGTATAACAGTTCAGGATATAACAAAGAAACACATCATTAGGACAATGTCTACCTTTATACACCAACAGTAAAGTAATCTAGTGTCGGTGTTTATTCAACGGGTGTGGGTGAGGCATGATGGGAAACGCCTCTTTTAACTCTTTCCATGCTGAGGGTTTTCCCACTATCATACACTAAACAATAGCGGCTTTTCTTATACTCAGCCGCGGGACTAAGCCGGAGAGCACGTGCTTATTGCTGTACAGCACAGTGCTTAGGTTACTCCCAGCCGAGGTGGATTTCTCGGCTTCGTCCCCATACTGTACTGGTAGAAACATGTTTTGCTAGGGCTGCGTACAGTTGCGCTTTTGAATAATATGATCATGGACCCGGATGTATGGAACCTCCACAGTCAAGCGTTGTGAATGTGAGGAGTCCCCAAATCAGCGGGTACTTTAGCCGGCATCACTGTGAGGGGAGTTAAGAAATTAAATCAGTAAATCATTCTCGTTTCTTCACGCAGTGACGAGGTTACATTTTTAAAAATAGCTGCCAGAAGAATGGAAAGTAACTCCTCAGTCTGTCGCTGACTTACAAAAGACGTGCTCAAGAATGGTTACGCTCAAAAACAAAGTATACAATGTCAGCTCTGATTCCAAGGCCTTTGATGTCAGCACGCGCAGGTCGAGTCCATGCAGATCTGGGACAAGCGTATACAAGTAGGTCAGCTCAAGCCTACATCCAGTCATAAGATCGCGCAACCTAGCTGTCGCGGGAAAAACCGGCAAGCAGAAATACGGTTTTCCGAATGAGATTATTTTGCAAACATTACTGGGTACCGTTCACAGCGTGTAGACAGAGTAAGTTACACGCTTCTCAGTCCAGTATGGGGAATAATACAATGACACGGTAACTTCCAGATCTAGCCTGCCCGAAAACATAAAAAACAGGACTGACACAAAAATTGAATCTCTTGATTTTATTTTTTTCTTCCATCTGGGGAAAAAAAAATTCAAGCGTAAAGTCGCTACCATTTTGATTTCGTGTTTCTGTGAAACTATTGGACGAAAAAGATATTAGCATTCCGGAATCCCCCAGAAGAGGTGCGTAGTTACGCCATCACAAACAATTCAGCTGGAAAATCCGGCCGGTACCTAGTCTAGCTTCGACTCATTCAAAATAATCATTTGAATGTCATGCAGCCGGCAGTACATTTACACACACACACACACACACACACACACACACACACACACACACACACACACACACACACACACACACACACACACACACACACACACACACTTACGCAATTTTTCACAAGTACTGAAAACATTAAAGACTTCCGCAATTTTTCAACGACATACGCAACTTTCCCGTGCAAATTTATCTATGAAGACTTCGGCATTTTTACTGCGATCGACTTACGCAACTTTTCCATTGTAATTCTTTCATTTAGACTTACGCACTTTTCCAGGAGAAGACATCCGCAGTTTTACCGTGTAATTTCCGCAAATTTGCAAATTTTCAAACGCTGTTTTGACCCATTTCCGAGCTTCAAACGTAAAAACGGACCTCACCAATCGATCCGCGACCCCAAAATTAGGTCAGTAGGATATAAATCTCAAAATCGTCCAAAATCGACTTCCGCAATTTTTCAGTGTGAACGACGACATGTATACCATGTCAACACAGGATACTGACGCCAGCCGATTAATCACTTGCCAGAGAAACTGTTGAAATGGTGATTTTACTCTTTCAGCCCTCAAGGAAACCCAGGTAGAATTACGCTCCAGGCCTGCACCATTACCAGCTGGTGAAGTATGTCCACCAAAAGCATGCCATTGGTGATGACCTTGGCTCAAGGTCAAGGGAAGACTGATAAGTGTTGAATGAAAAAAGATAAGAGGCTTCCCCTCTATATCATATTTAGATACTACACAAAGTCATAGTAAACAAGTGAGCCGTCTGGGACGAGAGTTTCTCGGCCCTAGGAGCGAAGGGGTAGGGGCGCTGGGACGATAAACTCTCGGCCCTCGGCAGGAATGAGTTAATAGTTTTGTCAACAACAATTATATCTGAGATCGAAACCCACCCCCAACGTAAGCATGGTAACATTGACATCAGACGAATCAATAAATAAGCAAGCATACGCCGCCTTGTCTTTTGATCTGAAAGCATAAATGAAGAGCGGGGAAAGAACATTTTAAAAAGAAAATTATTTTCATTCGTGTTTCCTGGGTTACACGATTTAGCGACGTCATCGTCTGGTTAGTCGGCCTTGTGACTAGTTTACCCAATGCGCCGGATGTAGCAATAAAACCTTTGAAAATATTACTACAACCGATGTGCCGGATGTATTAATAAAGCCTACAAAAATATTACTATAACCGGATTATGGATGTAGTGATAATCCGGATGTATTAATAAAAAATGTTGGTCCCGAGGGCCTTTAATACATCCGGATTGCACTGTACATACATACATACATACATACATACATACACATGACGACACGCACTGTGTCGGATGATAGGCTACAGCCCTTGACAACGTCCTGTTCACATGACGATAGTGGGAACGATCTGATTTCACTCGTGCAAGCTGTCACTAGCAGGAAATTGCCCATACATACCTAATGACACACACACACAGCCTCCACAAATATCTATACACCACAAAACCCCCCACGCCCCATCTGTGTTGTATTTTCAGAAGATTGAAATCGATATTGTATGAATAATATATTGAGATTTGGTAGATGTTTATTTCCATGTGTGTGTAGTACACCAGACTGTGTCAGCCTCACTGGTACACCAGACTGTGTCAGCCTCACTGGTACACCAGACTGTGTCAGCCTCACTGGACGATCAGACCAGCGTTTTATCCAGTGAAAAAGTTATTTGCGTACTACGTACGCTGCAAGCAACAGGCCCAGCTGGATCTGCTGTATAGTGTATTGTGTATAGTGTATAGTGTGTACTGTATAGTGTATAGTGTGTATAGTGTATAGTGTGTATAGTGTGTATAGTGTATAGTGTGTATAGTGTATGGTGTGTACTGTATAGTGTATAGTGTATTGTGTGTATATTGTATAGTGTGTACTGTATAGTGTATAGTGTGTATAGTGTATAGTGTGTATAGTGTATAGTGTGTACTGTATAGTGTATAGAGTGTATAGTGTATAGTGTGTATAGTGTATAGTGTGTATAGTGTATAGTGTGTGTTGTATAGTGTGTATAGTGTATAGTGTGTATAGTGTGTATAGTGTATAGTGTGTACTGTATAGTGTATAGTGTGTGTTGTATAGTGTATAGTGTGTATAGTGTATAGTGTATAGTGTGTATAGTGTATAGTGTGTACTGTATAGCGTATAGTGTGTATAGTGTATAGTGTGTACTGTATAGTGTGTATAGTGTATAGTGTGTGTTGTATAGTGTATAGTGTGTATAGTGTATAGTGTGTACTGTATAGTGTATAGTGTGTACTGTATAGTGTGTACTGTATAGTGTATAGTGTGTACTGTATAGTGTATTGTGTATAGTGTATAGTGTGTATAGTGTATAGTGTATAGTGTGTAGTGTACTGTGGTAACAGGCCCAGCTGGATCTGCCATTCCTCGTGTCCGGTCAGCTGGTGGTTAGTTAGTTAGTTATTTAGGGCTTAACGCCGCGCAAGCAACAAAGGCTAATTCGCGGCTCATGAAAGTCCCTTCCTGCCAGGTCCTATAAAACATAAAAATCCCCGCATTAAAACAAGATGTAAATAAATATGAAAAATCTATCGGGTCTAAATGAGAAAAAAAAAATTTAACATAGGTGGTCAGTGAAAGACTGAATATTTGAAGTCTATAATTTATAGAACAGGTTGACCTCTTTCAGGAAACTGAAGATGCTGTCGGGAGGGACATCCCTGAACAGCACCTTCAGTGAATCTGCACAATAATGTTTGGCACGGATCTCAGTGAGATCCGTACATGAAATTAGGAAGTGCTCAACAGTAAAAGACTCGTGGCATGGGACACACCAAGGGGGATCCTCCCCCTTCAACAGATGGGAATGGGTGATGTAGGTATGCCCAATGTGGAGCCGGCTAAGAACTACCTCCTCGCGCCGATTAGGTCGACAGCGAGGGAGGTTATCACAGATGTTTGGAAGAACTTTGAACAGTTTGTTCTCCGGGAGAGCAGCCTATTGGGTCTGCCACTCCTTTCGAACAAACTCGGAAACTAAAGGTTTAAAATCAGAACAGGCCATGCGCTCATCCTCCACAGGGCCATCGCGAGCAGCATTCGCAGCCCGATCAGCGCACCTGTTTCCTCGAATGCCGACATGACCTGGGATCCAAATGAAAACAATGTCCTTGTTGTCGGCAATCAAGGATGCATGCAGTTCATGGATCAACACCAGAAGCGGGTGATCCAATCTTCTGCCATGCAGAGCCTGGAGAGCCGACAAGGAGTCTGACAAGATTAAAAAATTACAATCAATAGACTGGTATACGTGCCGAAGTGCGAGTAAAATGGCCCGCAGTTCAGCACTGTAACAGAACTACCGTTCGCTAAGCGTCTAGTAAAAACACGACCGTCCATGACTGCAACAGCCCCAACACGACCATCCTCAGCTGGTGGACACAATCCATGGATTTGGTGTGGAGTACGATGACAACCACGTCAGTATCTCTCTCTCTCTCTCTCTCTCTCTGTGTGTGTGTGTGTGTGTGTGTGTGTGTGTGTGTGTGTGTGTGTGTGTGTGTGTGTGTGTGTGTGTGTGAGAGAGAGAGAGAGAGCATGGTGCTGTTTGTAGGGACTGACTGTTCATGTTACTGTTATAATGATGACGTCAGAACATCGTGCTCTTTGTGGGGACTAACTATTAATGTTATAATGATGACGTCAGAACATCGTGCTGTTTGTGGAGACTAACTATTAATGTTATAATGATGACGTCAGAACATCGTGCTGTTTGTGGGGACTAACTATTAATGTTGTAATTGTGACGTCAGAACATCGTGCTGTTTGTGGGGACTAACTATTAATGTTATAATGATGACGTCAGAACATCATGCTGTTTGTGGGGACTAACTATTAATGTTGTAATTGTGACGTCAGAACATCGTGCTGTTTGTGGGGACTAACTATTAATGTTATAATGATGACGTCAGAACATCATGCTGTTTGTGGGGACTAACTATTAATGTTGTAATTATGACGTCAGAACATCGTGCTGCTTGTGGGGACTAACTATTAATATAATGATGACGTCAGAACATCATGCTGTTTGTGGGGACTAACTATTAATGTTGTAATTATGACGTCAGAACATCGTGCTGTTTGTGGGGACTAACTATTAATATAATGATGACGTCAGAACATCGTGCTGTTTGTGGGGACTAACTATTAATGTTGTAATTATGACGTCAGAACATCGTGCGGACTAACTATTAATGTTATAATGATGACGTCAGAACATCATGCTGTTTGTGGGGACTAACTATTAATGTTGTAATTATGACGTCAGAACATCGTGCTGTTTGTGGGGACTAACTATTAATGTTATAATGATGACGTCAGAACATCATGCTGTTTGTGGGGACTAACTATTAATGTTGTAATTATGACGTCAGAACATCGTGCTGCTTGTGGGGACTAACTATTAATATAATGATGACGTCAGAACATCATGCTGTTTGTGGGGACTAACTATTAATGTTATAATGATGACGTCAGAACATCATGCTGTTTGTGGAGACTAACTATTAATGTTGTAATTATGACGTCAGAACATCGTGCTGTTTGTGGGGACTAACTATTAATGTTGTAATTATGACGTCAGAACATCGTGCGGACTAACTATTAATGTTATAATGATGACGTCAGAACATCATGCTGTTTGTGGGGACTAACTATTAATGTTGTAATTATGACGTCAGAACATCGTGCTGTTTGTGGGGACTAACTATTAATGTTATAATGATGACGTCAGAACATCATGCTGTTTGTGGGGACTAACTATTAATGTTGTAATTATGACGTCAGAACATCGTGCTGCTTGTGGGGACTAACTATTAATGTTATAATGATGACGTCAGAACATCATGCTGTTTGTGGGGACTAACTATTAATGTTGTAATTATGACGTCAGAACATCGTGCTGTTTGTGGAGACTAACTATTAATATTGTAATTATGACGTCATAACATCGTGCTGTTTGTGGGGACTAACTATTAATGTTATAATGATGACGTCAGAACATCATGCTGTTTGTGGGGACTAACTATTAATGTTGTAATTATGACGTCAGAACATCGTGCTGCTTGTGGGGACTAACTATTAATATAATGATGACGTCAGAACATCATGCTGTTTGTGGGGACTAACTATTAATGTTATAATGATGACGTCAGAACATCATGCTGTTTGTGGGGACTAATTATTAATGTTGTAATTATGACGTCAGAACATCGTGCTGTTTGTGGGGACTAACTATTAATATAATGATGACGTCAGAACATCGTGCTGTTTGTGGGGACTAACTATTAATGTTGTAATTATGACGTCAGAACATCGTGCGGACTAACTATTAATGTTATAATGATGACGTCAGAACATCATGCTGTTTGTGGGGACTAACTATTAATGTTGTAATTATGACGTCAGAACATCGTGCTGCTTGTGGGGACTAACTATTAATATAATGATGACGTCAGAACATCATGCTGTTTGTGGGGACTAACTATTAATGTTGTAATTATGACGTCAGAACATCGTGCTGTTTGTGGGGACTAACTATTAATATAATGATGACGTCAGAACATCGTGCTGTTTGTGGGGACTAACTATTAATGTTGTAATTATGACGTCAGAACATCGTGCGGACTAACTATTAATGTTATAATGATGACGTCAGAACATCATGCTGTTTGTGGGGACTAACTATTAATGTTGTAATTGTGACGTCAGAACATCGTGCTGTTTGTGGGGACTAACTATTAATGTTATAATGATGACGTCAGAACATCATGCTGTTTGTGGGGACTAACTATTAATGTTGTAATTATGACGTCAGAACATCGTGCTGCTTGTGGGGACTAACTATTAATATAATGATGACGTCAGAACATCATGCTGTTTGTGGGGACTAACTATTAATTATTGTGTAATTATGACGTCAGAACATCGTGCTGTTTGTGGGGACTGAGGCGTGCTATATAGTGGAGGCGAAGAACGAACGAACCTGGGACACACTCATCCAGAACCAGGAACAGTTGCACAGCTTCACGGTAAAACACCGACCAATAATACTACCTTTACTCTCTCTCACAAGAACCACGCCCAATCCTCACTCATTAGAAAGGTTACAGTGCGTGCGCGCGCGCGCGCGCGTGTGTGTGTGTGTGTGTGTGTGTGTGTGTGTGTGTGTGTGTGTGTGTGTGCGTGCGTGCGTGCGTGCGTGCGTGCGTGCGTGCGTGCGTGCGTGCGCAGTGTTGGCTTACTCCCTGTGTTTGTTATAGGACAGTGTCAGGACAGTGTTGGCTAACTCCTGTGTTTGTTATAGGACAGTTTGTAGGACAATGTTCGCTAACTGCCTGTGTTTGTTATAAGACAGTGTGTAGAACAGTGTTGGCTAACTCCCTGTGTTTGTTATAGGACAGTGTGTAGGACAATATTTGCTTACTGCCTTTGTTTATTATAGGACAGTTTGTGGGACAGTGTTGGCTAACTCCCTGTGTTTGTTTTAGGACAGTTTGTAGGACACTGTTCGCTAACTGTCTGTGTTTGTTGTAGGACAGTTTGTAGGACAGTGCTGGCTAACTCCCTGTGTTTGTTTTAGGACACTGTTCGCTAACTGCCTGTGTTTGTTATAGGACAGTGTGTAGGACAGTTGGCTAACTCCCTGTGTTTGTTATAGGACAGTTTGTAGGACAATATTGGCTAACTCACTGTGTTTGTTACAGGACAGCGTGTACCGCCAGATACACAGTAATATCGGTCTTCATGACATGACCAACTCGGACGCCATCCACAAGTACCATAGCAACCTGGAGCGCACGCAATGTCAAGGTCGCACTGTGTACCGTTTGGTCTACACTGAACCGGTCGTTGGCAAGAAGTAGGAGGTATGAGGTACAGGAAGTAGGAGGTATGAGCTACAGAAGTAGGAGGTATGAGCTACAGAAGTAGGAGGTATGTGGTACAGGAGGTAGGAGGTGTGAGGTACAGAAGTAGGAGGTATGTGGTACAGGAAGTAGGAGGTGTGAGGTACAGAAGTAGGAGGTATGTGGTACAGAAAGTATGAGGTATGAGTTTCAGAAGTAGGAGGTATGGGCTACAGAAGTAAGATGTATGTGGTACAGGAAGTAGGAGGTATGAACTACAGCAGTAGGAGGTATGAGCTACAGAAGAGGTATGTGGTACAGGAAGTAGGAGGTACATGTACATCATATTGCAGGAAGTAGGAGGTATGACTGAGAGGAAGGAGGGTGGGTAGGTGTTTGGGAGTTTAACGTCCTTTTCCACCACGTAAGGGTGATCTCAACGACGGGTCAAGGAGAAAAAGATTAGCACAAATACTTGGCTCCATCCGGATGTCGAACTCACGACCCGAGGCATTGAAAGTCCAACTCTCTACCGCTCGGCTACCCCGGCTTTCCAACAGGACATAGAAGATGTCAGTGGCAGTAGGCAGAATACAGGTATGAATATCACGTGCGGTCAAGATCTGTACAGTGGGAGATACACCAGAAATGCCGTTCACCAGATCCGGGTCTCCACAAGGTGTCGCACCTGTCGTCCGGTTCGCATGAAATCTCCGTACGACAAAAGATGCAGCGCCTGAACCTGCTGGTCATTACACTGAATACATAAAAAAAATTTAAAAAACAAAAAAACTCGTTCTTAGTTATATGTGTTTTGATGTAGGTGTGGTATCACAGGAAACAGTCACTTCCAGTTTACATGGAGTATCGCTCCGTCAGTCAGTCACTGTCATGCTGAAACAAATCCACAGTTTGTCCTCACACACACACACACACACACACACACACACACACACACACACACACACACACACACACACACACATGGAGTATCGCTCCGTCAGTCAGTCACTGTCATGCTGAAACAAATTCACAGTTTGTCCTCACACACACACACACACACACACACACACACACACACACACACACACACACACACACACACACACACACACATGGAGTATCGCTCCGTCAGTCAGTCACTGTCATGCTGAAACAAATTCACAGTTTGTCCTCACACACACACACACACACACACACACACACACACACACACACACACACACAGAGTCGGGGAAGGGGGGGGTGTGTTTAGGAGTTTAACGTCCTTTTCCACCATGGTGGGTGGGTGATATCAAAGACGAGGCAACGAGGAAAAGGTCAGCACAAATATTTGGCCCAAGATAGGTTGAAGGGGGGGGGGGGAGGGGGGTGTCTAAAAAGACTGCTCTTGAAAGTATACGTAAAGCGGAAGTAAATGAACACATTTATTGTCAACGAAATCAGAACCTTTAATATTACCCTCGGAAAAAAACCAATTATTCAACAGACATTAACAATTAGTGTTACACAGTAAGCTGGCGACAACAACAAAAAGTCCCAAACTCGCGACAACAGGTAAGGGAGCAAAAGGGGGAGAACCGGCCGTGAGGGGGACGGAGTGGAAAGGGAGACAATTTGTTTCCACACAGAGCAGCCACACTCTGCCATCAGAACGTGAACATGAAAAAGGGGGGGGGGGGGGGAGGGGGGCGGGGGGAGTGGAGATGAAAAAGGAAGAGGCAAGATGGATGGTACGGAAGGGGAGACAGAGAGAGAGAAGGTACAGTGTATTGTTCTGTTATGTTTAGTCTGGCCTTCCACAAGTCCTCAACATTTGCTTTTTCCACAATACACTGGGGGTGCCGGGGTGGGGGGGGGGGGGGTCTCAATACCCGCTATGGAAAAGTGTGTTTTATTACAAAACAATGAAGGGAGATAATGATGGAAAGGGGCGGGGAATTCACAAGACCTGCTATGTAGAGGTGTGTTTTATACAGTGAAGGGAGATAATGATGGAAAGGGGCGGGGAATTCAAAAGACCTGCTATGTAGAGGTGTGTTTTTTCCACAGTACAGTGAAGGGAGATAATGATGGAAAGGGGCGGGGAATTCACAAGACCTGCTATGTAGAGGTGTGTTTTATACAGTGAAGGGAGATAATGATGGAAAGGGGCGGGGAATTCACAAGACCTGCTATGTAGAGGTGTGTTTTTTCCACAGTACAGTGAAGGGAGATAATGATGGAAAGGGGCGGGGAATTCACAAGACCTGCTATGTAGATGTGTGTTTTTTTCCACAGTACAGTGAATGGCCACTTGAGCCAGTCGTCCTCGTGTAGTGGTTTCCCCGTCATCAGATTGTACGGCGTCATGTTAAACTTGTGCATAAAGTCCACAATACTACGGCCGCCATAGTCCGGCAGACGCTTCACATGCTCCCACTCAAGCCACACCAGGGGGATGTCCATCTGATGGAACAGCCGCTCAGCACCCGCCAGCACGTGACCCTCGTGACCTTCAACATCAATCTGCACGCACACACACACACACACACACACACACACACACAGTGATGTAAACATGCATGTTGTTAGTAAAACAGACACCACCAAACCGTCCTGCCCGTTATACACGTAGTGTGAAGGTTTCTGTCGTCACGTGTAGATCATCCAACACACTAAAATAATACTAAATGTTCCTCGTCCTGTCTCTGGTCCTTGTCGCCATCTTTCTACGTGAGCTCTACGTAGTGAGAAGTTCGTGTGTGTGTGTGTGTGTGTGTGTGTGTGTGTGTGTGTGTGTGTGTGTGTGTGTGTGTGTGTGTTGCTGTTGTTGGTTTATGTTTTGCTGTTCTTGCTGTTTTCAGGGGGGGGGGGGGGGGGGGGGGGGGGGGGGGGGGGGGGCGAGGCAAACTGACCTTCAAGGCGGCAGACTTGAAGTTGACGATCTCCAGCAAGCGGTCAAGTGTGATGGCGTAGGATGACGTGGGACTGAAGCGCCCGTTTTTCTCCAGCGTGAAGTGAGTGCTCTGTCTTGGCGTGTCCATGGCCAGAGTGACCGGCCCTTCGCTGGACGAGATGGCGTTCTGCAGCACGTGCACGAGGTGGGCGTGGCCAAAATCACGAGCAGCGCGACACAGGCGGACCGCGTTATCCGGCACAGGCTCCAGCGCCACCACTTGTCTCCCTTGGATGGCCGCCTGCAGCGCCACCAGACCCACGTTGGCGCCCACGTCGATCAGGGGAAGGTCACGCGAGATCTCCAGGAAGCGAGTTATCTCCCCGCGTTCAAATATTTCTCCCCTGAGTGCCCGTGCCGTGACTGACAGGTCCTCACTGGCCGAGTTGTAGACGTAGATAGTCAGATTGCCTATAGCAGTAGTCAGCGTCACTTTCTGTAACGGTCGTGATGTGTTGCACGATACAGACTTCCAACCTGAGCCACTCCTGGCCGCCATAGTGCCCAGCTGCTCCCAGTCACGGTCAAGGTCAGGCTTAGGGTCATGGTTAGGGTCACGGTCAGGGTCAGGCTTATCACCAGAGTCAGGGTTAGCGATCAGTTGAGCCAGTGCTGTGGGCACGTGACGTAGGTGAAATGCTGACGCCTCCGGAACGTTGCGTGTGTTGCTCTGAAGGAAATACACGAGACTCACTACCAGCAGAGCGGCCAGAAGGGTTGCGCGCAGTCTGGACTGAGAAATCCAGTACATGTACCTCAATAACACACCCATGGCAGCCACTGGAACCGTCTTCACTATCTTACGACACGCTGCCCACACTGACTGGTCGTTGTCTGAAACACAAGATGGATCGAGTCATCAGTCACCGCCATTGCGTCTCTCGACCAGAACATACTTCCTCCCGACCATGGGACATAATAGCTATTTTAAATGATACACATTATTAACGTTATTCATATTAAGAAGTAATTTAGGTGATACTAATTAGAATGTTTACCTGATTTTAAGTGTGTTATATGTTCGTCTGTGTGTTTTTCATGTTATGTTGCATGTATTGTCTGATTGTTCGCCGTATATCCATCACGACTGAATTTCCCATTTGGGATAATAAACATTTAGTTGACCTGAATCTCAACACGCTTGTCAGGAATAGTGCTGGATCACAGATTCCAACAGAAACAAAGAGGGGGGGGGGGGGAGGGGGGATGGAGGGGCAGCACTCCCGGTTGTACAAAAGTAAAGCGTTTACGTAAAATGCCAATTAATGAAATAAATGGATGGCAGAGATAATGTACATACATACATACATACATACATACATACATACATACATACATACATACATACATACATATGACTGGAGGTAAGTTGTTTCACACCTGATAAGGTAAGATGTTTCACACCTGATAAACCACCTCGCGTACATACATACATACATACACACACACATACATACATACATACATACATACATACATACATACATACATACATACATACATACATACATACATACACACACACACACACATACATACATACATACATACATACATACATACATACACAAATACATACATACATACATACATACATACATACATACATACATACATACACACACACACATACATACATACATACATACACACACACACATACATACATACATACATACATACATACATACATACATACATACATACATACATACATACACAAATACATACATACATACATACATACACACACACATACATACATACATACATACATACATACATACATACATACATACATACATACATACATACAGCAGGGGCGTGGGGGCCCTGGGGGCCCAGGCCCCCGTTCGATGTTTGGAAGGGGGGCCCGAATATCTTTGGGCCCCCCTTGCTTTTGATAAGAGGAGAGGGGGCCCACCAGTGGTGGGGCCCCCCTGCTCTGCTGTCGCAGGACACAATCCTTGGCAGTCAACACACACACACACACACACACACACACACACACACACACACACACACACACAGACCCCCCCCCCCCCGTCCCCCTTCTTCACCCCGGCCGTATGGCTCACCCGACTTAGTGGGCCCCCCTTCCTCTCAGCATCTTCCTACGCGCCTGACACACACTCTGACATCGCACATCTGCCCTCGTCAGTCTTCGTTCACCTTCTCACGAATCAAACACTTAGCATGCCACCCACTCATACTAATCTACTGTCTACACAAAACAACCCCAAAATCAGCAGCTGCTTTTGCCTAGGCCACTTCATTCCGACCATAAAGTGCCGAAAATTACGGGAAAATTAATGAGGGAAAATGTTCACTCTGCTGAATGTACACCAGTAATGGGAGCAAGAAATCCGCGACGACCTCGACCTCTTTGCCACGTCGGTGACTTGGGTTAGGCCTATATATGCTCACGTTTTAAAATAACGGCTTTAGATGAGAGTAATCGTCGTTGAAACTTTTGCCGGCATCTGGTGCTTTATCACATTTCATCTATTGATCTGGAGGATGTCCTGACGCTAGGCAGGGCGTCCATCAAGATGTGACTTCCCCGATCACTCATGCGTTACCCGAACTACCCTGACGCAAGCTCTGCACAATTTCTTCCAACTGGTGCTCACATAGGCGGTGATGTCCCTCCCCTTTACGTGTGGCTTTCTAAAAATTGATGTTGTTTGTCCAGATCTTTTAGATCAGATCAACCAAAGACGTTTGAAACATCTGGTGTCAGTGAGTAGCGTCCCCTGATTTATTTCCTCCTGCGTATGATTGTGCAATATTGAATTTCTAGTTTTGACCAAAAAGTCAGAGGTTTCTGATTCCAAGGTCTTTGCTTGTACTCTGAAGCATTAGTGTTTCCACGGAAATGTTTATGTAGCATTCAGGCACCATAAAATTTAAACTGTAATTCATTTTGTCGAGAATGTTTCTCAAATGTATTATATGAAGATGTTTATGTTTTGTTCACCGGAAACAATTCTTTTCTTAGTAGTGGATAAAAAATGAAACCCACATTTACGATTTACCCGGAGAAAAACTCAAAATTTACGGGGAGGAATTTTTTTTTAAAAATCTGGTTTGCGTTCCTGACGTCAGTGAACGCAAAACGATTCACAAAATGTCGGTACACTGTATGCTCATACCTGCATTTAGCAGTCACGTAACAGTTTTTACCGACATATTGAGCTCTTGTACGTTACGCCATCAAAACGCGCGTGGTGGACAGCCCAGTGCTTTCCCTGTGGGTCTTGGTTTGCCTGTCCAGCAGCCGCCAACTGAGCATCGTTGTCGCTGGCCAGCAGAGCACAATGTGTACCACGTGATACGCAGTGTGCATGAGCCTTATTATAGAGCTCTTTCACTTAGCATATCACATGGTAACTCGGGAACCAAGCCAATGATGGCTCTTGGCTAAAGGTACGACCTCGACCTCTTAGCCACGTGACTGGGGTTACCCCAAGAAAAACCAGCATCACGTCAAACACGACGCGGCTCATACTTTACGTCAGTGCGCTTTCGTCTCTTCTTCGGTGTTTGTGAGGCGTCAGTGTGGCTTGTGGAGGAAATGTGCTTTGTGTACAAAGTTTCGAGTCAACTGACGATAACGGCTGCAGTGAATTTTTCTAATTTTTTGGTATATTTTTTATGGCACCCTAGACACATTATCTGTATATAGTAGGAGCGATTTTGAGATCTAAAATGGGTTCTCCAGCACTTTCATGAGGTACGGCTTAGTACGTCAAAAGTATAACAGCGACTAGTCTAGGTCTACCTACAAAATTCACTCTGTTTAGAGTCCGTATTCATGCTATCTATTTCAGAAAAATGGAGTGATTTAGGTAATAAATATTACGCCTTTAAACGCCAGACAGCCAACTTTTCTGAAAAGGGCGAAAACTCGCAAATCATGTGTGCAATCGTACCTGGATCGGGCCCTCTACCCAAAGATCTTGATTCATTAAGAAACCCCAAATTTGAAATCGATCGGTTGAGTTTTTTCGGAGATACACTGTACAGGCATCTGAACTAGGTTCACATGCAATGTCAACTGAGGCAGGTATGGTTTACATGAAAAATATAAGAGCGACCATTTCCTAATAGTGACTGTTCAGAGTCCGTATTCAAACTACCTACTTCCAAAAAAATTGATTGATTTAAATAAATAGTACGCCTGCAAACGCTAGACAACCAACTTGTCTCAAAAGGGCGATAACTCCCAAATCACTTAAGCAATCATCAAAAGCTCAGTTGCTCTAACCTAAGATTTTGATATATTCGGATACCCCAAATTTGAAGCCATTCGGTTAAGTATTTTCGGAGAAACAGGCCTGGACACAACTCTTGGCAGTCCACACACACACACACACACACACACACACACACACACACACACACACACACACACACACACACACACACAGGTGGGTGGGTGGGTGTTTGGGAGTTTAACGTCCTTTTCCACCGCGTAAGGGTGATATCAAAGACGGGGCAACGAGAAAAAGGCCCAGGCCCCCGTTCGATTTTTGGAAGGGGGGCCCGAATATCTTTGGCCCCTCCCCCCCCCCCTTGCATTTGATAAGAAACCAGTGGTGCCCCCTACCCCCACCCCCGCTCTGCTGTCGCAGGACACAATCCTTGGCAGTCAACACACACACACACACACACACACACACACACACACACACACACACACACACACAACCCCCCCCCCCCCCTTCTTCACCCCGGCCGTATGGCTCACCCGACTTAGTGGGCCCCCCTTCCTCTCAGCATCTTCCTACGCGCCTGATACATACATACATACATACATACATACATACATACATACATACATACATACATACATACACATGACGACACGCACTGTGTCGGATGATAGGCTACAGCCCTTGACAACGTCCTGTTCACATGGCGATAGTGGGAACGATTCTCTGCCTCCCTCCCTTAGGAACACCCAGACCCTCCCACAGTTTGAATCAAACTAAAGACTTATCTTTTCAAGACAGCATATGATCTGTAGTATCATCTACCCTCCCCCCCCCCCCCGCACACGTAATTAGTGTTTCATGTATGCGTGAGAATGTGTGTGTGTAGCGCACTGAGTGCTCTTTGAGCAGACTACTAGCGCTTTATAAGAGCTATTATTATTATTATTATTATTATTATTATTAAAGATCTGATTTCACTCGTGCAAGCTGTCACTAGCAGGAAATTGCCCATACATACCTAATGACACACACACAGCCTCCAAAAATATCTATACACCACAAAACCCCACCACGCGACATCTGTGTTGTATTTTCAGAAGATTGAAATCGATATTGTATTAATAATATAGGTATTGAGATTTGGTAGATTTTTATTTCCATGTGTGTGTAGTACACCAGACTGTGTCAGCCTCACTGGTACACCAGACTGTGTCAGCCTCACTGGTACACCAGACTGTGTCAGCCTCACTGGTACACCAGACTGTGTCAGCCTCACTGGTACATCAGACTGTGTCAGCCTCACTGGTACACCAGACTGTGTCAGCCTCACTGGTACACCAGACTGTGTCAGCCTCACTGGTACACCAGACTGTGTCAGCCTCACTGGTACACCAGACTGTGTCAGCCTCACTGGTACACCAGACTGTGTCAGCCTCACTGGTACACCAGACTGTGTCAGCCTCACTGGTACACCAGACTGTGTCAGCCTCACTGGACGATCAGACCAGCGTTTGTGTTTTGTTTTATCCAGTGGAAAAGTTATTTGCATACTACGTACGCTGCAAGCAACAAAACAAAACAAAATAAAATAAAATGAGAGAGAGAGAGAGACAGACAGACAGACAGACAGGCAGGCAGGCAGGCAGGCAGACAGACAGACAGACAGACAGACAGACAGAGCCACAAAGAGAAATGAAATAAAATGAAACTTTATTTTCCAAGGATAAAAATATATAGGTACAACGACCTGTCTTTTGTCTTATCCCTGTTAAATAGTGCTGCGTACCGCTCTGATTCCAAGGCCTTTGATGTCAGCACGCGCAGTTCGAGTCCATGCAGATCTGGGACAAGCGTATACAAGTAGGTCAGCTCAAGCCTACATCCAGTCATAAGATCGCGCAACCTAGCTGTCGCGGGAAAAACCGGCAAGCAGAAATACGGTTTTCCGAATGAGATTATTTTGCAAACATTACTGGGTACCGTTCACAGCGTGTAGACAGAGTAAGTTACACGCTTCTCAGTCCAGTATGGGGAATAATACAATGACACGGTAACTTCCAGATCTAGCCTGCCCGAAAACATGAAAAACAGGACTGACACAAAAATTGAATCTCTTGATTTTATTTTTTTCTTCCATCTGGGGAAAAAAAAATTCAAGCGTAAAGTCGCTACCATTTTGATTTCGTGTTTCTGTGAAACTATTGGACGAAAAAGATATTAGCATTCCGGAATCCCCCAGAAGAGGTGCGTAGTTACGCCATCACAAACAATTCAGCTGGAAAATCCGGCCGGTACCTAGTCTAGCTTCGACTCATTCAAAATAATCATTTGAATGTCATGCAGCCGGCAGTACATTCACACACACACACACACACACACACACACACACACACACACACACACACACACACACACACACACACACACACACACACTTACGCAATTTTTCACAAGTACTGAAAACATTAAAGACTTCCGCAATTTTTCAACGACATACGCAACTTTCCCGTGCAAATTTATCTATGAAGACTTCGGCATTTTTCCTGCGATCGACTTACGCAACTTTTCCATTGTAATTCTTTCATTTAGACTTACGCACTTTTCCAGGAGAAGACATCCGCAGTTTTACCGTGTAATTTCCGCAAATTTGCAAATTTTCAAACGCTGTTTTGACCCATTTCCGAGCTTCAAACGTAAAAACGGACCTCACCAATCGATCCGCGACCCCAAAATTAGGTCAGTAGGATATAAATCTCAAAATCGTCCAAAATCGACTTCCGCAATTTTTCAGTGTGAACGACGACATGTATACCATGTTAACACAGGATACTGACGCCAGCCGATTAATCACTTGCCAGAGAAACTGTTGAAATGGTGATTTTACTCTTTCAGCCCTCAAGGAAACCCAGGTAGAATTACGCTCCAGGCCTGCACCATTACCAGCTGGTGAAGTATGTCCACCAAAAGCATGCCATTGGTGATGACCTTGGCTCAAGGTCAAGGGAAGACTGATAAGTGTTGAATGAAAAAAGATAAGAGGCTTCCCCTCTATATCATATTCAAAGTCATAGTAAACAAGTGAGCCGTCTGGGACGAGAGTTTCTCGGCCCTAGGAGCGAAGGGGTAGGGGCGCTGGGACGATAAACTCTCGGCCCTCGGCAGGAATGAGTTAATAGTTTTGTCAACAACAATTATATCTGAGATCGAAACCCACCCCCAACGTAAGCATGGTAACATTGACATCAGACGAATCAATAAATAAGCAAGCATACGCCGCCTTGTCTTTTGATCTGAAAGCATAAATGAAGAGCGGGGAAAGAACATTTTAAAAAGAAAATTATTTTCATTCGTGTTTCCTGGGTTACACGATTTAGCGACGTCATCGTCTGGTTAGTCGGCCTTGTGACTAGTTTACCCAATGCGCCGGATGTAGCAATAAAACCTTTGAAAATATTACTACAACCGATGTGCCGGATGTATTAATAAAGCCTACAAAAATATTACTATAACCGGATTATGGATGTAGTGATAATCCGGATGTATTAATAAAAAATGTTGGTCCCGAGGGCCTTTAATACATCCGGATTGCACTGTACATACATACATACATACATACATACATACACATGACGACACGCACTGTGTCGGATGATAGGCTACAGCCCTTGACAACGTCCTGTTCACATGACGATAGTGGGAACGATCTGATTTCACTCGTGCACGCTGTCACTAGCAGGAAATTGCCCATACATACCTAATGACACACACACACAGCCTCCACAAATATCTATACACCACAAAACCCCCCACGCCCCATCTGTGTTGTATTTTCAGAAGATTGAAATCGATATTGTATGAATAATATATTGAGATTTGGTAGATGTTTATTTCCATGTGTGTGTAGTACACCAGACTGTGTCAGCCTCACTGGTACACCAGACTGTGTCAGCCTCACTGGTACACCAGACTGTGTCAGCCTCACTGGACGATCAGACCAGCGTTTTATCCAGTGAAAAAGTTATTTGCGTACTACGTACGCTGCAAGCAACAGGCCCAGCTGGATCTGCTGTATAGTGTATTGTGTATAGTGTATAGTGTGTACTGTATAGTGTATAGTGTGTATAGTGTATAGTGTGTATAGTGTGTATAGTGTATAGTGTGTATAGTGTATGGTGTGTACTGTATAGTGTATAGTGTATTGTGTGTATATTGTATAGTGTGTACTGTATAGTGTATAGTGTGTATAGTGTATAGTGTGTATAGTGTATAGTGTGTACTGTATAGTGTATAGAGTGTATAGTGTATAGTGTGTATAGTGTATAGTGTGTATAGTGTATAGTGTGTGTTGTATAGTGTGTATAGTGTATAGTGTGTATAGTGTGTATAGTGTATAGTGTGTACTGTATAGTGTATAGTGTGTGTTGTATAGTGTATAGTGTGTATAGTGTATAGTGTATAGTGTGTATAGTGTATAGTGTGTACTGTATAGCGTATAGTGTGTATAGTGTATAGTGTGTACTGTATAGTGTGTATAGTGTATAGTGTGTGTTGTATAGTGTATAGTGTGTATAGTGTATAGTGTGTACTGTATAGTGTATAGTGTGTACTGTATAGTGTGTACTGTATAGTGTATAGTGTGTACTGTATAGTGTATTGTGTATAGTGTATAGTGTGTATAGTGTATAGTGTATAGTGTGTAGTGTACTGTGGTAACAGGCCCAGCTGGATCTGCCATTCCTCGTGTCCGGTCAGCTGGTGGTTAGTTAGTTAGTTATTTAGGGCTTAACGCCGCGCAAGCAACAAAGGCTAATTCGCGGCTCATGAAAGTCCCTTCCTGCCAGGTCCTATAAAACATAAAAATCCCCGCATTAAAACAAGATGTAAATAAATATGAAAAATCTATCGGGTCTAAATGAGAAAAAAAAAATTTAACATAGGTGGTCAGTGAAAGACTGAATATTTGAAGTCTATAATTTATAGAACAGGTTGACCTCTTTCAGGAAACTGAAGATGCTGTCGGGAGGGACATCCCTGAACAGCACCTTCAGTGAATCTGCACAATAATGTTTGGCACGGATCTCAGTGAGATCCGTACATGAAATTAGGAAGTGCTCAACAGTAAAAGACTCGTGGCATGGGACACACCAAGGGGGATCCTCCCCCTTCAACAGATGGGAATGGGTGATGTAGGTATGCCCAATGTGGAGCCGGCTAAGAACTACCTCCTCGCGCCGATTAGGTCGACAGCGAGGGAGGTTATCACAGATGTTTGGAAGAACTTTGAACAGTTTGTTCTCCGGGAGAGCAGCCTATTGGGTCTGCCACTCCTTTCGAACAAACTCGGAAACTAAAGGTTTAAAATCAGAACAGGCCATGCGCTCATCCTCCACAGGGCCATCGCGAGCAGCATTCGCAGCCCGATCAGCGCACCTGTTTCCTCGAATGCCGACATGACCTGGGATCCAAATGAAAACAATGTCCTTGTTGTCGGCAATCAAGGATGCATGCAGTTCATGGATCAACACCAGAAGCGGGTGATCCAATCTTCTGCCATGCAGAGCCTGGAGAGCCGACAAGGAGTCTGACAAGATTAAAAAATTACAATCAATAGACTGGTATACGTGCCGAAGTGCGAGTAAAATGGCCCGCAGTTCAGCACTGTAACAGAACTACCGTTCGCTAAGCGTCTAGTAAAAACACGACCGTCCATGACTGCAACAGCCCCAACACGACCATCCTCAGCTGGTGGACACAATCCATGGATTTGGTGTGGAGTACGATGACAACCACGTCAGTACATCTCTCTCTCTCTCTGTGTGTGTGTGTGTGTGTGTGTGTGTGTGTGTGTGTGTGTGTGTGTGTGTGTGTGTGTGTGTGTGTGTGAGAGAGAGAGAGAGAGAGCATGGTGCTGTTTGTAGGGACTGACTGTTCATGTTACTGTTATAATGATGACGTCAGAACATCGTGCTCTTTGTGGGGACTAACTATTAATGTTATAATGATGACGTCAGAACATCGTGCTGTTTGTGGAGACTAACTATTAATGTTATAATGATGACGTCAGAACATCGTGCTGTTTGTGGGGACTAACTATTAATGTTGTAATTGTGACGTCAGAACATCGTGCTGTTTGTGGGGACTAACTATTAATGTTATAATGATGACGTCAGAACATCATGCTGTTTGTGGGGACTAACTATTAATGTTGTAATTGTGACGTCAGAACATCGTGCTGTTTGTGGGGACTAACTATTAATGTTATAATGATGACGTCAGAACATCATGCTGTTTGTGGGGACTAACTATTAATGTTGTAATTATGACGTCAGAACATCGTGCTGCTTGTGGGGACTAACTATTAATATAATGATGACGTCAGAACATCATGCTGTTTGTGGGGACTAACTATTAATGTTGTAATTATGACGTCAGAACATCGTGCTGTTTGTGGGGACTAACTATTAATATAATGATGACGTCAGAACATCGTGCTGTTTGTGGGGACTAACTATTAATGTTGTAATTATGACGTCAGAACATCGTGCGGACTAACTATTAATGTTATAATGATGACGTCAGAACATCATGCTGTTTGTGGGGACTAACTATTAATGTTGTAATTATGACGTCAGAACATCGTGCTGTTTGTGGGGACTAACTATTAATGTTATAATGATGACGTCAGAACATCATGCTGTTTGTGGGGACTAACTATTAATGTTGTAATTATGACGTCAGAACATCGTGCTGCTTGTGGGGACTAACTATTAATATAATGATGACGTCAGAACATCATGCTGTTTGTGGGGACTAACTATTAATGTTATAATGATGACGTCAGAACATCATGCTGTTTGTGGAGACTAACTATTAATGTTGTAATTATGACGTCAGAACATCGTGCTGTTTGTGGGGACTAACTATTAATGTTGTAATTATGACGTCAGAACATCGAGCGGACTAACTATTAATGTTATAATGATGACGTCAGAACATCATGCTGTTTGTGGGGACTAACTATTAATGTTGTAATTATGACGTCAGAACATCGTGCTGTTTGTGGGGACTAACTATTAATGTTATAATGATGACGTCAGAACATCATGCTGTTTGTGGGGACTAACTATTAATGTTGTAATTATGACGTCAGAACATCGTGCTGCTTGTGGGGACTAACTATTAATGTTATAATGATGACGTCAGAACATCATGCTGTTTGTGGGGACTAACTATTAATGTTGTAATTATGACGTCAGAACATCGTGCTGTTTGTGGGGACTAACTATTAATGTTGTAATTATGACGTCATAACATCGTGCTGTTTGTGGGGACTAACTATTAATGTTATAATGATGACGTCAGAACATCATGCTGTTTGTGGGGACTAACTATTAATGTTGTAATTATGACGTCAGAACATCGTGCTGCTTGTGGGGACTAACTATTAATATAATGATGACGTCAGAACATCATGCTGTTTGTGGGGACTAACTATTAATGTTATAATGATGACGTCAGAACATCATGCTGTTTGTGGGGACTAACTATTAATGTTGTAATTATGACGTCAGAACATCGTGCTGTTTGTGGGGACTAACTATTAATATAATGATGACGTCAGAACATCGTGCTGTTTGTGGGGACTAACTATTAATGTTGTAATTATGACGTCAGAACATCGTGCGGACTAACTATTAATGTTATAATGATGACGTCAGAACATCATGCTGTTTGTGGGGACTAACTATTAATGTTGTAATTATGACGTCAGAACATCGTGCTGCTTGTGGGGACTAACTATTAATATAATGATGACGTCAGAACATCATGCTGTTTGTGGGGACTAACTATTAATGTTGTAATTATGACGTCAGAACATCGTGCTGTTTGTGGGGACTAACTATTAATATAATGATGACGTCAGAACATCATGCTGTTTGTGGGGACTAACTATTAATGTTGTAATTATGACGTCAGAACATCGTGCGGACTAACTATTAATGTTATAATGATGACGTCAGAACATCGTGCTGTTTGTGGGGACTAACTATTAATGTTGTAATTGTGACGTCAGAACATCGTGCTGTTTGTGGGGACTAACTATTAATGTTATAATGATGACGTCAGAACATCATGCTGTTTGTGGGGACTAACTATTAATGTTGTAATTATGACGTCAGAACATCGTGCTGCTTGTGGGGACTAACTATTAATATAATGATGACGTCAGAACATCATGCTGTTTGTGGGGACTAACTATTAATTATTGTGTAATTATGACGTCAGAACATCGTGCTGTTTGTGGGGACTGAGGCGTGCTATATAGTGGAGGCGAAGAACGAACGAACCTGGGACACACTCATCCAGAACCAGGAACAGTTGCACAGTTTCACGGTAAAACACCGACCAATAATACTACCTTTACTCTCTCTCACAAGTACCACGCCCAATCCTCACTCATTAGAAAGGTTACAGTGCGTGCGCGCGCGCGCGCGCGTGTGTGTGTGTGTGTGTGTGTGTGTGTGTGTGTGTGTGTGTGTGTGTGTGTGTGTGTGTGCGTGCGTGCGTGCGTGCGTGCGTGCGTGCGTGCGTGCGCAGTGTTGGCTTACTCCCTGTGTTTGTTATAGGACAGTGTCAGGACAGTGTTGGCTAACTCCTGTGTTTGTTATAGGACAGTTTGTAGGACAATGTTCGCTAACTGCCTGTGTTTGTTATAAGACAGTGTGTAGAACAGTGTTGGCTAACTCCCTGTGTTTGTTATAGGACAGTGTGTAGGACAATATTTGCTTACTGCCTTTGTTTATTATAGGACAGTTTGTGGGACAGTGTTGGCTAACTCCCTGTGTTTGTTTTAGGACAGTTTGTAGGACACTGTTCGCTAACTGTCTGTGTTTGTTGTAGGACAGTTTGTAGGACAGTGCTGGCTAACTCCCTGTGTTTGTTTTAGGACACTGTTCGCTAACTGCCTGTGTTTGTTGTAGGACAGTGTGTAGGACAGTTGGCTAACTCCCTGTGATTGTTATAAGACAGTTTGTAGGACAATATTGGCTAACTCACTGTGTTTGTTACAGGACAGCGTGTACCGCCAGATACACAGTAATATCGGTCTTCATGACATGACCAACTCGGACGCCATCCACAAGTACCATAGCAACCTGGAGCGCACGCAATGTCAAGGTCGCACTGTGTACCGTTTGGTCTACACTGAACCGGTCGTTGGCAAGAAGTAGGAGGTATGAGGTACAGGAAGTAGGAGGTATGAGCTACAGAAGTAGGAGGTATGAGCTACAGAAGTAGGAGGTATGTGGTACAGGAGGTAGGAGGTGTGAGGTACAGAAGTAGGAGGTATGTGGTACAGGAAGTAGGAGGTGTGAGGTACAGAAGTAGGAGGTATGTGGTACAGAAAGTATGAGGTATGAGTTTCAGAAGTAGGAGGTATGGGCTACAGAAGTAAGATGTATGTGGTACAGGAAGTAGGAGGTATGAACTACAGCAGTAGGAGGTATGAGCTACAGAAGAGGTATGTGGTACAGGAAGTAGGAGGTACATGTACATCATATTGCAGGAAGTAGGAGGTATGACTGAGAGGAAGGAGGGTGGGTAGGTGTTTGGGAGTTTAACGTCCTTTTCCACCACGTAAGGGTGATCTCAACGACGGGTCAAGGAGAAAAAGATTAGCACAAATACTTGGCTCCATCCGGATGTCGAACTCACGACCCGAGGCATTGAAAGTCCAACTCTCTACCGCTCGGCTACCCCGGCTTTCCAACAGGACATAGAAGATGTCAGTGGCAGTAGGCAGAATACAGGTATGAATATCACGTGCGGTCAAGATCTGTACAGTGGGAGATACACCAGAAATGCCGTTCACCAGATCCGGGTCTCCACAAGGTGTCGCACCTGTCGTCCGGTTCGCATGAAATCTCCGTACGACAAAAGATGCAGCGCCTGAACCTGCTGGTCATTACACTGAATACATAAAAAAAATTTAAAAAACAAAAAAACTCGTTCTTAGTTATATGTGTTTTGATGTAGGTGTGGTATCACAGGAAACAGTCACTTCCAGTTTACATGGAGTATCGCTCCGTCAGTCAGTCACTGTCATGCTGAAACAAATCCACAGTTTGTCCTCACACACACACACACACACACACACACACACACACACACACACACACACACACACACACACACATGGAGTATCGCTCCGTCAGTCAGTCACTGTCATGCTGAAACAAATTCACAGTTTGTCCTCACACACACACACACACACACACACACACACACACACACACACACACACACACACACACACATGGAGTATCGCTCCGTCAGTCAGTCACTGTCATGCTGAAACAAATTCACAGTTTGTCCTCACACACACACACACACACACACACACACACACACACACACACACAGAGTCGGGGAAGGGGGGGGTGTGTTTAGGAGTTTAACGTCCTTTTCCACCATGGTGGGTGGGTGATATTAAAGACGAGGCAACGAGGAAAAGGTCAGCACAAATATTTGGCCCAAGATAGGTTGAAGGGGGGGGGGGGGGGAGGGGGGTGTCTAAAAAGACTGCTCTTGAAAGTATACGTAAAGCGGAAGTAAATGAACACATTTATTGTCAACGAAATCAGAACCTTTAATATTACCCTCGGGGAAAAAAAACAATTATTCAACAGACATTAACAATTAGTGTTACACAGTAAGCTGGCGACAACAACAAAAAGTCCCAAACTCGCGACAACAGGTAAGGGAGCAAAAGGGGGAGAACCGGCCGTGAGGGGGACGGAGTGGAAAGGGAGACAATTTGTTTCCACACAGAGCAGCCACACTCTGCCATCAGAACGTGAACATGAAAAAGGGGGGGGGGGAGGGGGGCGGGGGGAGTGGAGATGAAAAAGGAAGAGGCAAGATGGATGGTACGGAAGGGGAGACAGAGAGAGAGAAGGTACAGTGTATTGTTCTGTTATGTTTAGTCTGGCCTTCCACAAGTCCTCAACATTTGCTTTTTCCACAATACACTGGGGGTGCCGGGGTGGGGGGGGGGGGTCTCAATACCCGCTATGGAAAAGTGTGTTTTATTACAAAACAATGAAGGGAGATAATGATGGAAAGGGGCGGGGAATTCACAAGACCTGCTATGTAGAGGTGTGTTTTATACAGTGAAGGGAGATAATGATGGAAAGGGGCGGGGAATTCACAAGACCTGCTATGTAGAGGTGTGTTTTTTCCACAGTACAGTGAAGGGAGATAATGATGGAAAGGGGCGGGGAATTCACAAGACCTGCTATGTAGAGGTGTGTTTTATACAGTGAAGGGAGATAATGATGGAAAGGGGCGGGGAATTCACAAGACCTGCTATGTAGAGGTGTGTTTTTTCCACAGTACAGTGAAGGGAGATAATGATGGAAAGGGGCGGGGAATTCACAAGACCTGCTATGTAGAGGTGTGTTTTTTCCACAGTACAGTGAATGGCCACTTGAGCCAGTCGTCCTCGTGTAGTGGTTTCCCCGTCATCAGATTGTACGGCGTCATGTTAAACTTGTGCATAAAGTCCACAATACTACGGCCGCCATAGTCCGGCAGACGCTTCACATGCTCCCACTCAAGCCACACCAGGGGGATGTCCATCTGATGGAACAGCCGCTCAGCACCCGCCAGCACGTGACCCTCGTGACCTTCAACATCAATCTGCACACACACACACACACACACACACACACACACACACACAGTGATGTAAACATGCATGTTGTTAGTAAAACAGACACCACCAAACCGTCCTGCCCGTTATACACGTAGTGTGAAGGTTTCTGTCGTCACGTGTAGATCATCCAACACACTAAAATAATACTAAATGTTCCTCGTCCTGTCTCTGGTCCTTGTCGCCATCTTTCTACGTGAGCTCTACGTAGTGAGAAGTTCGTGTGTGCGTGCGTGTGTGTGTGTGTGTGTGTGTGTGTGTGTGTGTGTGTGTGTGTGTGTGTGTGTGTGTTGTTGCTGTTGTTGGTTTATGTTTTGCTGTTCTTGCTGTTTTCAGAGGGGGGGGGGGGAGTGTGGGGGGGGGGGGGGGGGCGAGGCAAACTGACCTTCAAGGCGGCAGACTTGAAGTTGACGATCTCCAGCAAGCGGTCAAGTGTGATGGCGTAGGATGACGTGGGACTGAAGCGCCCGTTTTTCTCCAGCGTGAAGTGAGTGCTCTGTCTTGGCGTGTCCATGGCCAGAGTGACCGGCCCTTCGCTGGACGAGATGGCGTTCTGCAGCACGTGCACGAGGTGGGCGTGGCCAAAATCACGAGCAGCGCGACACAGGCGGACCGCGTTATCCGGCACAGGCTCCAGCGCCACCACTTGTCTCCCTTGGATGGCCGCCTGCAGCGCCACCAGACCCACGTTGGCGCCCACGTCGATCAGGGGAAGGTCACGCGAGATCTCCAGGAAGCGAGTTATCTCCCCGCGTTCAAATATTTCTCCCCTGAGTGCCCGTGCCGTGACTGACAGGTCCTCACTGGCCGAGTTGTAGACGTAGATAGTCAGATTGCCTATAGCAGTAGTCAGCGTCACTTTCTGTAACGGTCGTGATGTGTTGCACGATACAGACTTCCAACCTGAGCCACTCCTGGCCGCCATAGTGCCCAGCTGCTCCCAGTCACGGTCAAGGTCAGGCTTAGGGTCATGGTTAGGGTCACGGTCAGGGTCAGGCTTATCACCAGAGTCAGGGTTAGCGATCAGTTGAGCCAGTGCTGTGGGCACGTGACGTAGGTGAAATGCTGACGCCTCCGGAACGTTGCGTGTGTTGCTCTGAAGGAAATACACGAGACTCACTACCAGCAGAGCGGCCAGAAGGGTTGCGCGCAGTCTGGACTGAGAAATCCAGTACATGTACCTCAATAACACACCCATGGCAGCCACTGGAACCGTCTTCACTATCTTACGACACGCTGCCCACACTGACTGGTCGTTGTCTGAAACACAAGATGGATCGAGTCATCAGTCACCGCCATTGCGTCTCTCGACCAGAACATACTTCCTCCCGACCATGGGACATAATAGCTATTTTAAATGATACACATTATTAACGTTATTCATATTAAGAAGTAATTTAGGTGATACTAATTAGAATGTTTACCTGATTTTAAGTGTGTTATATGTTCGTCTGTGTGTTTTTCATGTTATGTTGCATGTATTGTCTGATTGTTCGCCGTATATCCATCACGACTGAATTTCCCATTTGGGATAATAAACATTTAGTTGACCTGAATCTCAACACGCTTGTCAGGAATAGTGCTGGATCACAGATTCCAACAGAAACAAAGAGGGGGGGGGGGGGGGGAGGGGGGATGGAGGGGCAGCACTCCCGGTTGTACAAAAGTAAAGCGTTTACGTAAAATGCCAATTAATGAAATAAATGGATGGCAGAGATAATGTACATACATACATACATACATACATACATACATACATACATACATACATACATACATACATACATATGACTGGAGGTAAGTTGTTTCACACCTGATAAGGTAAGATGTTTCACACCTGATAAACCACCTCGCGTACATACATACATACATACACACACACATACATACATACATACATACATACATACATACATACATACATACATACATACATACATACATACATACACACACACACACACACATACATACATACATACATACATACATACATACATACACAAATACATACATACATACATACATACATACATACATACATACATACACACACACACATACATACATACATACATACACACACACACATACATACATACATACATACATACATACATACATACATACATACATACATACATACATACACAAATACATACATACATACATACATACACACACACATACATACATACATACATACATACATACATACATACATACATACATACATACAGCAGGGGCGTGGGGGCCCTGGGGGCCCAGGCCCCCGTTCGATGTTTGGAAGGGGGGCCCGAATATCTTTGGGCCCCCCTTGCTTTTGATAAGAGGAGAGGGGGCCCACCAGTGGTGGGGCCCCCCTGCTCTGCTGTCGCAGGACACAATCCTTGGCAGTCAACACACACACACACACACACACACACACACACACACACACACACACACACAGACCCCCCCCCCCCCCGTCCCCCTTCTTCACCCCGGCCGTATGGCTCACCCGACTTAGTGGGCCCCCCTTCCTCTCAGCATCTTCCTACGCGCCTGACACACACTCTGACATCGCACATCTGCCCTCGTCAGTCTTCGTTCACCTTCTCACGAATCAAACACTTAGCATGCCACCCACTCATACTAATCTACTGTCTACACATAACAACCCCAAAATCAGCAGCTGCTTTTGCCTAGGCCACTTCATTCCGACCATAAAGTGCCGAAAATTACGGGAAAATTAATGAGGGAAAATGTTCACTCTGCTGAATGTACACCAGTAATGGGAGCAAGAAATCCGCGACGACCTCGACCTCTTTGCCACGTCGGTGACTTGGGTTAGGCCTATATATGCTCACGTTTTAAAATAACGGCTTTAGATGAGAGTAATCGTCGTTGAAACTTTTGCCGGCATCTGGTGCTTTATCACATTTCATCTATTGATCTGGAGGATGTCCTGACGCTAGGCAGGGCGTCCATCAAGATGTGACTTCCCCGATCACTCATGCGTTACCCGAACTACCCTGACGCAAGCTCTGCACAATTTCTTCCAACTGGTGCTCACATAGGCGGTGATGTCCCTCCCCTTTACGTGTGGCTTTCTAAAAATTGATGTTGTTTGTCCAGATCTTTTAGATCAGATCAACCAAAGACGTTTGAAACATCTGGTGTCAGTGAGTAGCGTCCCCTGATTTATTTCCACCTGCGTATGATTGTGCAATATTGAATTTCTAGTTTTGACCAAAAAGTCAGAGGTTTCTGATTCCAAGGTCTTTGCTTGTACTCTGAAGCATTAGTGTTTCCACGGAAATGTTTATGTAGCATTCAGGCACCATAAAATTTAAACTGTAATTCATTTTGTCGAGAATGTTTCTCAAATGTATTATATGAAGATGTTTATGTTTTGTTCACCGGAAACAATTCTTTTCTTAGTAGTGGATAAAAAATGAAACCCACATTTACGATTTACCCGGAGAAAAACTCAAAATTTACGGGGAGGAATTTTTTTTAAAATCTGGTTGCGTTCCTGACGTCAGTGAACGCAAAACGATTCACAAAATGTCGGTACACTGTATGCTCATACCTGCATTTAGCAGTCACGTAACAGTTTTTACCGACATATTGAGCTCTTGTACGTTACGCCATCAAAACGCGCGTGGTGGACAGCCCAGTGCTTTCCCTGTGGGTCTTGGTTTGCCTGTCCAGCAGCCGCCAACTGAGCATCGTTGTCGCTGGCCAGCAGAGCACAATGTGTACCACGTGATACGCAGTGTGCATGAGCCTTATTATAGAGCTCTTTCACTTAGCATATCACATGGTAACTCGGGAACCAAGCCAATGATGGCTCTTGGCTAAAGGTACGACCTCGACCTCGACCTCTTAGCCACGTGACTGGGGTTACCCCAAGAAAAACCAGCATCACGTCAAACACGACGCGGCTCATACTTTACGTCAGTGCGCTTTCGTCTCTTCTTCGGTGTTTGTGAGGCGTCAGTGTGGCTTGTGGAGGAAATGTGCTTTGTGTACAAAGTTTCGAGTCAACTGACGATAACGGCTGCAGTGAATTTTTCTAATTTTTTGGTATATTTTTTATGGCACCCTAGACACATTATCTGTATATAGTAGGAGCGATTTTGAGATCTAAAATGGGTTCTCCAGCACTTTCATGAGGTACGGCTTAGTACGTCAAAAGTATAACAGCGACTAGTCTAGGTCTACCTACAAAATTCACTCTGTTTAGAGTCCGTATTCATGCTATCTATTTCAGAAAAATGGAGTGATTTAGGTAATAAATATTACGCCTTTAAACGCCAGACAGCCAACTTTTCTGAAAAGGGCGAAAACTCGCAAATCATGTGTGCAATCGTACCTGGATCGGGCCCTCTACCCAAAGATCTTGATTCATTAAGAAACCCCAAATTTGAAATCGATCGGTTGAGTTTTTTCGGAGATACACTGTACAGGCATCTGAACTAGGTTCACATGCAATGTCAACTGAGGCAGGTATGGTTTACATGAAAAATATAAGAGCGACCATTTCCTAATAGTGACTGTTCAGAGTCCGTATTCAAACTACCTACTTCCAAAAAAATTGATTGATTTAAATAAATAGTACGCCTGCAAACGCTAGACAACCAACTTGTCTCAAAAGGGCGATAACTCCCAAATCACTTAAGCAATCATCAAAAGCTCAGTTGCTCTAACCTAAGATTTTGATATATTCGGATACCCCAAATTTGAAGCCATTCGGTTAAGTATTTTCGGAGAAACAGGCCTGGACACAACTCTTGGCAGTCCACACACACACACACACACACACACACACACACACACACACACACACACACACACACACACACACAAGTGGGTGGGTGGGTGTTTGGGAGTTTAACGTCCTTTTCCACCGCGTAAGGGTGATATCAAAGACGGGGCAACGAGAAAAAGGCCCAGGCCCCCGTTCGATTTTTGGAAGGGGGGCCCGAATATCTTTGGCCCCTCCCCCCCCCCCCCTTGCATTTGATAAGAAACCAGTGGTGCCCCCCACCCCCACCCCCGCTCTGCTGTCGCAGGACACAATCCTTGGCAGTCAACACACACACACACACACACACACACACACACACACACACACACACACACACACACACACACACACACACACACACAACCCCCCCCCCCCCCTTCTTCACCCCGGCCGTATGGCTCACCCGACTTAGTGGGCCCCCCTTCCTCTCAGCATCTTCCTACGCGCCTGATACATACATACATACATACATACATACATACATACATACATACATACATACATACATACATACACATGACGACACGCACTGTGTCGGATGATAGGCTACAGCCCTTGACAACGTCCTGTTCACATGACGATAGTGGGAACGATTCTCTGCCTCCCTCCCTTAGGAACACCCAGACCCTCCCACAGTTTGAATCAAACTAAAGACTTATCTTTTCAAGACAGCATATGATCTGTAGTATCATCTACCCTCCCCCCCCCCCCCCCCCCCCCCGCACACGTAATTAGTGTTTCATGTATGCGTGAGAATGTGTGTGTGTAGCGCACTGAGTGCTCTTTGAGCAGACTACTAGCGCTTTATAAGAGCTATTATTATTATTATTATTATTAAAGATCTGATTTCACTCGTGCAAGCTGTCACTAGCAGGAAATTGCCCATACATACCTAATGACACACACACAGCCTCCAAAAATATCTATACACCACAAAACCCCACCACGCGACATCTGTGTTGTATTTTCAGAAGATTGAAATCGATATTGTATTAATAATATAGGTATTGAGATTTGGTAGATTTTTATTTCCATGTGTGTGTAGTACACCAGACTGTGTCAGCCTCACTGGTACACCAGACTGTGTCAGCCTCACTGGTACACCAGACTGTGTCAGCCTCACTGGTACACCAGACTGTGTCAGCCTCACTGGTACATCAGACTGTGTCAGCCTCACTGGTACACCAGACTGTGTCAGCCTCACTGGTACACCAGACTGTGTCAGCCTCACTGGTACACCAGACTGTGTCAGCCTCACTGGTACACCAGACTGTGTCAGCCTCACTGGTACACCAGACTGTGTCAGCCTCACTGGTACACCAGACTGTGTCAGCCTCACTGGTACACCAGACTGTGTCAGCCTCACTGGTACACCAGACTGTGTCAGCCTCACTGGACGATCAGACCAGCGTTTGTGTTTTGTTTTATCCAGTGGAAAAGTTATTTGCATACTACGTACGCTGCAAGCAACAAAACAAAACAAAATAAAATAAAATGAGAGAGAGAGAGAGACAGACAGACAGACAGACAGGCAGGCAGGCAGGCAGGCAGGCAGGCAGACAGACAGACAGACAGACAGAGCCACAAAGAGAAATGAAATAAAATGAAACTTTATTTTCCAAGGATAAAAATATATAGGTACAACGACCTGTCTTTTGTCTTATCCCTGTTAAATAGTGCTGCGTACCGCCAGAAAAAACCGTACCGGTTATTACCGCGATATTTTTCGCCCGTACCGATATTTTTCAACGGTATACCGCCGTTTCCAAAGTAACAACAGCTGACGACTGTCAGATCATCTGTATTAGTTGAAAGCATAAGAATGCTAAGTGAGACGGACACAGAAAAAGAAAATGCAAGATACAAAGTGTTGAACACACAAAACAGATCGTGGTTTATAGACAATATTTATTTAAACATTGTACATACACCCGGTACATACACATTGGAATAAGAATCCGGTTAAAAAATATCAAAGATGAATGGAAAGAAGAAGAAGACAAAAAGGACTAAAATATACTGATTAAGAAAGAAACAAAAACATGACTCATTCAAAGAATATATACGACTTTTGTCATGGAATGGCGAAGAAAAAAAAGAGGTAAAATAATCAACGAATAAACGGCGATTTGAAGATTCTAAAGGAATGACGACGACGATTAATCGCGCGAGGGACATTGGTATCGTTCGTCCAGTGCTGCCAGGAGGGAGCGAAACTGCTTGTTCTCAACCAAAGCGTACGGCCGCAAATCCTTCACTATAAAGATAGCCAGCTTTTGCGTTATGTCCTTTGCCCGAGGAGAGTTGGCTGGATATTTCGGGTTGTTTTTTTTTTTCGCGGCTTGTGCTTGGAAGGCTCCAGGCAGTGTCTGCTGGCGCTGTTTGACCACAGGGGCTTCAGTCTGTGAGCTGTCCGAATGTGTGGCACTACTGGCAGACAGCAACTGGGGGTGATGCCTCCTAATATGAGAATTCATGTTGCTTGTCCCACCCGCGGTTTTCACCGTAGTTTGACAGGAAAGACATACAGCCGTACTTTCTACGATCAACCCATCGGCTTTTCTTTTCTTCACTCCAAAGTGTCGCCAGATGTTTGGAATTGGGGACAACCGTGAACTCTTCCTGACTGTCCGCCATCGCTAACACTGACTAGAACTGATTAGACAGGCCCTGTGCTTTGCACGTGCGCCCCTGACCGACATTTTATCGAGATCCCAGCTGCATGTTATGAAAGTGATGTGTGTGTGTGTGTGTGTGTGTGTGTGTGTGTGTGTGTGTAGCTCCGTTGTGTGTGTGTGTGTGTGTGTGTGTGTGTGTGTGTGTGTGTGTGTGTAGCTCCGTTGTGTGTGTGTGTGTGTGTGTGTGTGTGTGTGTGTGTGTGTGTGTGTGTAGCTCCGTTGTGTGTGTGTGTGTGTGTGTGTGTGTGTGTGTAGCTCCGTTGTGTGTGTGTGTGTGTGTGTGTGTGTGTGTGTGTGTGTGTGTGTGTGTGTAGCTCCGTTGTGTGTGTGTGTGTGTGTGTGTGTGTGTGTGTGTGTGTGTGTGTGTGTAGCTCCGTTGTGTGTGTAATTGTAGAGCGCTCAGAGCCAGCGTCTGCTGGGATACTGCGCTATATATAAGAGCAATTCATTATTATTTCATTATTAACACCAAGCATTATTCGGTTTGTTTTCTGACAGTTTTGATCTCACAGTCACACGATCACAAGGGCGAGGACGAAACAGTTGAGCAACACCTTTGCCTTACCTTTTCTTCTTGTCCTCAGTGGTGTGCGGCCATCTTACTGTAGAGCGTGTCTTCGTCTGGTTCAGGTAAACCTGTCCTTATCCCTCCTCCGACTGGCAGTAGCGGACACGTTAAGGGAGAGAAAGGTTAACTCAGGTAAAGTTCCCAGTACATGTAGTGGCGCGTCACAATGCTAGTCCCAGCTTGCCTTGCCCCCGACACACGCAATACACCGCGCACACAGCACGCGGCCGTTACCCGCCGATAGATCTATAGAGGACCGATATTCTATAGAGGACCGACAGTTCTACACAGGATCAATATTCACACTGCCACAATACAGGAAGCCAGCATTCAGTACACCCCGAGAAAAGCTCGGTTGTGATATGGCGCGGGTTGTGTTTGTGACTCGGGTGGTGACAGCCGAGTGTGGAAACTGATCCACTGTGTAAACTGATCCACCCGCTTTCGGTCCCGACTGACCACTGTGATACGCTTGACTGACAACACGACACCCAAACACGCACAATCATAGTCTTGGAGCGTGGAGCTTGAATGAGGGCGTTTAACGTGTGCACCCAAAACATACACCACGGGGGTTAAACAAAATGGCTGTGGTCAAACAAAGTGTCGCTCTTGATTCAAAGTTTCAACAGCGAGTTCTCTCACATTATTTTTGAAATCTGACCAAACAGGAGTATGATATGCGGGTCTGGTTGCTGTTATCCTGACCAAACACGAGTATGACATGAGGGTGTGGTGGTTGTTATCCTGACCAAACACGAGTATGATATGAGGGTGTGGTGGCTGTTATCCTGACCAAACACGAGTATGATATGAGGGTGTGGTGGCTGTTATCCTGACCAAACACGAGTATGACATGAGGGTCTGGTGGTTGTTATCCTGACCAAACACGAGTATGATATGAGGGTCTGGTGGCTGTTATCCTGACCAAACACGAGTATGATATGCGGGTCTGGTGGTTGTTATCCTGACCAAACACGAGTATGACATGCGGGTCTGGTGGTTGTTATCCTGACCAAACACGAGTATGATATGCGGGTCTGGTGGCTGTTATCCTGACCAAACACGAGTATGATATGCGGGTCTGGTGGTTGTTATCCTGACCAAACACGAGTATGATATGAGGGTCTGGTGGCTGTTATCCTGACCAAACACGAGTATGATATGAGGATCTGGTGGTTGTTATCCTGACCAAACACGAGTATGATATGAGGGTCTGGTGGCTGTTATCCTGACCAAACACGAGTATGATATGAGGGTCTGGTGGCTGTTATCCTGACCAAACACGAGTATGATATGAGGGTCTGGTGGCTGTTATCCTGACCAAACACGCGTATGATATGCGGGTCTGGTGGTTGTTATCCTGACCAAACACGAGTATGATATGCGGGTCTGGTGGTTGTTATCCTGACCAAACACGAGTATGATATGCGGGTCTGGTGGTTGTTATCCTGACCAAACACGAGTATGACATGAGGGTCTGGTGGCTGTTATCCTGACCAAACACGAGTATGACATGAGGGTCTGGTGGTTGTTATCCTGACCAAACACGAGTATGATATGAGGGTCTGGTGGTTGTTATCCTGACCAAACACGAGTATGACATGAGGGTCTGGTGGCTGTTATCCTGACCAAACACGAGTATGATATGAGGGTGTGGTGGCTGTTATCCTGACCAAACACGAGTATGATATGAGGGTCTGGTGGCTGTTATCCTGACCAAACACGAGTATGATATGAGGGTCTGGTGGCTGTTATCCTGACCAAACACGAGTATGATATGAGGATCTGGTGGTTGTTATCCTGACCAAACACGAGTATGATATGAGGTCTGGTGGCTGTTATCCTGACCGCGGTGGCACAGAAAGGTGGTTATTCCATAAACATAAACATCAACATCAACTCCCTGTAGATCGACATGAAAAACCGAAATCCGTTGGTCAAACAAAGCGAAACACAGACTTTTCTGAATAATTTTATGGTTAAACGGTGTGCCATGTTTTGGTCAAACGAACAAAACTTTAAACTTATTCACGGAAAGGTTCCTTCTTATCTCTGTACACGTCCTCCTCCCCTGGTATCGTGGGTCAACCCTTATCCTGTTCGGAACCCCTTGGAAAGACAAACGCCCCGCTGCCCTACGGAACTTTACAAAGGTTCTTTTTTTCCCTCCGCTACTTTAGCATGGAACGAGTTACCAGATCATGTAAAGCGCTGCGATTCACTTAGCTCCTTTAAACGTTTCTTATCTCAAGAAGATCCGATCGTCCCTTCTTATTATTACTTAGGCCATAGACCAATTCAGAGTATCCACTGCAAACTGAGACTCGAAATGAGTGACCTGAACGACCACCTTTTTAAGAGACATTTGTCTGACGACCGTCCTTGTGCATGTGGTTACGAAGTAGAAGATGCATCCCATTACTTAATAAAATGTATGTGTTGTCTGTTTAATCAGTCAAGGTCGAGCTGTGAAAAGTAAGTGCGGGGTTGTGTTCTGCTGAACTCATTTCCTGCCAAGTGAGTGTGGGGTCGTCGTCTGTTGAACTCACGTCCTGCCAAGTGAGTGTGGGGTCGTCGTCTGTTGAACTCACGTCCTGCCCAATGAGTGTGGGGTCGTCGTCTGTTGAACTCACGTCCTGCCCAGTGAGTGTGGGGTCGTCGTCTGTTGAACTCACGTCCTGCCCAGTGAGTGTGGGGTCGTCGTCTGTTGAACTCACGTCCTGCCCAGTGAGTGTGGGGTCGTCGTCTGTTGAACTCACGTCCTGCCCAGTGAGTGTGGGGTCGTCGTCTGTTGAACTCACGTCCTGCCCAGTGGGTGTGGGGTCGTCGTCTGTTGAACTCACGTCCTGCCAAGTGAGTGTGGGGTCGTCGTCTGTTGAACTCACGTCCTGCCCAATGAGTGTGAGGTCGTCGTCTGTTGAACTCACGTCCTGCCAAGTGAGTGTGGGGTCGTCGTATTAAAGTCCTCGGACACGAAAACTACTAACCTCTCCCCCCACCCCACTCCCACCCCCACCCCAACTACTGACTGAGCCGCGCATGTATCGGAAATCCAAGGGGACCGCGGTGAGTGAGTTCACTTGTGACACTGTACTCATCGGATCGCTTCGTCCTTTACATTTCTACATAAATTACGATGTGTTCACCCAGACTGACGGGCCGCTGCCACCACCAACTCACGTTCCCTGCTGCATTTTGGACTATAGTACAGTTTGATATGTTCTCTTCTCCTTTCTTCTCTTCTGCCAGTCACCTGTTTTTCTACGACTTTTATCTCATTCAATTTTTCGCGGCAATTTATCCGTCATGTATGCAACTTGGGTCAGATGATCATAGTCACACTTATAGATTTTGACTTGTTGTGTTACTGTATGGCGGCCATCTGTACATTTGTTTCTGTACGTGATTAAAATGTTTAATCCATCACTGTACTCATCGTCATACAGGTTTTCCTGCACCTCTTTGTCAATTTCTGTCTCAAACCTGTCATCCTGTCATTCAAATCATCAGCGCTAACGCCACACTCGTTCTCACTACACATGCGCATAAACACCAACATGGCGGCTTCAGCAACCGTCAATATTAATTTTGCCTTCTCTCCAACGCACACACGACGCAAAGCCCAGATCTGTGGAAGAGAGCATGTACACATGTCGGCAAAGCGTTCTCCCTTGCAAAAGGCCGTTAACAATTGGTCACCGTTTGTCTGATTCTCGCACACAGGACCAAACCCGACACGACTGTGACCGTACGACCTCTGCTATACTGTATTTTGCTGGTGTAGTGACGCGTATTCTATTATGTCGCTTTCGCTGACCAAGCCATGTGTTAACGTAATCAAGCAACAAGTGGATTTTACTATTTATAGTTTATGTATTTATAGTTTATGGAATCTATAAAGAATTGTATCAAAGTTTGTGGATTCCATAAACAACTACATTATAGATTATGGAATTCATTTATGACAGTTTGGGATCTATTAACAATTGTTCTTCATTGTAGTTCATGGAATTCATGAACAATTGCATTATAAACAATTGTACTATAGTTTATCATTAACAAATGATAACAAAATATAGTCAAACACTGACGTCACTGGCGATGTGTCAGTATAAGATATCTACTTTGTGTGTGTCAGCATCATCATTTCCATGTACAAGTAACACAAACCACCATCTCCAGTCAAATTACTCACCACATACGGGTACACTACATGCATCCACTGTGACTATTAATGAATCTGATTGGACAGCTTTGTTTTAAGAAAAGTCAATCATTTTGACAGCTTAAAAAGACAGTACATGTAATACAAAAGGCTTAGGTCAAAGGCAAAGTTACAAATGACTACAATACATGAAGTCGCTGTTGATGAAATTAAGTAAACTGAAATCAGTCACGGAGACAGGTGAACTCCAAAATAGATCTGCTAAATTTAGCCTTGTATTGTAAATATCCCCACAGACCTTCAGCTAAAATTGGAACCGACTGTCACTAGTTATGCCCGCTGTACACATGAACAGAAGTTTTCCCGCTGCTATCTATATATACATGAATACAATGAAGTAGGGATCCGCATCTACAAAATACAACCCCGATAGCTACATGGTACATCATCATTATCACCTCCAGTCAACTAACTGGAGCCATTCAGGGGGCAGATGACTTCTCTCTCTCTCTCTCTCTCTCTCTCTCTCTCTCTCTCTCGGGGCGGTTAAGTAAGTTGTCGGTGTGCGGTAAGGGGCCGAAGTGTGAAGCCTGCATCAACAGACACACCTACTCTACCCTTAGTCAGTGTTTTGATCTGCGTGATCGGGAATTCCCACATCTAAATACGGAGACTTGCTTAGTCAACGTACTGGCCAGGTAACTTGAGTGAACAGGACACTGGTATTGACTGTTGGGTAATACAACAATGACCGTAATGTACAAATGTAGACAAACACGCGCTGGACTAAAACCAGAGCTACAATGAGAAGGTCGGCCATTGCTGACAAATGACGTTTGAGTCAGTGACACTTCATGAAAGGGACAATGAGACTGGGTCCACTGAGTGACGTCACACACGTAAGTGCGTGCGAACCAGTGCACCCCACGTATCTGATGTACACCAGACACTTGGTGCACCGGCACGATTATATCAGCGATCAGTTTGGGGACGTGTAGATTTAGTCAAGTGTAATGTGGGTTGCGACATGGGACACGTGACACGGCCGTGTAGCTACACGGACTGACTGGGTCAACTTCCTTGTTCACGTGTAAGCTGCACTGTCACGGGCTCGAGTCGAATCACAATCCATACCCGCCGTGTATTTCTCAGAAACGTTTACTGGCGTTCAGGTGATAACAAGGTGTACACTGACGGGAGAGCAACGACTGGCCTTCGTTACCAAGACACGCAAGTAAGATTTTTGTAAAACGTGGCTACTCACTGGTTTCCTTGTATTCCGTGTAGTGTAGTAGATACTATATTGTCACGGTTCTACCGGTGGTCAGTGTGTACCCGCTGTAATGTCACCCTGTTCTGTGTCCTCAGTTGTCTAGCCAGTCTCTGGTTCATGTGGTACTGACTATACAATAGTCAGCATAAATCCATTATTCATGTAATACTGACTATACAATAATCCATTATTCATGTGATACTGACTATACAATAATCCATTATTCATGTGATACTGACTACACAATAATCCATTGTTCATGTAATACTGACTATACAGTAATCCATTATTCATGTGATACTGACTATACAATAATCCATTATTCATGTGATACTGACTATACAATAATCCATTATTCATGTGATACTGACTATACAATAATCCATTATTCATGTGATACTGACTATACAATAATCCATTATTCATGTGATACTGACTATACAATAATCCATTATTCATGTAATACTGACTATACAGTAATCCATTATTCATGTGATACTGACTACACAATAATCCATTATTCATGTAATACTGACTATACAATAATCCCCCGAGGGTCAGATGCATGAAAGGAGACTAAACTAGTCTCAGACGTTTTTTTTTTTTTTTTTTTTGTAATGTTAGCATTTTGGCCATGAGATAGTCACAGACCTGCACCATACTCTCCGCTTATACCGTGACATCTTTTAGTCGCAGTTTCGTCGAGCTAGTCTCGGCCTTACGTCAGTCCTAGCCTTTGTCCGTCCATGCATCAGACCCCAGTAGTGCCCATGTTCGTGTGTTCGGATAACAAATTACTGGAAGGGACTATTGACGGGCATGGAAACACTAACACGTGATCGATGTCCTTTATATTTGACACGAGTCAGTCAGGGGCTGTACACACTGACAACAGAAACTATACTGGCTCTACAGTCTCACGCTATCGGCCGTGTGTAAGCCTCATTCAATTAAAACTTCAGTTTATCAAACCTCGATAGGTGGCGGGTGTAAGTAAGTTGTGTGATAACCAACAGTTGACTCAAGTGTTCGAGGCTCGGGTCATGAGTTCGAATCCCGGCTGGGGCCAAATATTTGTGCTGGCCTTTTCATCGTTGCCCCGTCTTTGATGTCACCCGTATGTGGTGGAAAAGGACGTTAAACTCCCAAACACCCACCCACCCACCCCACCCCTGAAGTATTCGGGGGGCAAACTGCTTGAGTAAACGTTGTTCGAAACAACGGTTTATTGTAGTCTTGTTTTTCAAGGTAAAGTCATTATCACAGTTGTTTCTGCTGACTGACGGGAGGATTCAACATTCGACAGAACTTGTCCTTGAGACAGTTACCTTCAGTGTCGTCACTGTAAAAATAAAACATTGATGAAATAACCTCGTTCGGTGTCATACTGCCAATAGATCTTCACAAACCTTCCCGACTCCGTGACGTCAGACAAAGCCAGCACGGTATCAGGAAGTTCTCGTGTCCATGAGCAAGTTTGTAAATTGTAAACAGTTTCTCCACTCGTGATACGGCAAGACGCGTAGCATTACGGAAGGATTTCAATCCCTGACTGACTGCTGAATTACTGAACAGGAAACACACGGTGACAGGGACAGAGACGGGCGCTGTGAGAAGAAAATCGATTTGTTGTTGTTGTTGTTGTTGTTGTTGTTGTTGTTGTTGTTGACAGTGAATAATATGATGATGTGTACACACGAGTGTCGGACGAAAATGACTTTGTTTCTGTTTCCGCCTCGTGAGCAGATGTTCACCATGCGAACAGTACAGCTGACGTCAGTATACAGTCATGCGCAGTAGCATAGCCTTCAATCTGACTGTCTGGTTGAAAGCCACTTTCCACAAACACTGGCGGTTAGCTTACAATAAACTTTCCGCTGTATGAGTGTATGGGTCGTCCTGACGTCAGCCTGTAGGGATATAATTATACCGTACATGTATCGGGAGAGGTTTTCCTCTCATCACAGTCCTCAACACCCACTGAGTCAAACGGTCCATAAATCAATTTCTTTCGACTGCGCCGGAACAGCAGGTCAGTGTGACCCTGATTTCATGACTAGACAGAAACTCTAACACTTGTCCTTAGTGTTAACAGGCCGGGAAATCAGTCACCTCATAAATAACAACGTTTCTATGTACCACAGGCCTACAGTTACAAGAATTCACCCCGTTACCACAGGCCTGCCATAAAAAGACGCGCTCGTCACAGGGTGACTATGAATTTTAACTAGTGCCAAACCCCCCCCCCGCCCCCCCCCCCCACTCCCTCCTGTAACTTTTACATGTACCTAACTGCTACTACTACTACTACTACTACTACTACTACTACTACTACTACTACTACTACCTGTGTTTTGTGGGGGCACTTCATACAGTTTCTTGAACTGGCTCAAAGCGCTGCAAACTGAACCCAAAACGCACGCTCACGTGAATCACACGCATTTTCCTACACACTGGACATGGACACATTACAATCTCGTGTTGCGGCGGGTCATCTCGGCAATTTAAGTTTTGGAATTTAGAATTTAATTTATTTCAATTTTTCTGGGTTGAACATTTCTAAAGTTGGGAGGGGGGGAGCAGGAAGCCGGAGGGCCCAGAGAAAATGGCCGACGATGGGATCGGCCCAGAAGAACAGTGCCACATACGGGAGAGAAAATTTCGTTGGCTCAAGTGGGGCTCGAATCTGACCCCTCGCCCGGGTGACGAAGTTGTAACCACTACACCACCGACACCCCCGATAAATTCTGTTCCCGGCAGTTGCCTCCATCAACACAGTGTAAAAAAAAAAAAAAAAACAAAAAAAAAAAAACCCACCTGTATACATATGTGCAGTATCACCTGTACTGTATCGTAACCTGTGAACCTGTATACATATGTATTGGGGGTATCATAACCTGTATAGTACTATAAGTATTATAAAGCGCGTTTAGCCTGGATGAACACATTTAACTCGGCTGAACAGGCGTGTAGTTTTAATAATTTCCCATTCTCATACGCCTGTTTAGATCTAGCCCCACATATCCTAGCTAAACGCGCTTTATAAATACTGTCGCCGCACATCGTGTATCAGTCATTAGCAGTATGGTATACGTGTAGGCCTGCACATCTAGCGCGGACAACGCCAGCATGGTATACGTATAGGCCTGCACATCTAGTGTGGACAATGCCAGTATGGTATACGTGTAGGCCGGCACATCTAGTGTGGACAATGCCAGTATGGTATACGTGTAGGCCGGCACATCTAGTGTGGACAATGCCAGTATGGTATACGTGTAGGCCGGCACATCTAGTGTGGACAATGCCAGTATGGTATACGTGTAGGCCGGCACATCTAGTGTGGACAATGCCAGTATGGTATACGTGTAGGCCGGCACATCTAGTGTGGACAATGCCAGTATGGTATACGTGTAGGCCGGCACATCTAGTGTGGACAATGCCAGTATGGTATACGTGTAGGCCGGCACATCTAGTGTGGACAATGCCAGTATGGTATACGTGTAGGCCGGCACATCTAGTGTGGACAATGCCAGTATGGTATACGTGTAGGCCGGCACATCTAGTGTGGACAATGCCAGTATGGTATACGTGTAGGCCGGCACATCTAGCGCGGACAATGCCAGCATGGTATACGTATAGGCCGGCACATCTAGCGCGGACAACGCCAGCATGGTATACGTATAGGCCGGCACATCTAGCGCGGACAACGCCAGCATGGTATACGTATAGGCCGGCACATCTAGCGCGGACAACGCCAGCATGGTATACGTATAGGCCGGCACATCTAGCGCGGACAACGCCAGCATGGTATACGTATAGGCCGGCACATCTAGCGCGGACAACGCCAGCATGGTATACGTATAGGCCGGCACATCTAGCGCGGACAACGCCAGCATGGTATACGTATAGGCCGGCACATCTAGCGCGGACAACGCCAGCATGGTATACGTATAGGCCGGCACATCTAGCGCGGACAACGCCAGCATGGTATACGTATAGGCCGGCACATCTAGCGCGGACAACGCCAGCATGGTATACGTATAGGCCGGCACATCTAGCGCGGACAACGCCAGCATGGTATACGTATAGGCCGGCACATCTAGCGCGGACAACGCCAGCATGGTATACGTATAGGCCGGCACATCTAGCGCGGACAACGCCAGCATGGTAAACGTATAGGCCGGCACATCTAGCGCGGACAACGCCAGCATGGTATACGTAT
>JACVVK020000339.1:402500-557500 GCA_018292915.2 Batillaria attramentaria | reverse complement strand
CTGCTCTACTCCAACAAAGACATCAAGGACTGTCCCCAATTTCCTCAAGCGTACACGTTTGCCCACACGCACAAAGTCCGGCTACTGCAACCGCAGTCGAGCACGGTGGCTCAAGGGGTGAAGACGGTGTACCGTATTCACGCCCCGACCTTGGCCAAGGTCAAAGTGGCGGGGACGGAAATGACGTTGAAGAGGAACGCGTGGGAAGCAGAAGTGACCCCAAAGCCAGGAGACAGAGAGATCTCCATATACGGTGCAATCGATAAACAGGCCAGGACTCTGAATGGGCTGTACAAATTTGAAGTGTCATCATGAGAACTGTGGATGACCTTCACGGACTACAATGAAATCTTACCGTGAGAACTCCAAATAAATAGTACAGCGATGTCTTATCATGAGACTTCCCAACGACCTATACCGCCAGCAACAGTGATCTATCTATAAGAATTGTGAATAAAGTACTGTACATGTAATACTATGCCAACTTGAAATCCCCCCCCCCCTCCCCCCGTGAACTGTACAGCTGAACTGTGAATGTGCCATGAAACTATGACGTCATGACTGTGCAAGTTAAATATTGATGACAGAATGAACTGCTTCATTTAAGTTTTAAGTCTCATCACGAGAACTCGGTTAACGAGTGATTTTATTAACACATCTGTGACATCTGTACAGTTGGTACCCGGATGTGTTAATGTTCACCACCCGGCATCTGAAGTGTTAACTTTCAAAGTTACAATAATACGAGACTCAGTTGATGACATTTCGCTCCAAGTTAACGACGGTGTATATTTCTTACCGCCAATATCCAGAGAACATACACCTGGTGACAAATCTATCTCTATGATATTAAATTTACAATGAACTTTATCCCCCCCCCCCCCCCCCCTGCAGAGCATGACATATCTATTTTTCTATTGTTTTATACACAAATCACTGTGTTAACTTCCTGTGCCAGAAGTCACCGATATAAATATTCAATAAAGTTAATGTTGAAGAAGTAAATATGTACATAAATCAATAAGCAATACGTAGCAGTACATACGCAAGATCTGTTTGTTATTTCCTGTACATTGTACTGCCATTGTTGAACCAGAGCAATGTGGACTGCTTGTTCATTTCACTGGAATATTTTCCATTTTCTTTAGACTAGTTTTTTTCATTTGTGACCCTCCACCACGAAATGAGTCGTCTTGTAACATGAACAAATAGCACAAGAAGACTCACTTCGTAGTGGAGGGTCACATTTCTGCTTTGCTCAGATTTCTGCCAACACTAGATAAAATGTGAATGCCGTACAGTGTTGTCTGTATGTATAACTGGTGTGTGTGTGTGTGTGTGTGTGTGTGTGTGTGTGTGATCTAACACAATGAGTGTATATGACAGACCAACTTTCCTGAGGCAAGTGAAGTAGAAGTATTCCGCATAAGTGCTGCATACAATTACATGCTAAACTAGCCTAAAGTGCTCCATCACTAAGTTGTCCTTAAGACAGATTAAAGGTGGATGCAAGAACTTGCTGACAAATCACACACACACACACACACACACAGAGTCATACAAATGCACGCAAGAACAGAATGACAAACAACTCATTTCCCCAGATAGTTTTCATGGCCTGATTCAGTCGAACAGAAATACACAAACAGTGCAGCACATAACCTAACTTGTTCACGCAGATTCTCACCAACCCTGGTCACACACTGGACCACTGGCTCTACAAAGTGGACAGCAATATCAAGTCGGACAGCAACACGGTCGGCAAAAGCAACATGTTAATGATGAGGGTTGGCAGGCTGAGTACTGTGTGTACTGCCAGACGACTTCCTTCACCACCTCGACATGTACGATGGACGGTCATCAACAACCGGTAAGACGAGTAAGAGCTTGCCACAGCCTGCAGTAGGCCGATGTCCCACCACACTGCATCCAGTGACCTGTGGGTCTGTGACTGTCCCAAGGTTCTTCACGCTACACCGTATTCCCGCTCCACAAAGCAAATCTCACTGAAAGAGTCGTATCAAGATGAAGCCAAGCCTATGGCGTGCGTCCAACTCTACCTTATTGCTTCCTGACGCTGTAGGCCACAGACGGCTTCACGTGTGGCACAGTTTGTCCAGTTTGTGTACAAGTATTGCAGGACCTCTCTCTCCTTACACAAGCCCCTGACACTACCTCATAAATATACACTCCGCCTTAATGACAAGATGGCGACATCGCCCAAGTTTCACACATATATTTCGATGAGGTAAATATATAAACAAGAGGAGTCACTCTCAAGAAGAGTTAGGGGCCTTTGCAAGAGTCTCTCCGAGCGCTTCCAGGAGTTCGCGCCTGTAATCGTCAAAGTCACCATCCACCTCGTTGATCGTCCTGTCCTCCACCACCCACAGCTGGCAGTCTGTCTCGCGAATCAACCGCTCGTCGTGACTCACGATGATCACACCTACACACAAACACACACACACAGTGCTAGTCAAACACATTACAATGGAGTGTAAGCAATTTTTTTTTAAAAAATCATCTCCACCATCTGTCCCCTCAATATCTCAGGACCAGGGAAAAAAACAACAACAAAGTGCAAGGGTTAAGCATGCAGCAAATTTCTAGCACGCGCTGTGCGACATTCGCATGTGAAACAGTAGTTAGTTATGTGAGGCTTAACGCTGTGCAAGCAACATAGACTATTTTACAGCTACCAAGTGAAGGGGGCACAACTGTAAATGCACACATATTTAGGAAACAGGAAATTGCACAACACTACACATGTACTTAGGAAACAAGAAATTACAGTTGGCTACACATTCTGGTGTACAGTGGTGACAATACCAACCTCCGGTGAAATCCCTGATGGCGTCGGCCAGGGCGTCAATCGACTCAATGTCCAGATTATTGGTTGGTTCATCCTGCAAAACGTCAATATCAATGTCAATAATACTTTTTTTGTCACCAACCACCACCGCTACAACAACATGTACATAATAAACACACGTCCAATTAGAAATCTGCTGCATTTGATAATAATGCTGACACATCGGTCATCAGCTTTAACTGCCCGTGGTAACGACTGACTGTGAGTGTCACACCCTTCTCGAAGAAAACATCTTCATTGTGTCTCCCAGCAAGATGTTCCCTGTCCAAAACTCAAAATGTCTAGATGCAGCTGTAGTAAAACTGTCACAAACTGAACACACAGTTCTCAGCTTTTAACCCAAACTACACACACACACACACACACACACACACACACACACACACACACACACACTGAGAGGTGGAGTTCACAGACCAGAATGAGTACATCCGGCGCTCGACAGGACAGCTCGGCCATGGCCACCCTTGCCCTCTGACCCCCGGAGAGGTCACGATTCTGAATGGTGTGTCCGTGACTTGCCAGACCAAATCGTCCCAACATCTTCCTGGCGTCCTGGTACTGCAGGTTAAACAGCCGCTACACAGAGAGAGAGGAAAACAACGGGTGAGCTACTGAAAGAGAGAGAGAGAGAGAGAGAGTGAGAGAGTGAGAGAGAGAGAGAGAGAGTGAGGGGGGAAAACAATTGTTGAACTTGTCCAGCAGGAGTAGAGCTAGCAGAGGAACACATTGTTTTTTTCACCTCTTTCAAGGATCATTCTACATTTGTACTACTACTACATACTTTATCTCATACTCCTTTCAACACATAGTGGTAATCATGACCAAATACACATAGTGGTAATCATGACCAAATACACATAGTGGTAATCATGACCAAATACACATAGTGGTAATCATGACCAAATACACATAGTGGTAATCACGACCAAATACACATAGTGGTAATCACGACCAAATACACATAGTGGTAATCACGACCAAATACACATAGTGGTAATCACGACCAAATACACATAGTGGTAATCACGACCAAATACACATAGTGGTAATCACGACCAAATACACATAGTGGTAATCACGACCAAATACACATAGTGGTAATCACGACCAAATACACATAGTGGTAATCACGACCAAATACACATAGTGGTAATCACGACCAAATACACATAGTGGTAATCACGACCAAATACACATAGTGGTAATCATGACCAAATACACATAGTGGTAATCACGACCAAATACACATAGTGGTAATCACGACCAAATACACATAGTGGTAATCATGACCAAATACACATAGTGGTAATCACGACCAAATACACATAGTGGTAATCACGACCAAATACACATAGTGGTAATCACGACCAAATACACATAGTGGTAATCACGACCAAATACACATAGTGGTAATCACGACCAAATACACATAGTGGTAATCACGACCAAATACACATAGTGGTAATCACGACCAAATACACATAGTGGTAATCACGACCAAATACACATAGTGGTAATCACGACCAAATACACATAGTGGTAATCATGACCAAATACACATAGTGGTAATCACGACCAAATACACATAGTGGTAATCACGACCAAATACACATAGTGGTAATCACGACCAAATACACATAGTGGTAATCACGACCAAATACACATAGTGGTAATCACGACCAAATACACATAGTGGTAATCACGACCAAATACACATAGTGGTAATCACGACCAAATACACATAGTGGTAATCACGACCAAATACACATAGTGGTAATCATGACCAAATACACATAGTGGTAATCATGACCAAATACACATAGTGGTAATCATGACCAAATACACATAGTGGTAATCACGACCAAATACACATAGTGGTAATCACGACCAAATACACATAGTGGTAATCACGACCAAATACACATAGTGGTAATCACGACCAAATACACATAGTGGTAATCACGACCAAATACACATAGTGGTAATCATGACCAAATACACATAGTGGTAATCACGACCAAATACACATAGTGGTAATCACGACCAAATACACATAGTGGTAATCATGACCAAATACACATAGTGGTAATCATGACCAAATACACATAGTGGTAATCATGACCAAATACACATAGTGGTAATCATGACCAAATACACATAGTGGTAATCACGACCAAATACACATAGTGGTAATCATGACCAAATACACATAGTGGTAATCATGACCAAATACACATCTAAACAAAACTACTTATGCTTGTTTCCTGCAAATAACTTGTTACTAATAACATCACATATACACAAACAAAAAACACTGTGATGCCAGATTTGGTGATGATTACATACTGATCAGCTAACACACACACACACACACACACACACACACACACACACACACACACACACACACACACACACAAAGTCAGTTTACATGTCCCTGTATCCTGTACATGTATAACTTGGAGACATGGAGCTACTTTTCGAACTGTTCATAATTACACTGTTGACCATCACAATAAGGCCTGCATGTAAATGACTGCAGTTCTACAGGTGTCCCACCTATTCCACCTATACAAACCTCCCAACATCAAACAAATATAAACCTCAGCTGTGTTACAGTAAACATAACAATACAGCCAGTACAGATAGAGAGCGTGTTACAGTAAACATAACAATACAGCCAGTACAGATAGAGAGCGTGTTACAGTAAACATAACAATACAGCCAGTACAGATAGAGAGCGTGTTACAGTAAACATAACAATACAGCCAGTACAGATAGAGAGCGTGTTACAGTAAACATAACAATACAGCCAGTACAGACAGAGAGCGTGTTACAGTAAACATAACAATACAGCCAGTTCAGATAGAGAGCGTGTTACAGTAAACATAACAATACAGCCAGTTCAGATAGAGAGCGTGTTACAGTAAACATAACAATACAGCCAGTACAGATAGAGAGCGTGTTACAGTAAACATAACAATACAGCCAGTACAGATAGACAGCGTGTTACAGTAAACATAACAATACCGCCAGTACAGATAGAGAGCGTGACTGTAGGACTGCAAACTGTTTACCTGTAAATACTCTACAGGTGTCCCACCTATTCCACTTATACAAACTTCCCAACATCAAACAAATATAAACCTCAACTGTGTTACAGTAAACATAACAATACAGCCAGTTCAGATAGAGAGCGTGACTGAGGGACTGCAAACTGTTTACCTGTAAATACTCTATAGGTGTCTCGTCCAGGTTGAGCTGGTCGGCCGAGTGTTGATCGTACTTCCCCACGCGCTGTAACATGCACACTACAGTCAGTCTCATCACTACTTAGCCACCAAGATTGCAATAAAAATCAAATCTGTCAAACATGAAATCTGAAGCCAAGAACGTGGCCAAAACTTGGTCAAGACAGACAAGAGTGGAGAAAGGTGATTCATCCCAAACAGTGAAACAACTCTGATTTACACTCTTCCATGATACAGCATAGCGAGACACGCGAGTGATAAACTAGAAAAAGAAAAACTTCTAAAAGAAAACCACCAGTCATCCCTACTCACCAATCTGTGATTAATTCTTCTCTCGCCCTCTGTCTGTAACAGAAAATCAACATGTGACCATCATAGGGAGGAAAACCAAGGAGTGAAGACATGACTGGAAGTGTTAAGATACGACATTGACAAGGACACCTTGTAAACCCACCCAACACATCAACATCTAGATTTACCCAGCACTGTCAACACACTATCACAAACACTCTCACAACCCACCCAACACATCAACATCTAGATCTACCCAGTACTGTCAACACACTATCACAAACACTCTCACAACCCACCCAACACATCAACATCTAGATCTACCCAGTACTGTCAACACACTATCACAAACACTCTCACAACCCACCCAACACATCAACATCTAGATCTACCCAGTACTGTCAACACACTATCACAAACACCCTCACAACCCACCCAACACATCAACATCTAGATCTACCCAGTACTGTCAACACACTATCACAAACACTCTCACAACCCACCCAACACATCAACATCTAGATCTACCCAGTACTGTCAACACACTATCACAAACACTCTCACAACCCACCCAACACATCAACATCTAGATCTACCCAGCACTGTCAACACACTATCACAAACACTCTCACACTATCTGCCACAAACACTGAACACACTCTCAAAGTCTTGTCAAAGAATCTCTCTCTCTCTCTCACACACACACACACACACACACACACACACACACACACACACACACACAGATCTGGTGGAACACACTTACTGGCTGCAATTCTGCCGTGAGAAGTTTCAGTAGCGTACTTTTGCCCACTCCGTTCGGTCCAACGATGGCAACTGAGGATACAAATATCATCATCTACATACAACACTCACAGCCAGCTGATAGTACCCAGCCACCTAGTTCTTATCAACTCATTGTTATGTCACAAACACAGCTCCACTGATCGCATCAATTCAATCTACCACTCTCACACAACTCACCGACTGTAAGCCATCAAACTGTTGTAAGTAGTGATACATGTGGGGCGTGTGGGGAGTGTAATCAGAGGCTAGTTCAATATCCACCATTGCTAATCTTCACACTCGTGCAAGTGTCATACAGAAAACAAGACTCATCCATTTAACAAAATTCTGTATCTAGATCATGTTGTTAGTGGCACAAATTCCTTGTTTAATACTAAACTACAACACTGACATTGTCACAGCTTTATCTAAACCTGCTCATACCTCGGGACTGCATGTCGATACCAAAGTCAACGTTTTTGAAGAGTGGTTTCTGCCCAGGGTAGGCGAACGTGACAGCTGCAAACCACACATTTCACTTTTGTTAATTGAACACACTGCCGTGTGGTTGATGCTGACATGCATGTTGCAGGAAACGTTTTTCAATGTTTGACTTGTTTGACCTGTATCTCTGACAGACACACGACTTCACTAGCTGAATAAAAAACAAAAAAATAAAGGGGGCTTCCCTACAACGGAACATGTGTTGACATGTGCTTATGAAAACTACTCATTTTTCCATTTGGCAAACATCATGAAGTGGTTCTTTTTTTCTTTTTTGGGGGGGGAGAAAAGACAGTACATGTACCGTGTTAAGTGGCCTCCCTTTATCATACTTGGTGCCACCGCAGAGCTACCTAGCAGGAGATAACTCTCTCAAACCTAAATAGGTTAATTTGGGTGAGAAAGTGAGAGAGACAGAAACTCACAGTGCAGGCCGAGGATGGGAGGGTTGAGTGGGGTGGGGTTGGGGAAGGAGAATTTGACGATGTAGTCGCGGGGTTTGACCAGCAGTTCCTGCGGTTTCTCCTCTTCCTGAAAGGTGGCCTGCTTGCTGCGGTTCTTCTGTTGTTTCCGTGTCAACGCCTCCTTCTGCTTCGCTTCCTGCCCACAAGAAGTAAAGACTTTTTAACTTTCATTTATTTTACGCCCACCTGATCAAAGACAAATCTGTCTGTAAAATAAAGTTTTTGGATTTTTGTTTACACTTTTGGTTTTGTTTGTTTGCTGGTTCTTTCTGTTTTAGGGGTTTTTTTTGTTTGTTGCTGTTGGTGTGTTTAGGGAGGGAGGGCCGAGAGGGATCGGGTGATTGGAGACACATAGCAAGTGTTTGCAACCTGGTTCAGGGATTCCCCACACTAGCGTCATCCAGTGTAGGGGCATTCTACAAGTACTCATCCAGTGTAGGGGCATTCTACAAGTACTCACAGCCTGTTTGCTGGACTTGCCGGACGCCTTCATCTCCTTCAGCCGTTTCTCCTGCTTCTCATACTCCTTCATTTGCTCCTTCCTCTTCTGGACGAACATCTTCTTGAATGTTGCTGACAGACACACAAATACAGTGCACTCACACATGATCAAAACCAATAGCCCCACAAACTATGGGCATACCCGCAAACCCCCATATGGGTGTACTCAAAAACTATAGGTACAGCCAGAATCTACAGGTATACATGCCCACAAACTGTGAGGTAAAAGTACCTAATATAAATGCAGGAACGCACCCCCATCCCCCTAGCCCCCCCCCCCCCCCCCCAAAAAAAAAAAAAGAGAGTGAGTGAGTGAGTGAGTTTTTAGGGCTTAAAGCCGCGCAAGCCACAAAGACTAATTCGCGGCTGAAATGAAAGAGATAGAGATAGAGAGAGAGAGAGAGAAAAAAAAAGAAGAAGAGATGATATGGTACCATAGTTGCCACGGTAATAGTAGAGTTTCTGCTGGTCCAGGTGGATGATGTCTGTACACACGTTGTCAAGGAAACTCTGGTCATGTGACACCACCAGTAGCGTCTTCTTCCACTGTTGGAGATAACTGGGGGGCAAAAATGGGATTATCTCAGATCACTGGGGGCATAACAGGATTTTTCAGAGTGGGGCTGAGGAGTGGGGGTGGCAAAATGGAATTATCTCAGACAGCTGGTGCAAAATGGGATTATCTTAAATACTGAGACAATATAGGACTTTCTCAGATAACTGGAGCCCAATGAGATTATAGAAGATGTTTATATTTTCTTTTGTTTTCAGTTTTGACACAACACTTCCACTTGTTAGCAGACTTCCCCTGTTGAAGCGTGAATACCTGACCAGTACAAAAAACATGTACACGTGAAAGGAAAGCTAGACATAAATTACACAACATTTCCACTTGTTAGTAGACTCCCCCTGTGGAAGAGTGAATACCTGACCAGTACACAACACTTCTACTTGTTAGCAGACTTCCCCTGTTGAAGCGTGAATACCTGACCAGTACAAAAAACATGTACACGTGAAAGAAAAGCTAAACATAAATTACTGTTGTCCAATACTTGAATTTGCATACCAGCAAAACTGTTTGGTATTCATACTCAAGTGCAGTGTACAATGGTTGGTCCACGTGAATAGAGTAAAAAAACAAGCACTCACTTGTCCAGCCAGATGACAGCGTTCAGGTCAAGATGATTCGTTGGTTCATCCAGCATCAGAAGTGTGGGCTCCATGAACAGGGCTCTGTTAACACACACACACACACATCACAGTACTTACAGGGGTTATCAGTATCACACTACCCACAGATACACAAATGAAAAAACAAAAACAAATAAACAGTGTACAGTGCAGACTTGTCACTTAACTAATGGAACACAAGCCAACTTTTAAATGGTTTCCGAGACACTGCAAACACAACCATTCAGGGGCGTAGGAACCACGGGGGCCCTGGGGGCCCAGGCCCCCGTTCGATTTTTGGAAGGGGGGCCCGAATATCTTTGGGCCCCCCCTTGCTTTTGATAAGAGGAGAGGGGGCCCACCAGTGGTGGGGCCCCCCTGCTCTGCTGTCGCAGGACACAATCCTTGGCAGTCAACACACACACACACACACACACACACACACACACACACACACACAGACCCCCCCACCCCCCTTCTTCACCCCGGCCGTATGGCTCACCCGACTTAGTGGGCCCCCCTTCCTCTCAACATCTTCCTACGCGCCTGACACACACTCTGACATCGCACATCTGCCCTCGTCAGTCTTCCTTCACCTTCTCACGAATCAAACACTTAGCATGCCACCCACTCATACTAATCTACTGTCTACACAAAACAACCCCAAAATCAGCACCTGCTTTTGCCTAGGCCACTTCATTCCGACCATAAAGTGCCGAAAATTACGGGAAAATTAATGAGGGAAAATGTTCACTCTGCTGAATGTACACCAGTAATGGGAGCAACAAATCCGCGACGACCTCGACCTCTTTGCCACGTCGGTGACTTGGGTTAGGCCTATATATGCTCACGTTTTAAAATAACGGCTTTAGATGAGAGTAATCGTCGTTGAAACTTTTGCCGGCATCTGGTGCTTTATCACATTTCATCTATTGATCTGGAGGATGTCCTGACGCTAGGCAGGGCGTCCATCAAGATGTGACTTCCCCGATCACTCATGCGTTACCCGAACTACCCTGACGCAAGCTCTGCACAATTTCTTCCAGCTGGTGCTCACATAGGCGGTGATGTCCCTCCCCTGTACGCGTGGCTTTCTAAAAATCGATGTTTGTTGTCCAGATCTTTTAGATCAGATCAACCAAAGACGTTTGAAACATCTGGTTTCAGTAAGTAGCGTCCCCTGTGCAATATTGAATTTCTAGTTTTGACCAAAAAGTCAGAGGTTTCGACTTGTACTCTGAAGCAGTAGTGTTTCCACGGAAATGTTTATGTAGCATTCAGGCACCATAAAATTTAAACTGTAATTCATTTTGTCGAGAATGTTTCTCAAATGTATTATATGAAGACGTTTATATTTTGTTCACCGGAAACAATTCTTTTCTTAGTAGTGGATAAAAGATGAAACCCACATTTACGATTTACCCGCAGAAAAACTCAAAATTTACGGGGAGGAATTTTTAAAAAAATCTGGTTGCGTTCCTGACGTCATTGAACGCAAAACGATTCACAAAATGTCGGTACACTGTATGCTCATACCTGCATTTAGCAGTCACGTAACAGTTTTTACCGACATATTGAGCTCTTGTACGTTACGCCATCAAAACGCGCGTGGTGGACAGCCCAGTGCTTTCCCTGTGGGTCTTGGTTTGCCTGTCCAGCAGCCACCAACTGAGCATCGTTGTCGCTGGCCAGCAGAGCACAATGTGTACCACGTGATACGCAGTGTGCATGAGCCTTATTATAGAGCTCTTTCACTTAGCATATCACATGGTAGCTCGGGAACCAAGCCAATGATGGCTCTTGGCTAAAGGTACGACCTCGACCTCTTAGCCACGTGACTGGGGTTACCCCAAGAAAAACCAGCATCACGTCAAACACGACGCGGCTCATACTTTACGTCAGTGCGCTTTCGTCTCTTCTTCGGTGTTTGTGAGGCGTCAGTGTGGCTTGTGGAGGAAATGTGCTTTGTGTACAAAGTTTCGAGTCAACTGACCATAACGGCTGCAGTGAATTGTTCTAATTTTTTGGTATATTTTTTATGGCACCCTAGACACATTATCTGTATATAGTAGGAGCGATTTTAAGATCTAAAATGGGTTCTCCAGCACTTTCATGAGGTACGGCTTAGTACGTCAAAAGTATAACAGCGACTAGTCTAGGTCTACCTACAAAATTCACTCTGTTTAGAGTCCGTATTCATGCTGTCTATTTCAGAACTAGAGAGGCAGAAGCCTCCATGGCTCCCTTGTGACATGGGTCAAGTTCATTCAAAAGAGTATGTTTGTAAAAATCATCAAGCCAAGTAAGGTGTCTCTGGTGTTTCTTAGTTCCTGGCAATATTACAGTTTTACCTAAAACTGTTTGTATGGCCCTGACCTTGGGTCAAGGTCATTCAAATGAGATCTCATCAATGTCTATCATTATGCCAAGTTTGAAGCCTCTAGTACTTGTAGTTTCTCCAAAACCGGTATATTGAAATTCACAACAGACAGGTTTAATGACCTTGACCTTGAGTCAAGGTCATTCAAAGTGGTACGTATGCATAGGTATTATCAATGTCTATTTGCATACCACAGGTTTGGTGCCTCTGCTCTTTGTCGATTCTGAGAAAATGCCAATGTTAAGGTTTCACAAAAATAGCTAGTATGGCCTTGACCTTTACACAAGGCCATTGAATACATGTATATCTGTAAAGTTCCTATCAATGTCTATCATCATGCAAAGTTTAAAATCTCTGGTGTTTGTAGATTCCAAGAAAATGCCAATGTAAAATTTTCAAACAGACAGCTTTGGTGACCTTGACTCAAGGTCAAGGTCATTCAAAATGATATATTTTGAGAGGAATTATGGTTGTCTATCAGCATGCCAAGTTTGGTGCTTCTGCTGTTTGTAGATTCTGAGAAAATGCCAATGTTAAGGTTTACTGCAGAAATGTGAAAAATAGCCTGTACGGCCTTGACCTTGACAAAAGGCCATTGAATACATGTATGTCTGTAAAGTTCTTACCAATGTCTATCACCATGCAAAGTTTACAATCTCTGGCTTTTGTAGATTCCAAGAAAATGCCAATGTAAAATTTTCAAACAGACCGCTTTAGTGACCTTGACCTTGAGTCATTTTGAAAGGTCTTATGGTTGTCTATTAGTGTGCCAAGTTTGGTGCCTCTGCTCTTTGTAGACTCTGAGAAAATGCCAATGTTAAGGTTTACTGCAGAAATGTGGAAAATAGCTTGTACGGCCTTGACCTTGACAAAAGGCCATTGAATACATGTATGTCTGTAAAGTTCTTACCAATGCCTAACGTCATGCAAAGTTTACAATCTCTGGCTTTTGTAGATTCCAAGAAAACGTGAATGTAAAATTTTCAAACAGACCGCTTTAGTGACCTTGACTCAAGGTCAAGGTCATTCAAAATGATATATTTTTTAAGGTCTTATGGCTGTCTATCAGCATGCCAAGTTTGGTGCCTCTGCTGTTTGTAGATTCTGAGAAAATGCCAATGTTAAGGTTTACTGCGGAAATGCGGAAAATAGCTTGTACGGCCTTGACCTTGAAACAAGGCCATTGAGTACATGTATATATGTAAAGTTCTTATCAATGTCTATCAGCATGCAAAGTTTAAAATCTCTGGTGTTTGTAGATTCCAAGAAAATGCCAATGTAAAATTTTCAAACAGACCGCTTTGGTGACCTTGACCTTGAGTAGAGGTCATTCAAAGTGATATATTTTGAAAGGTCTTAGGACTCTCTATCAGCAAGCCAAGTTTGGTGCCTCTGCTATTTGTAGATTCTGAGAAAATGTCAATGTTAAGGTTTCTATATATTTACTGCGGACACACACACACACACACACACACACACACACACAGACGACGGAGGGTTAGTACATAGACTCCCTTTGTTACACAAGGGAGCCAAAAAGGCCCAGGCCCCCGTTCGATTTTTGGAAGGGGGGGGGGGGGGGGGCGAATATCTTCTCCCCCCCCCCCTTGCATTTGATAAGAAACCAGTGGTGCCCCCCACCCCCACCCCCGCTCTGCTGTCGCAGGACACAATCCTTGGCAGTCAACACACACACACACACACACACACACAGACCCCCCCACCCCCCTTCTTCACCCCGGCCGTATGGCTCACCCGACTTAGTGGGCCCCCCTTCCTCTCAGCATCTTCCTACGCGCCTGCCATTAGACATAGGTACAAAGTGAATCCACTATATCTTAGCTGATCTAAAGAACAGACAAAGGTGGGGGTCCCCAAGTGACCACTCAAGCAGGGCTTGTGGTAGATTTTTTTTCTGAGGGTCAGCATGACTTCCAGCAGAAAAATCTGAGGGTCAGCCTAACCTCCAGCTTGAAAATCAATGCATCGTGTCACTGGTGTCGGCAATGAACTTCTTCAAAAACATATGTGATAATCGAGAGTTGCAGAGGAAAAAATTATTCCAAATTTTTGTTTTGGGTGAACATTATGAATCTGTCTACCTGTTGACAATGAAAAGTAAAACTATTATTTTTCTGATACTGATACACTGTGTGTGTGTGTGTGTGTGAGAGAGAGAGAGAGAGAGAGAGACTGACAGAGAGAGAGAGTCTGTTGAAAAAGAAAGTAGTATTTCAATTCTGCTTGTTAAGGTGAATTCTTTCTTAGTTCTGACTGATAATGATTTTACACCTTTCCTGGAAAGACATCTGATGTCAACTCAGTAGCACTGTCATGACGCACAGCTTTCACATTTTTTTTCGCCGGCCCTTGTCTGTCGTCGCCGCTTCAGTGCATATTTCACAAATCATTTTTTGTGAGGGTAGGAAACGTAGCCACGAAAACTCGTTTAACTATTCATAGTTGAGGGAACGAGCTACTTTCGGTTTTGTTGTAGGTGACGGTCCTGTCTCGGACGACGGGCTTGGTCTCTTCCCGCACGTAGAACTGGTGGCGGTGTTGGTCCATCACTATTCCTAATAATGCTAGGCTGCTCCTCGATAATTTCATCATCTGCATTGGCACGATTGCGTGTAACTGTCCGTTTGATCCAATGTACACTAAAAGCGATATTGCGACTTTGCGTGGACTTTTGGTAGAACCACAAAATCGGTGGGCGTTATTTCCCTTGGAAAGGGGAGCTACTCTTAACAGACAAAACGGCATACATTTCAGAGCGTCTGTGGCGACTGCTCTGACGATCGATTGCAGAAGATTGAAACTAAAACTGTGAAAGCTGTGCGTCATGCTATCAAATTTGGTTATCACGCGACGCACTCCTGCTCCAAAATTTTAAAATCTGTGCGTCAGTAAAACCTCCAGCGATTTTTTCTCTGCGTCATTTCGTGATTTCTGTGCATCATTACGCACAGTTTGTGCGTTAACACGAGCCCTGTCAAGTGACAGGTGTTGCAACCGACCTTGCGAGCGATACTCTCATCCTCCAACCACCAGAAAGATCTTTAGTTGGTCGCTCCATCATTTCCCTGGTGAAGCCGAGACCGGCCAGGATACGCCGAGCGCGGGACTCTGCAGCGTCAGCTCCGATGGCGTTCAGCTCCTCGTAAACCTGCACCGATGAAGGTACACATGTAAATCTAGTGCAGTGTATGAACACAGGTAAAGCCTACACTACAGATTAAAACAGCAGTCAGACCCTGTGCTCAAAGTGTTTAACCATCCAGATTTTCCCATTCCTGAGCTGACGACTTACTCAGAGCATGGAACAAGGGAAGTAAGTGTGAGGGAGCAGGACTCAAAGCGATGACCATTCACAAACACATTACATTCTCACCTTCCTAAGGCCGATGTCACACGAAAGTGTTTTTAGTCCAAACAAACAGCGAACATGGTGGTTTCCTGTGTTTCTCGTGTGACATGCGGCTACATGACTTTGCTCTAATTTTACCAGCGCGCGTTTTGAGCTGTGTTCCATGTTTGAACAAAAACATCTCCGGTATGTCAACTGTCATAAGCCTACGTGGTGAAGCAGATCATCAGGAAAGCATCCAGCAGTAGGGATACATGGACTGAGAGTGGGAGCCGTCTACATCAGTGTATCTGTATAGTGTATATGACAGTGGGAGCCGTCTACATCAGTGTATCTGTATAGTGTCTACGACAGTGGGAGCCGTCTACATCAGTGTATCTGTATAGTGTCTACGACAGTGGGAGCCGTCTACATCAGTGTATCTGTATAGTGTCTACGACAGTGGGAGCCGTCTACATCAGTGTATCTGTATAGTGTCTACGACAGTGGGAGCCGTCTACATCAGTGTATCTGTATAGTGTCTACGACAGTGGGAGCCGTCTACATCAGTGTATCTGTATAGTGTCTACGACAGTGGGAGCCGTCTACATCAGTGTATCTGTATAGTGTCTACGACAGTGGGAGCCGTCTACATCAGTGTATCTGTATAGTGTCTACGACAGTGGGAGCCGTCTACATCAGTGTATCTGTATAGTGTCTACGACAGTGGGAGCCGTCTACATCAGTGTATCTGTATAGTGTCTACGACAGTGGGAGCCGTCTACATCAGTGTATCTGTATAGTGTATATGACACTGGAAGATTACCCAGCGCAACTCTCCTTCGCCAGGATTAACCCTTCTGCCGCGAAAAGCAAGGATTTCCTTTAGAACAAGAAAAACAAAGAGCTTCCTTTGCAACTAGGAAAACTGGCCAGACTGTATGTACTGCTGGCCATGCTATCAATCAAACCTCCGACTACTCATAACCACCAAAACAAGAAACGAGCAAAACTAAAGTGAGTGAGACACTGAGACCTCTTTCAGGCGGTCGCTCGCAGCATCGTCATTGCCCTCGTTGACAAGCTTGGTCAATTTCTTCTCCTCCTCAAGCAGTTTGATTCGCTTCGTGTCGGCCTTCAGCACCGCGTCGATTGACTTGGTCGTGTCGGCAACCACCTCTGTACACATACACCAACACACAAAACTCTCACTTCAGGACAATGAGCTCCAAACTGGACATGAGATAGCAAACCAAGAGATCTATACGACTATAGCAAAGACTACCAGATTACAGTCACTGGCTTTTATTCACAGCATTACTATTAATATTTATTCACAGTAACCAATTTTGTTCACAATATCCATTCACACTTACAGTAACTGACCTTGGTAACAGTAACTGACTTTGTTCACAGCCAGTGACCTTGTTCACAGTAAATTGAGTAACTGACCTTGTTCACAGTACAGCACATCGATGTTTGGCGGGATGTTCAGAGCTCGCCTGGCAATGTGTGTCAACAGAGTGGTCTTTCCATGCCTGAAATTGTAAAATGATACGTGAACGCAGGAATGCATCAACTCACGCACCATCACGCACGGTCACACCAACACGCACGGTCACACCAACACGCACGGTCACACCAACACGCACGGTCACACCAACACGCACCGTCACACCATCACACAAAAAGACCCACTCACACGAGTCATACTCATAGTGAACCAACCCGTTAGGCCCTACAAGTCATAGTGTACCAACCCGTTCGGCCCAACAAGTCCGTATCTGCGATTGTGTGTGATCTGCAGTGAAGCATTAACAAACAGATCCTTTCCTCGCGCAGAAATGGAGAAGTTCTCAATCTGCAAAAGTAAATGTGTTTTTTGGTCAGTACAAACCTTGAAAGGTAGCCCTGGAAAATGTTCATTGAAAAGAATACACACACACACACACACTCACACACACACACACTCACACTCACACACACACACACACACACACACACTCACACACACACACACACACACACACACACACACACACTCACACACACTCACACACACTCACACACACACACACACACACACTCACACACACACACACACACTCACACACACTCACACACACACACACACACACACACACACTCACACACTCACACACTCACACACACTCACACACACTCACACACACACACACTCACACACACACACACACACACACACACACACACACACACTCACACACACACACACACACTCACACACACTCACACACACACACACACACACACACACACAGAGTAAAATCTAAGCACACCTTGATGTCCAGCTGGTTTTCTAGGATGGCCCCCTTTGCCGACTTCTCAGCCTGCGACACACTAAACTGACCGCCCTCCACGGATTCCATCTCCGCCAGGAACTCCGCCTGCAAAAAGGTCCGTCAATGAAGCACCATTACACGATTTAAAGCTACTACTACGCAACTAGCTCTCAATGTACTGATAAGACAACCACATGGACCATGGGCCACCTGAAAAATCATTACAGTTACACGCTTCATTATCGCTTCTTCAACCTACGCCAGGGACTGCCATTTTAGGTCACATAAAAAAGAATCATTTAGCACAGTTTGTGCGACATACCTGCTTCTTCAACTTACACGAGAGACTGCCATGTAGGGTCAGATTAAAATACATCATCATTTAGCACAGTTTGTGCGACATACCTGCTTCTTCAACTTACACGAGAGACTGCCATGTAGGGTCAGATTAAAATACATCATCATTTAGCACAGTTTGTGCGACATACCTGCTTCTTCAACTTACACCAGAGACTGCCATGTAGGGTCAGATTAAAATACATCATCATTTAGCACAGTTTGTGCGACATACCTGCTTCTTCAACTTACACCAGAGACTGCCATGTAGGGTCAGATTAAAATACATCATCATTTAGCACAGTTTGTGCGACATACCTGCTTCTTCAACTTACACCAGAGACTGCCATGTAGGGTCAGATTAAAATACATCATCATTTAGCACAGTTTGTGCGACATACCTGCTTCTTCAACTTACACGAGAGACTGCCATGTAGGGTCAGATTAAAATACATCATCATTTAGCACAGTTTGTGCGACATACCTGCTTCTTCAACTTACACCAGAGACTGCCATGTAGGGTCAGATTAAAATACATCATCATTTAGCACAGTTTGTGCGACATACCTGCTTCTTCAACTTACACCAGAGACTGCCATGTAGGGTCAGATTAAAATACATCATCATTTAGCACAGTTTGTGCGACATACCTGCTTCTTCAACTTACACCAGAGACTGCCATGTAGGGTCAGATTAAAATACATCATCATTTAGCACAGTTTGTGCGACATACCTGCTTCTTCAACTTACACCAGAGACTGCCATGTAGGGTCAGATTAAAATACATCATCATTTAGCACAGTTTGTGCGACATACCTGCTTCTTCAACTTACACCAGAGACTGCCATGTAGGGTCACATTAAAAAAAAAACCCATTATTTAGCATGTGCAGTACGTACCCGCTTCTTCAACTTCTTCAGCTCCTTTTTACTGAGTTTCACTTTTGGCCCCTCGTCCTCTGCACACACAGAAAGACACAAGATAAAGGCTGCAACTCATAATAATGAATGTGCAACATAGCTGCTTTACCCAACAAGAGAAATATATTGGCCTAAAGCATCTTGACGTGAACCCAACATGCAAGCTCACGTTAATCACACGCATTCACTCACGCAACAGACATCGGCACATTACAGATACACGTACAACTACAAGTCAACTGGTGCAACGGTTCAGCTCAGTAAGTCAAGTTTTGGACTTTGCAAATGCAGATGATTTATGGCATATGGGGGTTTTGGGGGTGGTGATGTTTTCTGCTTGTTACGAACCTTTCTCAGCCTCTCCCTCAGCCTGTTCCTCGTCGTTGACAAATCCTTCATCGTCCCCTTCATTGAACCCATCATCTTCATCATCATCACCAGTGGCAGCAGCTGCAGAGGGGGGAGGGGGCTTCAGTTCCAACTGCTCCTCTTGCCCCCCACCTTCTTCTTCCCCCTTCGCCATCTCCTCCTTCAGCAGATCCATCTTGCTCTTCTTCGGCTTCTTATCCTGGGCACAAACACATGCACACCAACACACAGTCAGTATTAACTAGATAAATAATATTATTTATACTTATAGTCACTGTCAGACCTGTTTTACCCTAGACGTATACAGTCAGTAATATTACTAATAACACACAATACTACTGTAACTGTAGACCTGATTAATATTAAAATACATCCTCTCAAAGTGCTCTTCTTCTTTGGTTTCTAACTTTCTTCTGTTAGGCAAATACACTAAAACCGTCACAAACATGGAACAGTCGACATTAGCCAGTTTATTTTATTGTAAAGGTAAACGTGTGTGTGTGTTGCGAGCGTGACTGTGTGTTTTGTTAGTATACGCTGAAAGATAACAGCTGTATTGGTGTTTTTTTTAGAAGGCTGAGTGAGACAGAGAAGTTGCTACGTTTAGTTCATATTGTGTTTTAGTAATGTAAATCTGTTTTCCATGATCCAGAAGTTTCTATTGTTCTCACGAAAATTCTAGAAGCAGCGACCTTGTTTTGATTGTAGCTTATCTTGCCTCGCATGGCGGTACGCTTTTAGGGTCAAGGTCTGAGTCTCCAGGAAATTTCATGCAAATCACTTTGTAAGTTGTTTACGATTAGAAGTGGTTATATAACGCGCCTAGATTCGGCGGGCGGGTACTTGATAATTCTCAATTCTTCCCAAGTTTTAAAGTAGTAATGAGGTGATTTACCTTCTGATTTTTGATTGGTTCCTTTATAATAGAGGTTCAGAATCTGCTAGAACGCTATAACTGTATATAAGACTCTGAGATGTTTGTGTGTGGGTGTGCACAAGAGACGTTCATATGTGCGAAGCTTGAGAGTGCAGTGTGACACCAGAGACATGCTGTAATAAACTCCACATGGCTATAAGTATAACTTTTCCAAGCGCTCACGAGTCTTTTTATGAGTGAACGAGACTTCGTCCGCAGTCCAAATACATGTACAAGAACTCGCTACGTGAAGAGTGTAGGCCTGAGTCACTGTATCCCTCGGTAAGACGACGGGCTCTTTAAACATTCACCATGTAACTGTGTGTGTGTGTGTGTGTGTGTGTGTGTGTGTGTGTGTGTGTGTGTGTTCCGTGTTCTCGGATGGCCCACGGCTTTGCCCTTATGACTATTATGAACTTGCGATTTCATGATTTACACTGTATATATTTGAAAGTGACGCGGAGTCGAGAAAGACACTAGTGTCTAATATGGTTGGTACTGATTATTAGATTAGTTTAGTCTACCTTCTTTTTCTTTTTCTTGTCGACATCATCATCGCCGTCTCCAACAGCCAGACCTTCCATCTGGGCAGCCAACTTCTCATCTGAGTCTCCGTCATTCCAATCGTCGTCCTGGCTCTTTTTTCCTTTGTTCTTTTTAGGCATTATAGTAGTTTTCTTGGTATTATTGTAATAGGCGAAACGTCAGGATTTTCACAAACAACGCGATAGATCTTTCTGTACGCCGCGGATTTCACAACCTGCGATGTGCGTTTCACATGTGGCCACAAAGCGCTTCCTGTGGGTCCGCTCTCGTAAACAAGAAACGATGACGTCATTGTATTTTCCCCACCTGCGATTGACCAAGACCAAGAGATGCAATTATTGTAATCTCTGCTCTAGTTTATAGTAAATTCCTGACGGAAAGCATCAAAAGTTTCGTTTGCACATCGGCTGGATTAGCTTAATAACTATTTTGCATCATCATTAACTGCGCTGATTTATACAGGAAGTGACGTAGTTACACTTTCTTACACGTTGTCTGCTAGCAGACGCAATTTTCACAAATGAGACGGGAACGTTGTATCGTTTCCTTGACATAACTTTCATTTGATTTCACTGAATATATCAGATATGGGCCAGGGACAGAGTAGTACTCCGCTGCCTACTGTATCCAACTCAAAGCCACCAGAAGACGATGGTATTACATGGTGGTGTAAGATTGGGGCCCGAGGAGTGTGTATTGCTGGAGGTTTAGGTTTGGCTTTTGTTTTGTTTTTCCCTCCTTTGCTCGTGATCAGCAGTTCGTCTTTTTACAAATTCATTTCATTTGATTTCCCACTAACACATGTATATTCACTTCTGCCGCTATTGCTTTGTACGTAAGTCTCTGATCATCCCAGGGGATGTGCAATCGATACTTTTGATGCTAGCTATATATATATATATATACTCAAATTCACGTGTTTTTTTTTTCCGTTCCAGGTGCAGTATTTGCTGGTCTGTTCCGATGTATTACCTTCACTCCATTGTGCCTGGTGGCTGGCATCATGCTCATGTAATTACCTATTCCACAAAATTTTAAATGTTTTAATGTTACATGGTTTAAGTTCGTTTGGGAATAATTTAAATCCGGTCCAATCCAAGTTCCTGTAGGTGTATCAAGTGCAGATCGGGGTATTCCATGAATGCTGGTGGTACTGAGAAATACAGCCAAGAAAAAAATGAGGAAGAGGAGGATTTGCTGTGGTTTCCTTGTAGTACGCAGTTCCAGGCTTCATACTACATCCATGGCAACTAAGACAGGACAAGTGTCCCGGCAGCCACTTAAAGTATAGGACATTTGTCCTAAATATTGCCCACTGTAACACAGAAATGATAGGACATATGTATATATAAATATATGTGCCTTGGTAAGGAAGTGAGTTTCAAGACAGCATATATGATCTGTAGCATCACTACCCCTCCTGACAGTCCCCCCCCCCCTCCCCCCCCCCCCCACACCCGCTCTCATACTTAGTGTTTCATGTTTCATGTATGCGTGAGAATGTGTGTGTGTAGCGCACTGAGTGTTCTATGAACAGATTGTTAGTGCTTTATGAGACCTATTCAGTATTATTATTATTATGTGTTAGAAAAGTGAATTGGTAAATGACCGAGGTCCTTGGATTTAAGCCCTGATAATTACAAGTTACTGACAGCTGGTGGAAGATTAAGCAGCGCTGAGCTTTAACGCTCGCCAACTCGCCAATGGCCCCTAAAAATGGTGTCTGGCGAACTCGATTTACGGTACTATTCGCCCGGCTGTCGACCTGAAAATTACCGCCAGTGGTAGAGATTCCGTGCCTGTACACGGACTCTTGACACACGCTGTAATCGGCACAAATTTGTTTAAACTTGATTCGATCAAAAACCATGAGCAGCCGGTCAGTTGGACACAGAGATTGTTGCCAGAAGGAGAGTGCACAAAAATGAAACAGTGTTGTTGTTGAAAGTTTTCTTGTTTATTAGCTGCAATAGTTATACAATTTAAAATAGGACCACATTTTCAATCAAAGGGTCTGGCAACCTGAAAAATTTTCTGGCAACCTCAACTTCCCAGGTTAGGAGCCCAGCTGGCTCCTGAGCTGGGCTTGCTAAATCTCAGCCCTGTTAAGCACGTGTGCAGGTGAAAGAGATCATTTGAGTAACATGCATTGCTTCATTTCCGTCACAGTGTTAGACATCGGCCATAGACTGATTCTTGTTTATGTTTTAAATGTGTGATACTTTGTTAGGAAGGGGTACACAATCACGTCCAATTTCTGCTACACAGTGGAAAATGTCCAGGACCAAATTAATGTCCTACACTTGTAGTGTCTGCCAGGACATTTTTGTCCTGTTATATATACAGTAGTAGTGATACGTAGTACTGTACATGTACTGGTATTTGATGATTGTACATGTACCGGTATTTGTTGTATGTTAAGTTTGCAGTGTACATGTACCGGTATTTGTTTTATGTTTGTACATGTACTGGTATTTGATGTTTGCATGTACATGTACCGGTAGTTAATGATTGTAATGTACTGGTATTTGATGCTTGTACATGTACCAGTATATCTTTGATGCTTGCACATGTACCGGCATTTGTTTGATGATTGTACATGTACCGGTATTTATATGATTGTGATGTACCGGTATTTGTTTGATGATTGTATGTATATCGGTATTTGTTTGATGGTTGTACATGTACCGGTATTATATGATTGTAATGTACTGGTATTTGTTAAACAGGATTCAGGGTTTCCTGGTGATTGCCCTGGAGGCGCCATGTTGTTGTCAGTTCCTGGACTTCATTCAACCACTTGCTCGCTTCAGTGAAAACCGCTCACCCTTTCAGAAAGCCCTTATATATGGATTGTGAGTAAACAGCCCAATCTGTGGATGTCTAACCACTATGATAGTAAATGTACATGTGTAGAGTAACGTTTCTCTAGGAAAACTGCACAGGCAGCTGCTATATATAACGCTGGAAGTACATGTATACACATAAGCTGATATTAATTACTGTATATTTGTTACATACCCAGCTTGTGAAATATCAGATTCATGATGATGACGCTGCCCAAGTATATATATGCCATCCACTGTTTGTGAAGTCCACATTTCTTTCTTGGTCAATGGTGTATGATGGCAGTGTGGTTGTGTTTGTGTGGGTGTTAACGTGGCGTGATGTTAATGTTACCTGTGTTTCGATATTCTTCAGGCCTGCCATCACACCACTGGCTCTATGTTTCTCCCTAACAACGGGAATGGGTTGCATCTTGTTGTTTGCAGCAGGAGCCATGTACGGCCTGATGGCTCTCGGCAGAAAGTGAGACAGTCTCTCTCTACCTCTGTCTCTCTCTCTCTCTCGCACTCTCTCTCTCTCTCTCGTGTTTTGAAAAACCAAAAGATTGAATGAACCTGTTGCATCTAAAATATACAGTTCCATGTGCTCAATCTTTCAAGTGCTCTCATCATGTTTTTCTCTCTCTACATTTATGTAATGTCAAGCATGGCGAGGGTTTCAGAAATGTAGGGGTGTGTGTGTGTGTGTGTGTGTGTGTGTGTGTGTGTGTGTGTGTGTGTGTGTGCGCGATCAACAAATTGTGCAGTACTGAAACTTCCCAGGTTAGTGTCTTGAACATGACAATTTATTTTACTGTGACTTAACCTTTACACATCGGGACGCAGGCCGGCTCGCATCACTCTTAACAGCCATAGGCACCGAGCCGCGAACCGATTCGCGTCGCCTTAAACAGGCGGCATGCGCGTCAGCAGGGAAGTAGGTCACTGGCCAAGCTCGCGATGTCAAAGAGTTAATAATCATGTTTGGCTTAATGTGTTCCTGGGTGAGATGTTGATTAGTTGGTTTGTGTTGGGACCAGATGTTGGAAGTCAATGTCCATGAAATGAAGACTGGACATGTGTGAGATTATGTTGTCTGTGTGTTGTGTACAGCGATGATCATGTTGTCTGTGTGTTGTGTACAGCGATGATCATGTTGTCTGTGTGTTGTGTACAGAGCTGATCGCCAGACGATGATGTCACGGGCACGAGGTGACGAGATGGAGATGAAAGAAACGCTGATAGCCAATGAGGAATCGGCGTCGGTGCAGTGATGAGCATTATGCAAATGTGGACCCTTTCTGTGTCAGTGTATGACGTGCTGTGTCACAGTATGACACACATTCCACCAATCAGCTGCCAGCAGATCCACTTCAGAGCTGTGTGTGACTGGAGGGTTGTATTCACGTGTGTGTGTGTGTGTGTGTGTGTGTGTGTGTGTGTGTGTGTGTGTGTGTGTGAAAGAGAGAGTCTTCACACTAAGCAAAACTGTTAAGAGAAAGTAATAGAAAAGGATAATAGCATATATAACTTGTGTGTGAGAGAGAGTTGTGTTCATATGGCTGATGCTGACTGTGATGTAGGTGTGTATTTATCAGTCCTTACTACGCAAGGCATTGTGAAGATGCTAACGATTCTAAACTTGTTTTTGCAATTGTATGCCGGCAGTGTTTTAATGAGCATTGTGTGCAAGAATGTGAGTCAGATGCCAGTAAACTTGTTGATTTTCCTTTTGTGTGTACATAGTTTTAGGTGGGACAAGTTACTGCTTGGTATATGTACATATAATTATATACATGTATTTACAAATAGTTGTACTGGGGAAGTTTCTTGTTTTCATTACATGTTATTGTCACCGATCCAAATTGTCCCTACAAATCCTATACTAATGAAACTGTGTTCTACATGTTTATCTTTTCATGAATCTCAAAACAAAAGTCACCACGTTTTACCAGATTTCTTGAGATTAGGATGAGAAAATTGTTCTTAGCTAGTACTTAATAACTTTGGTTCTGAGGGGATGCCAACGCGTCATTGATCCAATACCCTTCATACCCTCCCCTTCCCCCAAGCCCCACCCCTAGTTTTCCCTCTATACCTACCAACATCTCTCTCTTTTAAACTCCCCATGTCTTGAGTTTGTGTAGTAATTTTATTTCTGGGAGGCTGTATTTCTCTGGCAAGTTGTTGTAGTCTGCATCTTACCGGTATGTCATAACAAGTGTTTGTTATCTTTGTGTGATAATTGACTTGCTGTTTTGTTGCATGATGGAGTTTATTGTTTCTGGTCCATGTGAATGATTTACACGAGATAAACACAAGAATAGCTCAGTGACTCACACAGTTGGTCTTCATGAGAAACTTGCATGTTATGAAAGATATGGAACTACTCAAGCAATACTGCAACAGCCCGTAGTTCTCATCCTTTTGCCGTGGTTGGTGTAATCTATCATTCCTGCAATCTGATTGGCTGTGTAACTTTAAAATTGAATGGAAAGTTGCCTGTGATTGCACGGAAGATGTTCAAATGTGGATGACGACCAGAAGCAGTGTTGCGTGCACACGGAATCTGTCTACTTCACTCGTCAATATTGTGTCTGCTAATACCCCATCGCCGTATCTTTCAAAATCTTCTGTACACAAAGCTCTATATCTGTTGACAGATTTGCAATACAAATACACGCACCTGCCAAGTTGCCGACTTTATACATGTTGAATAGTGGAAACATTGTACGTGGTCTGTGGTAAACTTCACAGTGTCAATGGTGCACTTTGCTTGTCAGTATGTAGGTGGCTGCTTCAATAGCTATGCCATACACGATTGTGATATCTGCTTGTATGTGATGTTCATGGGAATAGTATGTATGAAATAGAAGTGTGTGTGTGTGTGTGTGTGTGTGTGTGGATTGTGTGGGTGTGTTGTGTGCATGTTTTTGTGTCTTGATTGATTGTGTGTGTGTTGATTGTATGTGTGTTTATGTGTTGATTGTGTGTGTGTTGATTGATTGTGTGTGTGTTGATTGTATGTGTGTTTATGTGTTGATTGTGTGTGTGTTGATTGATTGTGTGTGTGTTGATTGTATGTGTGTTTATGTGTTGATTGTGTGTGTGTTGATTGAATGTGTGTTTTTGTGTCTCGATTGTGTGTGTGTTGATTGTGTGTGTGTGTGTTTGAGCAGTGTGTTACATGTAGTCATGTTCTGACTGTGAACCTTCAGTAGCGTGTACAGTAATGGAGAGCCAACATGCATTACTGACTAAAGACGACACTGCCTGACGCTAATTATAATGACACCACACTTCACACACAGCTAAAACAGACACGCCCAGGAACATTACTGTTCTGCAGCAGTGATAACGTTTTATTTCCACCAGTCAGGCATACACAACTCATGTCGGTCGCAACGCCCACAGAACAGGTAAAAGATGCAGGAACAACATTCAAAAGTGTGAAATACCCTAACCCATGCAGCAATAGTTCCGGCACAGCCTATCCACTTGTCCCTCTACACTTCATGCATGTACTGACAACTTTTACTGTGGGAGTGTGTTCATTAAATACTGCCATCTCAGTCTCTACATAATTATGTACACACCAGTCTGTCGGTGCCACCAGGAAATGCTGCGAATATGGATGTAATAGACGTACATACAGACGAAAGTGTTACATTTTGTGCACACATAATTCTGGATTTAAACGTGATCGTTTTTCTGTTAGTACTGGCTATGGCCTAGCTGTTACTGTAACAAACAAAAAGGATGCGTAACATAAAACATTGCACACGACTGTAACCGTTTTCAAAAACACTACTCACTATGGACCACTGTTACAAGACGGGCACAAAAACACTACTCACTATGGACCACTGTTACAAGACGGGCACAAAAACACTACTCACTATGGACCACTGTTACAAGACGGGCACAAAAACACTACTCACTATGGACCACTGTTACAAGACGGGCACAAAAACACTACTCACTATGGACCACTGTTACAAGACGGGCACAAAAACACTACTCACTATGGACCACTGTTACAAGACGGGCACAAAAACACTACTCACTATGGACCACTGTTACAAGACGGGCACAAAAACACTACTCACTATGGACCACTGTTACAAGACGGGCACAAAAACACTACTCACTATGGACCACTGTTACAAGACGGGCACAAAAACACTACTCACTATGGACCACTGTTACAAGACGGGCACAAAAGCGGACCCAAGTAAGTACAAACATATTACACTGCACGTACCTGGCAAAACAAAAGAATAAAAACAAAAAAACCAGAAACTTGCTTCAGAAAATGAACATTAAGCCCCTAAAGCACCAAACGCAGTTTTCAAACCATAATATCAAAATCAACCAGTGATGATACACACACTAAAAATGGGATCATAAAAAAACTAATATCAAACAATATACATTTATAAGAGTGGTGAAAGGATTTTCCCACTTGTAAAATCTAGTATGAAACAAAATGCTGATGAAAAAAAAAGAAAAGCAGATCTCGAATCAACTTTCTCAGCCTTTGGATATGATCTGAGAATGTCTGAAATAATAATGACTGCAGCTGATAATCCTGAGAAACAGCTACTATGGCCGAATGAGCCACCACATTTGAGGGTTGTAATTCATTCTGTCTGGTTTGGTGTGGTGTGAGTAGTGGCAGTGTGACCGTAACATCTTTGTCAATTTGGACACATGTACACTATCAAGTCTAAATAGTGCACACTGACTGTATATAGAGATATAACATCAACAATATTCATATTTATGTTCATGGAAATATATATGTGACCCGTGCTCGCAAAAGGGACCGTAAGTCATGCTGGGCCGAACGCCACTACAGGCGAAAAGAGTGTCGGAGGTCAGTTTGGCCACCTTGTAAGTAGCCAACTTCAACAGCTGATATCTCTGTCAATTTCAGTAGTACAGCTTTCATTCTGCATAACCAGTAGATTGCAGTGTTATTCATATCTCAAAATTGATAATTTTCGACTTATGGTCCCTTTTGTGAGAATGGGTCACATATATGTAAAGATAACAAATAAACCAAAACCGATGAATCAACTTACTTTCGCTAAAACTTGGGAAGAAAAGACTTTTTGGGTGCTCGGCAGGTCCTTCATCGGGAAAAAAAATGTGTATAGTCTTTATCAATTGGCTGTGAGTTTCCATTATCCGATACAGTCAGTTTACTTGCGCATGTTTTCCTCTTAATTACATTAAAAAAAAAAATTTAAAAAGCACTTTCCTAGAACCAAATGTGCGCAGACAATAGTTTGGAAATATAATTAAATAGATGACAGATGGCATGACTGTGATCATAAGTAATCTTTTGGACGGACAGTTGTAAAAAGATGTTGTACGTATCACTCAAATAAACACTCTGAGCAACCAAGCGCAACATCCTTCACCCTAAAGAAATCATCAATCATAAATAGACAGATGCGTGCAAAACTAAACAATATATAACAGTTACAAGATCACCGGCCCCCGTAGTGTAGTGGTTAGCACTTCGGATCATGGACCGGGAGACCCGGGTTCGAATCCCAGCCGAGGCAAGCGGGATTTTTCCTACCTAGGTCGGCTCCTACCCAGAGCGGGTGTGCTATGGGCCCGATGGGGAGGCTGTTGCCACACAGCCGAGTTTCACCCACTTCACGGGTGCGACTTTGGGGGTGCTTCCCTTGGTATGACACGTCATATGATGTGGATGATTACACGGCCGGCACCGCAGGTGCCGTAGTTCCCGGGCCTAGTTAGTGCCGGGATATTTATGACAGGAAGCGTGGAATGTGGCCCTGTCACGCAGTCCCAAACCACATGGACCTCCATAGCATCATCTTATTACTATCATCCTCATCTCCATCATCATGCATAATAAAAATTGTCCCAGCTTCCGAGTCGTCCGTGGGTTCCACCCATGACCTGGGAGGAACACCACTGGAGTTGACAAAAGAGTTGGGGCAGCAAAAAAAAAAAAAAAAGTTACAAGATCAACAATACATGTATACAATAGTTAATACATCAACAAGGAATGTTTGTATTCATGGAGATGGCCGTGTGTAAACACAAACACATACATGTCTGTCGTTTATTCAAATGAGTAAAAGCGTAAACATATCACAGGAAAAGTTGAAATAGTATCCCAAACTGACATAAATTTCTCCAAAAAAAAAAAAAAAAATACTGACTTCCGCATGCACACTGGCAGTACAAGCAGAGCGCATGTGTACAGTGACTTCATAAATGAATCCTGCCCAGTGTACTGATGTAGCAAGAGAGACGGTCGTCCTACGGACTGATGGAGTACATTCCTGACCCATGTTTCCACGACACACAGAGGATGACATGCACTGCTGGCTGAACTGTTACTCTATATACTAGCGTCTTAAAATGTGGTGGACGTTTGACAGCTGTTGGGGAAATGTGTTTGAGAAGCCAAGTTCACTATTAACAGTGCCTTGAACTCTTACCTGCTCTACTGTTGAAATCGAATCTGAAATGTGGAATCCCCCCCCCCCCCCCACCCCCAACATCCTCACTCCATGCGTGGCCAAGTACTTGCTGACACACATTTTAATCACAGACTCATCCCCATGCCCTGCAAAAAGGAATACAACGAATTGCTAACGACCTTTTGAACCCCAGTGAGGCAGCGTGAAGCATGCAGCGTCACCACAAGCGACTGTGACCAGAGTAACGAGCACTCATTTGGTTCTGATTCCTCAACACGCCCATCACAGTCCACGAGGCGTCACCGTTCGTGTAGAACATAGGGCGCGTGTAGTAGCCGCCACCAACACTGTTCGTGGAGCGCGTGCTGTCTAGAGGACCCGCAGCAACTGGCTTGGTTCTCTCCCCAATCGCCGGCAAGCTGCACATGAAGAGAAAGGAGTTTGTGAAACACAGTATTTTTGTTTCAATAAAAACGACAAAAAAAATCTACAAATTATGTTTTTCTTATTTTTCATCATACAAGTACTTCCTTCAGCAAAATGCTAGTGACAAAATATTGCACCATGCACAACTTGTATTTCTTGTCAACAAGGTATCTGGCCACCTAAACAAAACAGTTCATGCATATGTGCATGCGTGTGTGTGCGTGTGTGTGTGCGTGCGTGTGTGTGTGCGTCCGTAGGTGTACAGTCTCAGGCAACACTGCACTCTACTGATTGCACAGAACCACCAGCACACAAAGTGTGGTTGCATGCTAAAGTAAGAAAAGCACATGTCTCCCAGTAGCGTGCTTGACACCTTCTGCTGAGTGACTCCCACGTAAAGCGATACCCAGGGTACGGACTATCTCTGTCACTTGTCCGATCACACGCAAAAACTGGTATACCAGAAACGCCTTTGTACGTGCCGTCACCGCACTCAAACCTGGAAACGATCACCATCGCACGTTGCTTGGAGGCAAATTTAAATATGCAGATGAGCTTATTTTTACACTTCCTTCACCAGACACAACCCATTCAGAAGCATGAAAGTCTGACCCCAAATCAAGTGCAAGACGAATCATTATGTAACAACAATACTAATGTGTGTAACGAACATACATGTATCATGTAACAAAAACAATATGTACACACCTTGTGGTGTTTTTAACACTGTCCATGTTGGCGGAGGGTTGAGAGGGACCCATTCTGGGATCACTGGGTACCTTGAGGTGGCCCCCTCGGCCCTGGTAATCGTGATGCATGTTGAATGAGTTGAGGTAATCACGTGGAGGAGCTTCACGGTGCAGCAAGGGAGGAGTTTCAACTGAAACACAAACACACACAATCACAAACCATGAAACATACAAGACAAACGTTCTGCAACAGTTGCGCTTACAAGTGGACCTGCACACTCACTCTACAGTCACCTACATGTGTCTTAATGATAGTACAGCTCTCAATGCAACACACTGCTGTCTGCTGATGTATGATAGAAACTCCAAACAGCCCACAGCTCTTATACTCAGCCAGTGACGGCAACACTTTAGCACTCGTCTTGCTTTGGTATTCACCTCATGTAGTCATTAGAACTGTGAGATTTTCAAGGCAAAAGTTTATCTAACAATTAAAGCAACAACAACAACAACCAGAAATCTCTCGAACCTCTCTCTGTCTTCTTGCTCCTGGACCCGCTGGGCGGGCGCTGGGCGAGATTGAAGGCGTGGTTTGACCGGGATGCATCTGGCGTGGGGTTGGGTGCAGGCTGGTGGCGACTGTACATATTATTCTGTAAACCCATACCGCGACTGGTGTTGGAACCGGCCGACAAGCTTCGCAGATCACTCTCGCTGTACCTGTAACAGAAAACATCTGCAAAAACCATCCAGGATATCATACACTAGTTGACACATACACGATGCCCCGATGAGACACCCGCCCACTGGATGTCACACCCACCCAGCGGATGTCACATCCACCCTACAGATGCCACACCCACCCACACCATGCCACATCCACTCATAAATATTGAATTGTACATGCCCAACTTTCGGACTGTTCCACCCTGAGTGAGCTAAGTACCGTACTGTACATATACCCAACTTTAGGACTGTTCCACCCTGAGTGTGATCAGTACCATACTGTACATACCCAACTTTAGGACTGTTCCTGCCCATGGGACTGGAGTGGTTTGTGCTTAAGTTGTGCGCTGACCGTGGGTTCAGGTTCAATTCCTTTAGTACACCGTGCTGCACACAGGGTACATACACATGGGTATCATACAGGGTACATACACATGGACATCATACAGGGTACATACACATGGACATCATACAGGGTACATACACATGGACGTCAAAATGTACACACAATAACCCAGTCTGGTCTGTACGTGGTTCACAGTCAGTCACACGAAATGACCTCTGGAACAACACTTGTGACAACAAAGACACAGTCCAAACTGATCGGTTAATGCTATGTCCATACGAAGAGAACTCACTTCCTGTTGTATATGTTGTGGAGAGTGACGAGAACTTGGCAGTCCTGCAGCTACCTGGCTGGCACGGTAACCAGAAGGCGGTCTGTTCTTGTTGCGGAGATAGTGGTGTTGGATGTTGTAGTTGTGCACCGCTCGTTGTGACTGGGACCCTTCTGAAACCACCAGTAACAGATAATCCATATACGCACTACCACTAGATCTCACTCTTGATAATCTCCCTTTCTTGCTCCACTTGCTCTATGGACATCCCCACTCCTGTCAATCAAATTAAAGGACCGAGCCCCTAGAATTCAGTATCCCACGGTATAATGAACACAACACGCAGCATAGCCTGGCAAACTTCTTGCCAGACGCTCCAACGAGGGAAGCACATGTAGTTTAATTGATATGACTGAAACATGGAAATATAGCAGTAAGCCCACTGACGTCATTTGAGGAAAACAACCATTACAATAATCTCTTATGTGTGTGTGTGTGTTTGTGTGTGTGTAGGCATGTGTGTGTGTACAAAGTAGAACATTAAACTACAACTCTTGCCCCCACTGGTATGCTATCAGTATAAACTCTACATACGATTCCTAGCAACTCACCATTGCTGATATAATCTGCCGGTCGATTTTGACCGTTGTGTCGATTCTTGATGAAATCTGAACCTGAAAAACAAGGACACACACACATCACAGCACACCAGGACGCCACACAAATTATAAGTAATTCGTATTGGGTAAAAATTAAACTACATTCCTAACTTCAACCCAAGAACAGCAAAAGAAAATGGAATACAGGTATAACAACGTTCATGATTACATTTTGAATAAGGTCAGAATTTAAGCCTTGTTCCTCTAAACTTTTAAACTGCCAATGTAACTAAAGGGAAATCTCACCTCACCAGTGCAGAGTGTGTGTCAGAGTAACTGCGCAAACAAACACAACCACCACCACCACCACTACCCCTACCCCCCAGCACCTGCATCCACCACCACACAAGTCACATCCTGACCTGGGCGATTGGTGAAGAATCCCTCGAATATGACGAAGTTGTTGACTTGAGGGATTTCCGCCCTCAGGCCGTAATGCTTGGCCAAAAAGGAGGAGAACTTGAGAGAGGGACGGTCAATAGCAAAGTGCTGTGGTTGAAGGTTTTCACTCTACAACAGATGGCAGGCAAAATATTATTTGAACTGAATATTCATGAAGCCATCAACATAAACCATTGTTTTCTGCACTGTCTACTGGGTGAAGTAAGAGTCACGGTCTGGGCACGAGGGCCATGTATCCACCGGGCAAACAAATTACAATATTGATACATTTAATAAAATTATACACTGATCCAGCAGTTACGAGCACAAAGTATATATACATTAACATAACAATGAGAGAAATATCCACAAGCAAAGCTGTGTGGTTTTAGTGGTAATGGTCAATGTAACCTTCACCTTCAGCATGTGATCTTCACCTTCAGCATGTGACCCTCACCTTCAGCATAAAGTCGAAGAGACGGCGCCCACACCCCATGCGTTGTCGTGACTCATGGACGTAGAAGTCAAGGACACATAACGGGTTCATCTCCCACTGTTGCCCATGGCGATCATACACAAACAGGCGCTTGCGTCCAACCTTAAGGAATCCAATTATTCTGGAAACAAGGAAACACCACGAGAAAATGCCAGCTTGGTTAGTGTATGACAGTATGATAGGATACCTGTATCAGTTGACCTTAATCAAAATCAAAGCTCTATCACTTGCTTTAAGTATAGAATAATACTATATAATCAATAATATTTTAAGCATCATACAGGAAATGCTGGTATAGTAATATTTTTTTTAAAAAGTAAAAGATTGCTACGGAATGAACATCCCCCCTCCTCCCCCCCCCCCTCCAAAAAAAAAGAAGAAAAAAAGTGAGAGCGAAAGAGAGAGGAATTTAAAAAAAAAAAGACAAAAAAGGGGAAAAAGAAACAGTATAACAGTATATACACTTGCTACAGTTAGTGATTTCAATGTTCAATGGGTAATGAATGCGACTGATGATGGTGCCCAGTCAAGTCTTGATATTACATCACACACATCACACACACATTACACACATCACACACACATTACACACATCACACACATCACACACACATTACATACATCACACACATCACACACACATTACACACATCACATACATCACACACATCACACACACATTACATACATCACATACATCACACACATTACACACATCACACACACATTACATACATCACACACATCACACACACATTACACACATCACATACATCACACACATCACACACACATTACATACATCACATACATCACACACATCACACACATTACACACATCACACACACATTACACACATCACATACATCACACACACATTACACACATCACATACATCACACACACATTACATACATCACATACATCACACACATCACACACACATTACAGTTACACACATCACACACTGATAACAAATAAGTCATCATATATTACCTGTAATTCGCTTCTGTGTCTTTCATAACGTAGAGATGATGATCAGACACTTCCAGCTTGCTGCCTGTGGTGATGGCTCCAGGTAAACCTTGTGCCTATACACAGACACACACACACATGGACAGTCACACACGTACAGGTATAGTCACTACCCGTCTCTTCTTTTGACCAGACGTTAAACTTAGTTGAATCATCGCTAGTCATCACTATTCACGCAACTATTCTGTCATCAGCTCTGACAAAAGATTGTTTGAAATAACAGCTACAGCAGTGCCAGAAAAAAACGCGCACCCCTGGGACACAGTGACTTAAATTGGCCGCATCAGTTTTGGATTTCTACGCATATTTTACGCACTGTAGTGCATCATAGGAAACACTGTATCCTCCTATAAACTAAACTATCCACGAATTTCAAGTCAGGAAGACAACAATCAGAATTCAGCCCCTGTGACCACTACAGTAGTGGGACAGGAACATGAAAACTAGTTAATCATTCTCCCCACAGTACTGCTCCACAGTACATGACTGTAAACACCCCCTTCCTAGCAGACATAACCTCCCCTGGCATTCACTTGCCTTATCAGGGTAGATTCCTGTGGTAGAGTAACTTACCCTAGCAGGGTAGATTCCTGTGGTAGAGTAACTTACCCTAGCAGGGTAGATTCCTGTGGTAGAGTAACTTACCCTAGCAGATGCTTCTCCCATTTTGTCGATGACGTGGAACAGACGTTGACGCAGATCTCGGAAACTGAAATGCCAGTGAAAGTATTTTATCAAGTAGCAAACAAAACACACATTTATATGTTTATATACATGTGGCAAATATTAGTACTTTTCTGTAAGGATATATAATGATTTCTATGTACAGCATGCATAAGTATGTATACTGCACAAATAACTACACTCCGCATGCAATTTGCTTTCTCCACCATGAAGTGATTCTTCTTATAGACCACACATGTATATACACACAAGAAAGTTTGATTACTGATATGTCACTGTCAATTTTTTCCTACAACATACCTTCGAAACTTCTGTCATGATAAACATACACGCAGTTTGCATACCTTAGCAGGAATATAATTGAAGAGTCAGCGGTTTTGCTTGTGGAGTACACCATTATAGAAATGAGTTGACGTGGTTACTGGGTAGCAAGTTATACCACATGTCCTCCTCAATCTGATGAATTAATTACACCCTGGCATCTTTTCCTTGACATGACCTAAAAACTGAATGCGAGGGGAATGAGGGCAAAAAGGCATGGATACGCACCTGTTTCCAGCATTTCTGCACACTTCAAGGTGTCTGTCGAGCTTTGTAATAACATCTCGAAAGAGAACACTGACGTCCCTGTCAAATTCCATATTTCACGTGGGTTTTAATACGGTTCGATGTTGAAGAAACTGCATGTGTGGTACGGGCGTCAGGAATTTGGTCTGGCCGTCGCCATGTTTACATCTCGATGAAAACATAACAGTTCAGCAGAAAACTATAAATTGTTCTAAAAAGTGTATTTTTGTGGTAATTTGTATTTGTATTGTTAATCAACACAATACAGGCAATAATTTCATACATTTCTTTTTTTATTGAAATAAAATAATTGAATAACTTCTGCGGGACCACAATATGGCCGCCCTAGTTTCGTTACTGGTGTACGCAGTTACAAAATTTTGACATTTTGGCATCTCTTGCATCTCAGACTGGCTCAAGGTTCATTCTGAAACGAGAATACGATACTCTGTTTGCATGGGTCTCAGAAAACATACAAATGCCACTTCATTTGTTGGATGTTCTGATCTTTCAGTCATTTGAAGAGGCAAGCTGTAGGGTGCGTGTGTTGGTGGGCTTTGCAAAGCTTGTTGTTGGCAACTTGGTCCGAGGATGCCTCGCAAACAACCCTACAGCGGGAAACAAAAGAAAAAGCAGCTCCGGGAGCGTCGTTCTAGGAAACAAGGTCATTTGATTTTTAAGAATAATTTTACTAACTATACCTTATTGAGGGATGGCACACTCAATGTATTGCTGTGGACAGGCGCAGGATAACGGTTATTTTCCAGTGTGATCGTTTGAAAATACCCACAGCTTTCCCAAATTCCTGATGCTTGCGCCACAAATGTACTTACTTCAACATCAAAGGGGGTGTGTGTGTGGGGGGGGGGGGGAGGGTGTACCATACAACGTACCATGTCACTTTCATTCTTCTAAAGAGACATTCAAATTGTTGAGAATATAATCAAGATTAATGGTTCCTGTGATGTTTGTGTATAGATCCTCGTGGTGCATATGACGACGATGCCATACACGACGTGCCTTACGATGGGGACGCTTCAGCTGACGGTATACAGTCTCACCTGGAGGTTCAGCACATCAACCAACAGCCGTCGGCCGGGAAGGACTGTGATCCAAACAGGTATGAGACCAGATGGAATGGCAGTCTATTTTGAATTAAATCACATATTCTAAGATTACTAGGCATCCCTAAAGACGACTGTTGTTTTGCAGTACCGGTAGTTGCACTTGTGTGTGCATGACTGTGATGGTGACGGTGTACTTGCATGCTTCAATTTAGTCCAAATACTATAGTCTTACGAAAAAGGAATAGAGCTCTGACTAGTCTGAGTGGAAAACAAGGAGGAACGGCCCCGTCCTACAAAGTTGTTTCTCCAAATTTCATTTTATTTTGTCTGTTTTGTTGTTATTGTTGCCGGTTCTCCCCTCTCCAAGTTCTACCAATGACACTAGATCCTCTACGACCTCGACCGATTAGTCACGTGACTGGGGGTGGGGCCGGGTGGGGGGAGAGAGAGAGAGAGAGACAGACAGACAGAGAGAGAGAGAGAGAGTGGGTGGGTGGGTGTTTAGGAGTTTAACGTCCTTTTCCACCACGTAAGGGTGCTTTCTAATACGGGGCAACGAGAGAAAGGCCAGCACAAACATTTGGCCCCAGCCGGGATTCGAACTCTCGACCCGAGCATTGAAAGTCCAACGCTCTACCATTCGGCCACCCTGGCTCCCGAGAGAGAGAGAGAGAGAGGTCAGTTCCGTGAACTAAACATTTGACGTCAGCCTCAGGCAGGTCGTCAAACACAGACAGAGAGATGACGTCAATTCCGCGGACTAAACATTTTCACGTCAGCCTCTAGCACTGCCATCGTCTGAGGAAGCTTGTTTATGTCTTGTGATTTCCCTGTTGGCTTTGTGGCTTCCCCGATTGAATTATTTTTCACATGAAATCTGGAAGATCTAGAGGGCTGGTGAAATGTCGGAGGCAGTGACGATACTTGCTTATTTTGTCTGTGAACTAAGCGTTTGACGTCAGCTTCACACTGGTGGTATGACAGATGATGCTTGTGCATGTCTTGTGATTTCCCTGTTGCTTTTGTGACTTCCCTGGCTGAACTAATTTTTACATAAAATCTGGAAGATCTAGAGGGCTGGTGAAACATGGACTAGAATACCTTGGATTGTACTTATGAAATCGAAAATTTGGAACTCTTTTGACCGGTGCTTCTCGCAGAAACTTGAAAAAGTTATGTTTATCTAAAAGTTCAGTAATTCTAAATGCTAAAGATATAATAGTGCAGTAGTTCCTGTCATATGTGCAGTTGTCACACTAGACAAAAACGCCGGGATGATAAGTAATTTGCAGTAGTCTTTTCATAGATATTTGATCTTATGTGCAAACCACCCCTACCTCGGAAATATTTTTTTTACACAAAACCAGTCAGAGCTACAGAGCTGTAACACTAATCAAGGCAGTGTGATTGGGTGAACTTCCAAAGTCTAGAAAAAATGAAGGAATTTGAACAACTTTTTCGAAAAAATTTGTAACATGACCGATTTTTTAAAATTGGCGATAACTCTTCTGAAAATGCGGCAGGCTAAAAATCGTGAAAGGTAGCTCTGGAGAAGGTGATTTCCCATTTTATCTCAAAGTAAAAAGGCCTCCATCGAGGTGGTTTAGGAGATAGCCATCATTACATCCGTCCACACACACACACACACACACACACACACACACGTCTCACAACTCCCGCCAAAAAGAACGCAGCAGCATAGTGTGCACGTCAAGTGTCTATGACGCAGGTTTCGTTACGTCACTATGTGCATGAAAGTATGTATTGTGTGGAGAAACGTCACAGTCTTGTTTTGTATCACTGAAACTTGCTGCTGCGTGCAGCAAAATCTGCCCCGTCTCATAAAGTTGTTTCTCTATAGAGAAACAACTTAAAAACCAACATATTTTGACTGAGAGAACAAAATTCAACAGACCTAGCTACTCTCTTTTACCCAGCAAGTGGCGAAACCATTCAGTGTAAAGTTGTCAATATAAGCAGATGCTGTAACTCTCTCTATATCTAATCGCTGTTACTACTGCTGTCACTATTGCTATCACTATTGCCATCATTATTGCTATCACTATTGCCGTAACTTACATTGCTGTCACTATTGCTGTAACGTATATTGCTGTCACTATTGCCATAACTTATATTGCTGTCACTATTGCTGTAATAATATTGCTGTCACTATTGCTGTAACTTATATATAATATTGCTGTCACTATTCCTGTAGCTATTGCTGTAACTTATATTGCGGTCACTATTGCCGTAACTTATATTGCGGTCACTATTGCCGTAACTTATATTGCGGTCACTATTGCTGTAACTTATATATAATATTGCTGTCACTATTGCTGTAACCTATATTGCTGTAACTATTGCTGTAACTTATATTGCTGTCACTATTGCTGTAACTTATGTTGCTGTCACTTATGTTGCTGTCACTATTGCTGTCACTATTGCTATAACTCATATTGCGGTCACTATTGCTGTCACTTATATTGCTGTCACTATTGCCGTAACTTATATTGCTGTCACTATTGCATCAGTCAGCTTGATAACTAACCACTATCAAAAAAAGAGGACTGTGTGAATGAAATGAATTTCTTCAATATGTTTTCAGATTTCGTCTTCATTTCCTAAAGATAACCCCAGAGGAGATGAGACAGAGAAAGAAAGCGGCGAGGAAACCGCTAACAAAAGTGAAGGAGGTAAAACCTGTCTACACTGTACACAGCAAGGGGGGCGGGGGGGGGGGGGGGGGGGTGTTTGGGGTTTAACGTCCTTTTCCACCACATAGGGTGATATCAAAGACGGGGCAACGATGAAAAAGCCAGCACGAATATTTGGCCCCAGCCGGGATCGAACTCACGCCCTAAGCATTAGAAGTCCAACGCTCTACCATTCGACCACCCCGGCTCCCCCTGTACACAGCAAGTACATGTACGCAGTAATTAGTTGTGAAGTTACTTCATCGGAAATGCCATGTGTGGATCGGTGTCAGTGTATGACGTCTTTTTGATATATCTTGGTTTGCACAGCACCTTTATAACCAATAGCTGTCGCCACATCATCTTGCTGGTCGTGTGTGTGTGTGTGTGTGTGTGTGTGTGTGTGTGTGTGTGTGTGTGTGTGTGCCGGGGCAGCGGAGACCATGTATGCTGCTGCATATTATGTGTTGTCGTTTAATGTATGTGTGAAGGAATGTTGCGTGAGTGTTTCCGTTTCTGTGTGAGTGAGTGCGTGTTGACTGTAAGGCGCCCTGTGCTCCTGCGGGAGGGAGGGCGTCCCTTAAATACCCATTATTATTATTATTTTATAATATCCTGGTTTGCTTGACGTTTTATCATAATCTTTGTTTTCAGGATGATTTGGAGATATCCATGGAGAGCGTTCATGGATCGGACGAGTCGTTAGATTTCCCCAAACGCCCGCCATGGAACTTCAGTCTGACCAAGACGCAACTGGAACAACAGGAGCAAGACTACTTCCATGTCAGTGATGTGTAGACTGTGCGTGATGTGTAGACTGTGCATGATGTGTAGGCTGTGCGTGATGTGTAGGCTGTGTGTGTAGGCTGTGCATGATGTGTAGGCTGTATGTGATGTGTAGGCTGTGTGTGTACGCTGTGTGTGATGTGTAGGCTGTGAGAGATGTGTAGTCCGTGCGTGATGTGTAGGCTGTGCGTGATGTGTAGGCTGTGTGTGATGTGTACGCTGTGTGTGTACGCTGTGTGTGATGTGTAGGCTGTGAGAGATGTGTAGTCCGTGCGTGATGTGTAGGCTGCTTGTGATGTGTGGGCTGCACGTGATGTGTGGGCTGCGCGTGATGCGTGGGCTGCGTGTGATGTGTGGGCTGCGTGTGATGTGTGGGCTGCGTGTGATGTGTGGGCTGCGCGTGATGTGTGGGCTGCGCGTGATGTGTAGGCTGTGTGTGTAGGCTGTGTGTGATGTGTAGGCCGCGCGTGATGTGTGGGCTGCGCGTGATGTGTAGGCTGCGCGTGATGTGTAGGCTGTGTGTGTAGGCTGTGTGTGATGCGTGGGCTGCGCGTGATGTGTGGGCTGCGCGTGATGTGTGGGCTGCGCGTGATGCGTGGGCTGCGCGTGATGTGTGGGCTGCGCGTGATGTGTGGGCCGCGCGTGATGTGTGGGCCGCGCGTGATGTGTGGGCTGCGCGTGATGTGTGGGCTGCGCGTGATGTGTGGGCTGCGCGTGATGCGTGGGCTGCGCGTGATGCGTGGGCTGTGCATGATGCGTGGGCTGCACATGATGTGTCGGCTGCGCGTGATGTGTAGACTTGATATGTAGACTGTGTGTGATGTGCAGGAGTATCTACAGACAATGTTAACATCACACAAGCTGCAGGATCTGAGTTTCTTTGAGCTGAACCTGGAGACATGGCGACAGTTATGGCGAGTCACCGAGATCTCCGACATCCTTCTGTTAATTGCAGACATCAGATACCCGGTGAGTAATATAGGGACATGAGTTCACTGTTCCATTGTCATAGATCAACTTTGGTTTCATATGACAACAAAATGACAGTGAATATCGTTAAAACGTTTGAAATTATAGCCCTTTTGGGGGGTGGGCACGTGTCTGAGGTATGAACCAAGATGTATGTCTGCTGATTGGTTGAGCTAACAGACAACATGAGTTGCTCAGTCTGCAAAACTCCCCCTTGCTGTAAACTATTGCTGTCATGAACGTTTGCACAGTACCAGTAGTTGTTCACTGAACAGAATGAACATTTGCTCTTCACTTGTTTTATTGTGATGATTATCTGCTGTATTGCCAGGCTCTGCATCTGCCCCCTAGTTTGTATCGCTACTTGCGAAAGGACCTGCGGCGCGACGTGATCGTTGTGCTGAACAAAGTGGATTTGGCACCGCCCTCACTCGTGTCGGCCTGGCGAGCATACCTGACCTCCGTGTTTCCCGAGGCGCACATCGTGTGTTTCTCCTCATTTCCCAAACCGCCTGAGGAATCGCCAACAGGTAGCGTGGTCGTTAGGGGGCAGCACACTCATAAAACACACACGTACAGCACACTCAGAAACTTTCCAGTTTAAACCAGCTTATACGCTTCTCTGTCAGTTGACAATGGACGTATGGATGATGCCTGATTTGCATGCATGCACAGGTTGGGTACAGAGGGTGGGGGGGGGGGGGGGGGGAGGGGAGATAAATGGAGATGTCTTGTCAAGCAGAGTTCCTCATTTTTGATAAGCCAGTACAATACATGCATCTCACAATACATTGGGCGGTATGTTTGACATTTTGTCTCGTCTCCAAATGAATACGACGTGTTTGTACACACCGCCCTCTGTAAATCAGGCACTGATACGTCGGTCTCCACATGACTGATGGACACCTGTACCATTGACTTGTTGCAGGTTTACACAAGAAGCAGAGGAGGACAGCAATGAAACCCATGGGTCCACAAGACCTGCTGGACGTCTGTCGTGAAGTCATCAAAGACAAAGGTATACTTACGTACAATCACACCTAGTTTTAATCAGTTTAATGTGTCTCTTTAATAATAATAATAATTATAATAATGATGGATATTTATATATCGCTTATACTCAGTGAGCTCTAAGTGTTTACAAAATTAGAGAAAAATTATATAAAATGAAATAAAAATTGAATGACATGAAAATAATGCCAGCGAGAACAATAAAAGACACAGTCATTTAGGCACTTACTTGCACACACACACACACACACACACACACACACACACACACACACACGCACACACACACCAAGTTCTGTCAGTCCCGTATTACTGCTGCTGGGCTGAGAACGTGTGTTTTGACTGCTGTTTTAAAGGGGACCGAAGCTATATGCCTTGTGTTTTTTAGGAGAGTGTTCCAGAGGGTGGGTCTTCCTGTACAAAATCTGTAGATGATTTGCCTGATGAGTGTACATATTACACCAGTACAGTGATAGGACTGGCAGGCAGTGCTTGGTGTTTCATGATGGTTATTTGCCGCTCACGCAGTGGACCTCACAAGCTGGCAGCATAAGCTGGACACAGAGAATACGTCCACCGCCGCCCCCGACAAACACACGGACACCGGCGATGCTCCAGATGCTGCCACCACGCACCACGATCACACGGCCCAGGGGTTCGATCCTGGCATCTACCAGAGATTCCGAGACGGGATTCTGACCATCGGGTGCATAGGTATTTGGTTATCTCTCAGACAGATATATCAGTCAGTGATTTAGTTAGTTAGTTAGTTAGTTAGTTAGTTAATTAGTTAGTTAGTTGGTGTGGTGGAATCAGTAAGATGAGTTTCCTCATGCTGTGTGTCCCTGTAGTGAAACTGAATGTGTGTCTTAATCTTCAGGTTATCCCAATGTTGGAAAATCATCATTGATAAACGGACTGGTGGGCAGGAAGGTACAGTGCAGTATACTCTGTCTGTCTGTCTATCTGTCTCTCTCTCTCTCTCTCTCTCTCTGTCTGTCTGTCTGTCTGTCTCTCTGTCTGTCTGTCTGTGTCTGTCTTACAAACACAAATGCATGCATGCTCGCGCGCGCACACACACACATACACACACACACACACACACACACACACACACACATTGAGTATGGTTAGATTATTGGCAGGGTTGGCGCTTTGATTGTTCCATAGCATGCCCTGAATGAACCACCATATGACATGCTGGAACACTGACTGAGTTGCTGATTGAAGCTAAACACAATGTTCACCTAGAGGTGATCATTTGCTTCTTGTGTGTGTGTGTGTGTGTGTGCGTGTGTGTGTGTGTGTGTGTGTGTGTGTGTGTGTGTGTGTGTGTGTGTGTGTTGGTCGATGTTGATTGTTTGTCTGTTGTTGTGATTGTGTATGATTGTATTGTACAGGTTGTGAGTGTGTCGAGGACGCCGGGCCACACGAAACATCTTCAGACAATTTTCCTCACCCCCACCGTGCGCCTGTCTGACTGTCCCGGCCTCGTGTTTCCCTCCTACGTTGACAAGTCCTTACAGGTCAGTCATTCTCTTACATTTTGTCTTACTGCTGTTCTGGTGCAAAACCTCATATACACGATTCTTTCTTTGTACATGTAATGTGTAATGAGGCTCTTTACTGCATAAGCTGTACATGTGTATGTGTGTGTGCGTGCGTGTTTGTGTATGTGTGTGTGGGTGCATGCATGCATGAGTGCGTGTCTGTGTGTGTCAAGAGGACGTGACATAGTCCTGTTAAGCTGGTCATGTTTATGTTGTCAGGTATTGTCGGGTATCTACCCGATAGCCCAGGTACGAGAGCCGTACTCGGCTGTTGGTTACCTGGCCCAGAGAGTGGATCTGCCATCTTTGCTCCGTCTGTCACACCCGGCTGGTGCAGAGCAGTCAGCAAAGCGTGACCGTGGTCAGGAAATTCAGTGGTCAGCACTTGACATCTGTGAAGGTCGGTCCATTGTTTACTTGTGTCTTTGTCCCTGGCACCGACTCTCGTGTTGTGTTTGGTGACTTTGGTATTTCCATCACAATCTCTTTCTTCAGGTTGGGCGATAAAGCATGGGTTCTTCACGGCGAAAGCATCTCGTCCGGACATATACCGAGCAGCCAATCAGATCTTACGTATGGCGGTGGAGGGAAGGGTCCGCTTGTGTCTGGCACCACCGAAATACTTCCAGCAACAAGGTCACCGCACTGACCTCTTCCTCGTCTGTCTTCCTACACCAGTTCTCTCTTACAGTACTTCTCTCAGTTCTACACACTCTGTCTCTCTGTGCCTGGTTCACTCTCTCTCTCCCTGTTTTTTTTTTTTTTCTCTCTCTCTCTCTCTTTGTGTGTGTGTGTGTGTGTGTGTGTGTGTGTGTGTGTTGGAATCGTGCATGATATGGGTTGTCATGGCATGTTAATTGACAATCTGTGTTTTCTCCGTATGTAGAGAAATGGAGGAACGACCCTTTTGCCACACAGTTGACTGAACTGCTCCACAGACAGACACAGTTGAGTGAACACGAGGAAGAGTCGTCAGACTCGGAGTCAGAGGGTGAGCACGGTACAGACAGCGAAGACGGGGACGCTGAATCGGATGGAGAGACTGAGGCAAAATGCTACGCTACAAGCAACCCTTTCGCTTTACTGACCGATGACTGAGAGCTACATACTGTTTGTTCTGTATGATCGATGTTGGAGCGACTGCTGCAGAATGAATGTCACGTGACTGCCACGCGTTTGTATTACTGGTCACAAAGGAACCCCTTTGCATTACGTGTACTGCCTTTAATATGTAAGGGCACTTTTTTTTTCTTCCTGTCTTCCTCACCAACGTGACTGATGGGAGGCTGCGTTCTCTGTACTGGGTGTCATTTCTTCCTGTCTTCCTCACCAACGTGACTGATGGGAGGCTGCGTTCTCTGTACTGGGTGTCATTTCTTCCTGTCTTCCTCACCAACGTGACTGATGGGAGGCTGCGTTCTCTGTACTGGGTGTCATTTCTTCCTGTCTTCCTCACCAACGTGACTGATGGGAGGCTGCGTTCTCTGTACTGGGTGTCATTTCTTCCTGTCTTCCTCACCAACGTGACTGATGGGAGGCTGCGTTCTCTGTACTGGGTGTCATTTCTTGTCAGTGTGCATGGCTTAAAGCTCGAATACTCACTCACTCCTGTCAGTATTTAATTCAGTAATCTTCCGTGATCCCCGGATAAGTTGTATGTTGATCAGCATGCGGCAGGCGGACTGAACAGTGCATTTCATTAGCCGTGAATTGTAAGTCTTAATTACTTGAAAGGAAAAGTCTATGGTTGCAGTGTATGTATTTGGGACAGAAGTCAGCAAAGTGCTAGTCATGTTGTGAAACTGATATTCCGATAGAAACTTCATATCTGCACTATTAACATGTTGCAGTATACCAGTAACGTGGACACAGTCAGTAAGCAATCAGCCTACCACCCCAATCCCCTCCACCACCCCACACTAACTATATGTGTGTATATATATAGAGAGAGAGAGCTGTTACCACCCCAATCCCCACCACCACCCCACACTAACTATATGTGTGTATATATACAGTATATAGAGAGAGAGCTGTTACACAAATTCCCCATGTACATGTACCACTCACAAGGCCAAGAAATGGTTGGTTTTAGTGGTTTATTTCTGTGAATAAAATAAAAAAGGTCATAAGCAGCACAGATTGCATCTTCCTGGTGAAATTGTCATTCCCTGGTCTCACTGTCACTATCAGCAGTCTACAAGTTGTCAAAACCAAAATTGTCACCAGACAAAACTATCACGTACATGACAAAACTATCACGTACATGACAAAACTATCATATCACGTACATGACTAAAGTACGAGGAACACGAGAACAAACCTTCAAAACCCAAACGTTTTACATGCATGGCCCGTCTTTCAGTGGCAAAACATGGCAGTTCATGTACAACTACCGACCTCTGATAATCAGGATGCACACCATAACGTTGAGATATCAACTATATCAGCCAGGCCTGTAGACTGTAAAAATCCCATCACCCTCAGGAGGCCACAATGTTCTGCTGTTTGAATGATAGTGTAGTCAAACGAAATATCTGTTAAAAATATGAACAATACAATACATGTAGTTGCAAAATAATCATTTTCAACATGTCACTTCCATGGTTTTGAATAAGGACATATTTCAACAGTAAGTACAAATTTAGCACTTAATAACGTATCACACCAAGTTTCAGCAGCTTATCAAAACAGGCAAGAACCCAGTCAATGTAAAATAGAGATCTATCACACACAAAAAATGAGCCTAAACTTCACCCTGTTTCTTTGGGACATGTTTTGTAATAAAATAAATGGTTAGTTACCATAAAGTTCTCTTTTACAGTCTATAACAAATTAGCAATGGAATTCCTGGCAGCACAAGACAAGAAAAGATGTCATTTTGATTCACGTAGTCCAAACCTGATGGCAGTTGACATTATTGTGGACACACTGCTGAGTTGCTGGCTTGCTGCTGTTCGGTGGTTGAAGATGCAAGTCATGAAGCTCAAGGTGAAGGTCGTATTAAGGCATGAAGGTCGTATTTAGAAGTGAGAGGTTTCAGTCAGCATAAACATCGAAATGGCATTTGATAGTTTTTGGAAACTTTCAAATATTTAACATCACGTCGGCTTATGTAATAGTGGCAAAAAGATGAGATAAACATTTGAAATACACATTTCAGTTTCCCCAAGCCACAAAATGCCATTCTGCTGATGTACACACAAAAACAGGAACAGTCTCCTACAGAGGGCAGTTCTATTTCATCTTCTTTTTCTTTTTGGCGACCCTGCGTTTGGTTTTGGAGTCGATGATGGTCTGCGACTGTTTTTTGATGGTGGATCTGTTGGGAACATCAACATCGTCCTCGCCACTGTCCTCATCCTCTGCAATGACACAAGCACAAGCAGCGTGAGAAAATCGCCTGACATCGGTGTCTTCCATCGTGTTGATGGCATCAGTATTAATGCTAAGTTGCACATAAAGTTGTCTGCTCCAAAATACCCAGGCATGCTTGTGTGGTCATACCCTTAGTTGCAGTAGGTTTACCCACGACTAGTAAAAGATCCAGGCCAGTGTGTTACACTGTACTACCTTACAGTCACTACAGCCAGCAAGGTGATCTGAACCTGCAGCCCATGTGGCTTACTGGTACGTTTAGCCAGCGTTGTTCTAGTGGGATGGTGTGTGTTTACTCTAGTGGGACGGTGTGTGTTTGTTCCAGTGGGATGGTGTCAGTTTCAGTGGGACCACGTGTCTGTTCCAGCGGGACGGTGTGCCTGTTCTAGTGGGATGGTGTGAGTGTGTTCCAGTGGGACGGTGTGTGTCGGTTCCAGTGGGACCATGTGTCTGCTGTAGTGGTACGGTGCTTGTCTTTTCTAGTGGGATGGCATGTGTCAGGGGTAGTATGACGGTGTGTGTCTGTTCTAGTGGGACCATATGTCTGTTCTAGTGGGACCATATGTCTGTTCTAGTGGGATGGTGTCTGTTCTAGTGGGATGGTGTGTGTTCTAGTGGGACAGTGTGTGTCTGTTCTAGTGGGATGGTGTTTGTCTGTTCCGGTGGGACGGTGTGTTTCTAGTGGGAGGGTTTCTGTCTGTTCTAGTGGGATGGTGTTAGTCTGTTCTAGTGGGAAGGCATGTGTCTGTTCTTGTGGGATGGTATGCATCTGTTTTGGTGGGACGGCGTACGTCTGTTCTCTGTCCGCGGCATATGGTTCATCAGTGACTGTGGTGCCAATGGCCAGAAGGTAAACTGTCTATGAAACTGTCCTATGTGGCCGTTAAGGAATGTTTGACGGTGAACTGTCTGTGAAACTGTCCTATGTGACATTAAAGAATTGTCTGACAGTGAACTGTCTGCAGCAGCTATATACTGCAGCACTCGGTGAAATGTTCTACATGGTGTCTAGTGCAGTGTCCCATTGCGAACATTCCCAAAACATGCAAACTCATGCTGAAAGTGCTCAGTGCTGCATCGTCTCTTCACCGAACACCTGCTTCATAAATTGCACACATGCCATCAAACGTCTACTTCTCGCCACCAGGCATTCAGTAACGGAAACACCAAAGCAAATAAACAACGGAACAAGTTCAACATCAATCAACAAGGTCATGCATAACGTTTCAGGCAGTCAGAACAGTCTCACCCCACAAACTGTGTCGATCGCCCTCTACAAGATAAAACTTGCACTCTGTGGCCAGCGAATCAGCAGCAGAATAAGCAATAACAGGAATAAGTGACATTGTCAGAGAGTTACATACTTTTCTCTATCCCAGTCCAATTCTACTCCAATACACATCACCATGTCTCTCTGATATTGACATGGCATTCACATAGATGTTTTCACACCAACAGCACTCATGTTTTCACACTAACCACGCTCATGTTTTCACAACACCCACACTTTGTTTTCACACTAACCACACTCAAGTTTTCACACTAAACAAACTCACATTTTCACACTAAAAACACTGACGTTTACACACTAACCACACTCCACATTTTCACACCAACCACGTTTTCACAACACCCACGCTTTCTTTTCACACTAACCACACTCACGTTTTCACACTAACCACACTCACATTTTCACAACAGCCATACTCCATGTTTTCACACCAACCACCTTTTTCACAACACCAACATGTACATTTCACAATCTGTAACCTTATTTTCACACCACCTGCACCAGCGTTTTCACACCACCTGCACCAGCGTTTTCACACCAATAAAACTGATTTCCTGACCCGCGAGCATCCGCACTTCTAGTTTCCCATCATTCCCCTTTCTTCCTCCCTGTCACGCCAGTGAGGAAAGTCACGAGACCAGCTGACAGTGTGACACTTACCGTCTCCGTAGACGAGATCTCGCTGCTGCGTGGGGAGCTTGACGCGTGTGTTGTACTGTGGTAACTTGTTCTCCATGTGTGTGTGGAACTGTAAGCACAACCAATGTCATGTGACCGACACGTTCACTCAGTAAAACACTGACTAAAGGAAAAACAATTTTAAACCAGAAAGGAAGTCAGCTCAAGTGCAGGTCACAACTTGCCAATAGTTGTAACAGTCATTTTAGCAAACAGAGGGGAAATTAAAGTATTAAAATATTTTATGCAAGTGTGAGCACAGAAAGGCGAGGAAGGAATTGTAAGAAATTTGCGTGAGAATCTGACTCCCTTTAGTGAGGAAAAATACCCAAAGTCCTGCCCACCAGTGAGTTGAACCTGGGTTTTGACACCTCATACAAACTGTAAACCACTGAGCCATATTTGCCCCTCACCTCCTCCTCCTCCATCTGGCGTAACGCTTCATTGAGGTCCTTCCCGTCCAGTTCCTCCAGCAGTTTCAGCAGCTTCTCTTCCGACGTCGACAGTTGATCCAACACATACTCATCAGATGACGGGGCGATCTGGGCGGTGGGCACATGACCTTTGTTCTGAAAACACACACGTCACCATAGTCTTCAGTGGGGTATGTATTAAAAAAAAAGAAGAGGAGAAACTTCTTAACTGAATTTTCCTGAACATTGGTCAGAATTAGTTAAACACTAGTTCAATGCTGGAAGTCTGATCATGGCATATTTTTAGGAAACGTTTACATACTGCTGATATACATTAGCATTTTCAGGTTTGACAATGACATTAGGTTGTTTCTGTTTGTACATATGTAAATATTTTTGATAAGCTGGTGATGTAAGTATTAATGTGTACAAGGATGAGCAGGTAACTCATGGCAGAGGAAATGTGCAGGCGACAGGGGAACTAAGGCTGTGCCAGTGACAGGTGACAGAGAAAGTAAGGTAATAATTAAGTCCTTACGGCCTTCAGGTGATGGAGTTTGTCAGCCAGGTGTTCCACTCCGGCCTTGACCTGCACCAGGATACGACTGGCTCGCTGGAGTCGTTCGTCTGCGTCATCACGTCGCCTCTCCTCCTTGGCCAGGTGATTCTCAAACTCCTCCAGCATGGTCTGTCCGCTACAACAGCGTCACATTCACACAAGTGTCAGCAGGTAAGCATCGCTTCGTGAATTATGACAGAATGGCTTTCAGAAAGGCCTGTTTTCACAATGGTACATCCTATGCATTTCAATCCCTTTGAATTTTTTTCTTTTTTGGCATTTCATCAGAAATAAGCAGGTCAAATATATTATAGACCGCTCCCACCCTACTCCCCACCCCCTCCCCCCCCCCCTTCTCCCCCTCCCACCCCCCTGTAATTTTGCAGTCTGATCAGTTGATGAATGACCTTGACCTACCTTGAGAGCTTGGCCTCGCCGGAGTACTTCATCTCCTCAAACTCAGTTTGCAGGTTTTCCTTCTCCTCTCGTAGACGCAGGATCTGTTTCTCATTGTCCTTCTTAAGATCCTCCAGGTGCTGGGTTGTCTGCCCCTGGTTCTCAAACCGCTCCACTACTTCCTGTTGAGCAGAGAGAACTTGTCCATTAGTTCTGTTTTTGATTTTTGTTTGTAGATGTTGTTGTTTTTGTTTGGTTTGTTGTATAAAAAATTTTCTTCTTTTTTTTTTCTTTTTTTTTTTTTGCAGGAGAGGAGTGGGGTGGGGGGCTGTGTTTTTTAGGGTGTGTTGTGGAAGAGTTGGACTAGGTGGGTACAGGGAAGGGGGGGGGGGGGGGTTGATGGTGGGACTCACTTATTTTAAACTAAAGAGGAGTAAGTTATCCTGACTTGCACAAATTGGGGAGGTGAATTTCCCTTTCTAGCGGTTCCCATCCTTAGCTTGTGTACATGCAGAGACTAAGAGTGAGACAGTTCTGTCTCAACAAAGACACTAAGATAGTCCACTAAGCTGATGATAACTTCTATTAGCATTCACAGAAAAAACAAACAGTCTCTGTTAAAATCAGGACATCTGTTTCCCATGAAATCCTCGGTCACATGACTTACCCATGTGTCAGAGACGCCAGTCGCCTCCTTGATTTGTTTGAAGGCTTCCTCGTAGGTTGTGATCTTCTGCTGCTGATCCTCGCCGGTCAGCGCCGCCTTCTCCTGAGGGCTCAGTTCATCCTGCTGGATGGAACCGCGCTGTGCCTGGACACAGTACACAGTACACACTGAACGTTACACGCTACACATGCTGTGCCTGGACACAGTACACACTGAACGTTACACGCTACACATGCTGTGCCTGGACACAGTACACACTGAACGTTTACACGCTACACATGCTGTGCCTGGACACAGTACACACTGAACGTTTACACGCTACACATGCTGTGCCTGGACACAGTACACACTGAACGTTTACACGCTACACATGCTGTGCCTGGACACAGTACACACTGAACGTTTACACGCTACACATGCTGTGCCTGGACACAGTACACACTGAACGTTACAAGCTACACGTGCTGTGCCTGGACACAGTACACACTGAACGTTACACGCTACACATGCTGTGCCTGGACACAGTACACACTGAACGTTACACGCTACACATGCTGTGCCTGGACACAGTACACACTGAACGTTACAAGCTACACATGCTGTGCCTGGACACAGTACACACTGAACGTTACACGCTACACATGCTGTGCCTGGACACAGTACACACTGAACGTTACAAGCTACACATGCTGTGCCTGGACACAGTACACACTGAACGTTTACACGCTACACATGCTGTGCCTGGACACAGTACACACTGAACGTTACAAGCTACACATGCTGTGCCTGGACACAGTACACACTGAACGTTACACGCTACACATGCTGTGCCTGGACACAGTACACACTGAACGTTACACGCTACACATGCTGTGCCTGGACACAGTACACACTGAACATTGCACGCTACACATGCTGTGCATGGACACAGTACACATGGAGATGATCAGTGGATGACAGTGATGTTCATTGGATGATGATGGTGGTGATGACCAATGGACGACAGTAAGGTTTGCAGGACATTGATGATGAGTGGATTACAGTGATGTTCACTTGATGATGATGATGACGCTGAGTAAATGACAGTGACGTTCACTGGACAATGACAACGACGATGAGTGGATGACAGTAATGTTCACTGGATGATGACCATTGGATGACTACTAGATGATGATGATGATGATTGGATAACAGTGACGTTCACTAGAAAATGATGCTGTCAGTGGATGACAATGTTTTACTGGATGATGATGATGATGATGATGATGATCAGTGGATGACAGTGATATTTACCAGACGTTTCTCAATGCGTTCATGTTGCATCTTCTTCTCCTCGGCTTCCTTCTTCATCTTCTGTAGCTCCACCTCCCGCTTCTTGCGTTCTGAGTACACAGTCTCCTCGTGGCGACGCAGCTCGGACACGGCCGCCTCCTTCGATAGCTCCGCATCATTCTGCATGGCTTTCAGCTCCTTGAGTTCAGCTCGCGTACGCCGAATCTCACTCTCGATGGCATCCAGCTTTGCGGGGTAGTTCTGGGCTTCCTGTCCAACGGATAACATGAACAGCATCAAGCTCAGCTCTACAGTGTGTGCTTTGTCAGAGATAATCACACAACAATAGGTGATATGTGTGTGTGTGTGTGTGTGTGTGTGTGTGTGTGTGTGTGTGTGTGTGTGTGTGTGTTTCCTCACATCTCACAAGCAAAGTTCAGAAGTGTTACATGTCTGCCAAACTAGGAGTTGTTCGCAAGCTCACGCTTATTCCAAGCCACGCTGCTCGTGTTTTCGATTGTAACTGTTTTGGTTTTTGTCAATATGTACAGTTCTTAGAGCCTGTTGTGTATATGTGTAAGCACCCTGCATGTCTCCCATATTATTATCATTATTATTATTAAGACTACACAGTAAATACAAGCGGCACGAGTGTTCAGCTTGTATTGATCAGTCCCACACAAAGTGCCTACCACCACACAAAGTGCCTACCACCACACTAAGTGCCTACCACCACACAAAGTGCCCACCACCACACTAAGTGCCCACCACCACACAAAGTGCCCACCACCACACAAAGTGCCTACCACCACACAAAGTGCCCACCACCACACAAAGTGCCCACCACCACACAAAGTGCCCACCACCACACAAAGTGCCCACCACCACACAAAGTGCCTACCACCACACAAAGCTGATGCATGACTGTATGCATGACATACCTGTTCGAAGCGGGCTTTGATGTCCAGGTAAACGCGCTGCACCTGTTTCGCCTCCTCCGTCTTCATGCTGACCTTGTCGTAACTGTTCTCCAGGTAACGCATCTGCTGGGAGTCGGCAGAGTCACCCTTGTCGGTGGCAACGGCGTCCGACGAGTCCTTCACCATCTGGTTATACTTAGTCTGTAGGTCCTCCAGCTTCTTCTGTTTGGCCACTGTGACATGGTTCATTTGGTTCGATCGCTTGACTGTGTCACACACCTTGTGGTCAAATATGGTGATGGCTTGCTGCAACAGTCAGTGAACCATGACCATTAGTGATTATATCAAATATGGTGATGGCTTGCTGCAAGTCAGTGAACCGTGACTGCTAGTGATTGTATCAAATATGGTGATGGCTTGCTGCAACAGTCAGTGAACCATGACCGTTAGTGATTGTATCAAATATGGTGATGACTTGCTGCAACAGTCAGTGAACCATGACTGTATCAAATATGGTGATGGCTTGCTGCAACAGTCAGTGAACCATGACCGCTAGTGATTATAAATATCAAATATTGTGACAGCTGGGTGTGAAAGTTGGTGAATTGTAACTGTTTGTGATTGTATCAAATATGGTGACAGCTTGCTGCAAGTCAGTGAACCGTGACCGTTAGTGATAGTATCAAATATGTGAAGGCTTGCTGCAACAGTCTGAACCATAACCATCAGTGACTGCATCAAGTATGCTGATGGCTTGTTGCAACAGTCAGCGAACCATGACCGTTAGTAACTGTACCAAATATGGTGATGGCTTGCTGCAACGGTCAGTGAAGCATGACAGTGACTGTATCAAATGTGCTGATGGCTTGCTGTAACAGTCAGTGAACCACGATGGCGACTGATGATGGTGTGTAATGTACAACTGCAGACAACATAAGGCAGATATCTTACCCCTCCTGATTTGTTGGACAGCGCAGCCCTCTCCACAGGCCTGTCATGGAAAGCTTTGCCGATAACGTGCTCATCTTGCTGTAACACATACATCAGTTGGCAGTTAAAGATCAAAACACACACACATGTACACACGCACACACACATGTACACACGCACACACACAGTTCATACTTACAAAATGCATTTTATATATATGTACTATTTTTTTCTTACCTGTGTTCTACTTACAAATAGAATATGCAGACACAGTTTCCCTCTCTCTCTCTCACACACCCGGATGAACTGATCTCACCTTTAAACGATCGCTGAGTCTCTTACGCAGTTCCCAGGTTTCCTTGCGAAGAGACGTGATGTTCTCGCGGTTCTTCTTGATTGCATATTGAGAGGACTCATAGTACGCCTTCCTGTCACCCTCTAAACAAACATACAAGTGCACATTTTGTTTCAAGTAACAGGAAAAAACACATCAATCCATTCCACAGGCTTCATCCTCCACCCCACCCCCACCCCCCGCTTCCACCACCACCCACTCCGATCCCCAAACCAACCACAGTCTCCCAGATCGCTAAAGAGTGGAATCTTGTCAAGTCGTGTGCTCACCACTACATGCATGGGGAGGTACGAACGCAGTGAACAAGACAACATGGTTGCACATCGTGCACTTGCTGTGCACTTAAGCGCACCTGCCGCCGGCAGTGGGTGAGTGTCAATCATCAACGCTGCCGTAAACGAGAAACTCTCTTAGTTTGTAACTTACCGATCAAGTTGATCTTTGCTCTCAGCTCTTCAATTTGTTCTGACACTGGCCGCTGGGCCACTCCTCTGGACCTCGGCATCTTGGCTTCTTCGACGCCGCGTCCTGCTGCTCAAAATGGTGGTGTTGATGCTTGGTCGGTTCCCATGGAATCGCGCATGCGCCAGCTGTTTCGTGCGACAAGGGAAGCAACTTCTTTGTCGTCTGCTTCCAGCTCTAGCAAACATACTTGAATGTTTCGTGAAAATCTACACAGCTTGTGAAGAAGACTTGGCCTATCAATCTGTATTGATAACTTTGCTAACCTTTCTTTAAGTTCAAGAAAAAGAACAGAGCCCGAAAAAGCGTGCTAGATTATTTTTTTCCCACAGTAAATTTAAAAGAGCTTTCTCCCCTGCTTGTGTTCCGCTTTACTGCGCATGGCAGGAAGCCGTCTCCTAGGCTACTAGAAGCCATCTTAGCTACACAAGTGGTTGGGAGACTGTGACAGCGTCTCTCCTTTACCCTGATTGCCAGTAATTAGAGAAGGAAGGGCCGGTAAAGGAGACAAGATGGCAACGACCGGCATTTCTTCCGGCCCGTTCACATACACGGCGCCGGGCGACCTAGGACTCCATCGCGAGACGATGTTATCCAACGAACTGCTGCTGAGGGTGAGTATAGTGTGTGGATCGCATCTCATGGTCGTTACGTATGGCGGTAGCGGGCGCAGTTCCAGTGATCTAGTTACCTAGCAGCTGTACATCAGCCGTGAACATGTGGATGCCAGATTACAATGGGAGACTTCTTCAAAAGTTTACGACAAACTTACATTTTCTTGGGGAACACACACGCACGCACACACACACACACACACACACACACACACACACACACACACACGCGCGGGTGGTTTGTGTGATGAGCGTAGCGGCTGTCAACAGTGACAGCATTACGACAAACTTACGGTACATTTTCTTGGGGAACACATACACCCCCCCCCCCCCACACACACACACACGGGTGGTTTGTTTGTGTGATGAGCGTAGCGGCTGTCAACAGTGACAGCATTAGGACAACATTTTTTTGTTTGTTAGCAAACCTTTATTTTTTAAATGATTGCATCATATTGACTTCTTGTCGCTTCCACGTTTACTTCTTCTTTTTGCGCCATAGAGTTGGGCTCAGAGAGTGTAAACAAGTCTGTGGTGTGACAAATACTTGGAGGTGATCAGGAGGGAGAATTTAAAGGATCAATCCGTGTACATTTTTGGAGAGGGTTTTCAGTTAGGGGGTGACTGACAGGGGCTGACTGCAGGTTGTGAAGGCTGTAGCCAAGTCTCTCCTGGAAAGGCTCAAGTGAAGAAACCGAGGTGGTTGGGATGGTACACTGTAGTTTATTCCAATCCCTCACTGGTTGTGGGAAAAAGGAGTTGTACAGGACTGGCTGGGTGGTGTGCTCCAGGTACAGTTTTTGGGCTCCTCACATGTACGTGCTGGTCAGCTTGGTGGTAGAAGTGGGAGGCGGTGGTGTCTGTTTCTCTACCCGTTAATTATACAAGTTTCTTTGGATGAGTGCAGCAGATGTGAACCATTTATTATTTCAGCGACAATATTCTAGATGTTCTGTAAGACATTACCTGAAGTGTGGAGCTTGACACTGAGCGTGGAGCTTGTGTTTCAGGATAAACTAGGACACCCCAGAACGAGAGGATTTTATCTACCTGGCCAAGGCTTTACGTACGGGCGCCCCAATGAAAAACGTGACTTCACAGCTGCTGATGGTAAGTCATTCCTCTGAATGGTGACTGATGTGAACAAAATTCAATCAACCTTGATACTGCATCAACCTTCCGAAACAGCCACTTGATCATTTCGCACGAAGATGACAAAAAGAAGTATTTCAGTGTGAAAGTAGACAAAAAGAAGTATTTCTGTGTGAAAATAGACCGTGAAAACAGAGCTAAAGTCACTAGGTAGTGTTTGGAGTTAGACCAGTTGAAAGGTCACCAGGTATAAGGACTGACCACTGTCCCTCTCAAAACAAAAACAAAAACAGAATACACTGTACTATCACACTATCACAGTGTTAACCCAGCAGTCATCTTGCAGTCAAAAGTGTTAACTCAGCAGTCATCTTGCAGTCAAAAGTGTTAACTCAGCAGTCATCTTGCAGTCAAAAGTGTTAACTCAGCAGTCATCTTGCAGTCAAAAGTGTTAACCCAGCAGTCATCACATTACTCCCAACACACTACACTCAGCATGTTTCTCAAGTGAAATATCAAACATTGTTCTCCGTCTCTTTTTGTTTGAAATGTTCACTAGGAAGGCAAACTGTCAGTTGTGCACTGACTGTTCACTGCTACCAGTCTGCTGCTGATGAAGCCCACGCGTTTTTACTCGACATCTTCATATCACTAGGAGCCACTTCAAGCCACTATTGCCTTGCGTAACAGTGGCTCGAAGTGGCTCCTACTGGTGTGCAGTGCCTGTTTCTTTTTAACCAGTCGTATCATATGGTGGGCAGGGGGTATAGTCAGGCTGGGACTCTTGAGAAATATGGAGGTTGTTGTCTCACAGGGCACAGTGAACTGTAACCACCAGGTCCTACACAGCAGTGGCTGACCGAGAAACATTTGTACAGTGTGTCCACACACACACACACACACACACACACACACACACACACACACACACACACACACACACACACACACACACACAAGTACTGATGACTATGAAAACATGTAGTAGCTGTGCCTGTGATTAATCTACTGTTACTGACTGACGGGGTTGTATTGTATTGTGTGATAGGCAGCCTTTGTATCGGTGATTGTCCAGCAGCTTGTGAACTTACACACACTGGTCAGATAAGAAAAGCCACCACATTCAGTGGCAAACAGTGGCATTCAGTGGCAAACACTGCAGTGGCACAGCCAGTGATTTGTTCACAGTGCATGGAATAATGAACCGGTTTGCCGGTAAACTGGGCAGCTTTGCCGGACTGAGTACACTGGATAAACACTTGCCGGACTATAATCCATGGGCTGTGAGCTGCACCCCCCGTCATGCTTGGTGGATTAGTTACGCTTCACTTGTCAAGGCGTGTTACTTGGGTAGCCATGACTAAAATCAGGCAGTCTGTATGTAAATTGTTTTTATTTCATTTTATTTGTGAAAGTCTCTGAATGAATATTCTTATCACTGAACATTCGAAAAAATGTCCCCATTGATAGCTTTCATTGTGGTTTGCCTATACAATTTAAATTATCTGCCAGTGATATCTGTGGTTAGCTGGAGAATGGACGTGTGTATCTGTTATGGTGTATCAGTACCACATTATTATATTTTGATACACACAAAAAACACCTGACTTGTGGTCCCGCCTGCAGTTTCCGTACAGACTGATGATGAAAATGACGTCTGAGGTTAAGAGGAATACCACTGGAGATAAAATATAGCATAGACAGTTCAGAAGAAAAAAAATGTGAAGGTTCCCTGCCAGAGTGTCCTGTGTCCCTTCTTTCTGTCTGTACCGATAGCCCCTTCTGGCAGAAAGCCCTCGAAATGTGTGAGGGAGCATCTTTCTGTTGACCTTTGCAGTGTGTTGCTTGTGTGCTGTGCCTCATACACGGCAATGTACCCATACTTTAAATATGAAAACATGCACACCGTATGTCGTGGGTGCAAAAACACCCATCAAAAACACCCATCAAAAACACCCATCAAAAACACCCATCAAAAACACCCATGCTTTGAAAGAAGGAAACAGCATGTGATAACCCTGACCATGTGTGGTGGGTGCAAACTCACCCTGTACACTCTCACCCTGTACACTCTCACCCTGTACGCTCTCACCCTGTACACTCTCACCCTGTACACTCTCACCCTGTACACTCTTATCCTGTACACTCTCACCCTGTACACTCTTATCCTGTACACTCTCACCCTGTACACTCTCACCCTGTACACTCTCACCCTGTACACTCTCACCCTGTACACTCTTATCCTGTACACTCTCACCCTGTACACTCTCACCCTGTACACTCTTATCCTGTACACTCTCACCCTGTACACTCTCACCCTGTACACTCTTATCCTGTACACTCTCACCCTGTACACTCTCACCCTGTACACTCTTATCCTGTACACTCTCACCCTGTACACTCTCACCCTGTACACTCTTATCCTGTACACTCTCACCCTGTACACTCTCACCCTGTACACTCTCACCCTGTACACTCTCACCCTGTACGCTCTCACCCTGTACGCTCTCATCCTGTACGCTCTCACCCTGTACGCTCTCACCCTGTACGCTCTCACCCTGTACGCTCTCACCCTGTACGCTCTCACCCTGTACACTCTCACCCTGTACGCTCTCACCCTGTACACTCTCACCCTGTACACTCTCATCCTGTACACTCTCACCCTGTACACTCTCACCCTGTACACTCTTACACTCTCACCCTGTACACTCTCACCCTGTACACTCTCACCCTGTACACTCTTACACTCTCACCCTGTACGCTCTCACCCTGTACACTCTTACACTCTCACCCTGTACACTCTCACCCTGTACACTCTTACACTCTCACCCTGTACACTCTCACCCTGTACACTCTTACACTCTCACCCTGTACGCTCTCACCCTGTACACTCTCACCCTGTACGCTCTCACCCTGTACACTCTCACCCTGTACACTCTCACCCTGTACACTCTCACCCTGTACACTCTCATCCTGTACACTCTCACCCTGTACACTCTCACCCTGTACACTCTTACACTCTCACCCTGTACACTCTCACCCTGTACACTCTTACACTCTCACCCTGCACGCTCTCACCCTGTACACTCTCACCCTGTACGCTCTCACCCTGTACACTCTCACCCTGTACACTCTCATCCTGTACACTCTCACCCTGTACACTCTCACCCTGTACACTCTCACCCTGTACACTCTTACACTCTCACCCTGTACACTCTCACCCTGTACACTCTCACCCTGTACACTCCCAAAGAAGGAACTGAAGTGAATGCAGTCAAAATTGCTGACACCCACACTAATGCCGTGGTCTGGTCATTGAATGGTTGAAAGGATGGGATGGCTGGTACAAGAGCTCCAAGTAAAATTCTTCTTCTCCTCTGTTTCAGCCCTACGAGGTTGGGGAGGTGGTCTGTCTTCATTGCCGATCAATAAAAAGGACAAACTGCCGGGTCGTGATTTCAAGGCGATCAATCGTGCGGCGGTGTCAGCGGGCCTCATGACAGCACAGGAGCACTATGACTACAGATGCACTCACGACATTCGCTGCAAGCCCGCTGCCCAGGAAAAGACAAAGGGGCGAACACGGCGACTCCCCCCCTCCATGGTGTTTGGTCTCCCTACACGGTAATCAGCACCTACCACCATCTTGTCTTCACTATCTTGTCTTCACTAAGATAAAACACAATGTCATTGTGAGGATAAGGACGTGAATACAATAATTCTCCATGGTGTTTGGTCTCCCTAAACAGTAATCAGCAACCCCAACCAACCACTTTAAACAAAACAAAAACTTACAATAAAACAACACAACAGCATCAACAAAATGACAAAACATGAAAGCCCCCCCCCCCCCCCCCCCAAAAAAAAAACAACAACAACAACAACAAACAAACAAACAGACAAAAACCCAACAAACCAACAACAAAACACAACCAACCAAACCCCCCCCCCCCCCAAAAAAAACAAAACAAAAAAAACACCAACAACAACAAAAAACAACCCAAAACAACAACAACAACAACAAAAAAAACCAACAACAAAAAACCCCCAAAACAACAACAACAATAACAACAAACAAAAAATTTAACCCCAAAACAACAACAAACTAACCCCCAAATAAACAAAAAACAAAACAACAAAAAGAAAAACAAACAAACAAAAAACAAAACAAAACAAACAAAAAACCCCTGATGACAACATTAAAAAAATGCATTAACATTGTAGGAGATGACAAGCACTTGAAGTGTACAAAGTATAGTCATTATTTTACAAGAACAAGAACCTTTATTTTACAATGGTAGAAGTTACAGGCATGTTGATACCAATTTGAAAATTTGCCGTTGCATTATATGGTTATTTAGATGTCATGTCGATCACTGTGTGTTTGTGGTTGCAGGCCGTCGACCCCAATCTACGACCTGTTAGAACACAAGTATCAGGACAAATGGATCCAGCAGCGATATTCGCAGGAACAGGCACAACGCAAGGCCGAACAGCAGGTAATGCAGCATCATGCACATCCATACCCTTTTTTTTTTTTTAATAAAAGCGAGAGAGAGAGAGAGAGGGGAGGGGAGGGGTGGCGGGCGGGAGAGAGGGAAGGAGATACAGAATGAGACAGAGAAATCATGGACGAGTGAGAGAGAGAGAGCGCACGTGTTGTGCATCAGGGGAGACAACTTCATTGCAAATGTGCGCTTTCCAGTTGTCTCAGTATTTCGTGAAAGGAAACCAGGAAGAAAAAGTTCAAGAAACGCTTTGAAAAAACAACAACAGAAGACTGGTATTTTTCTTTTTACAATGTCTGCATGAAAAGTGAAATTGCTGTGTCATAAATACAACTGCTAACAGTGCCAGTTTGTGCATCAGGGGACACAACTCATGCAGGGTGTGTCAGTCTACATCTTGTCCACAAGCAAATCAGCTTCACACTGAATGACCATTCCAGTTTATCAAGAATTATTAGTCTGGGAAAAAGATGTCAGCTGTCAAAATAAAGCCAGTCAGTCTGGATTAATGACATGGTTTAGAGCTTGGAGCTGCCAGCTACAGGGGGGCAGTGGGTGTTATGTCTCCATGGAACCTAAATTAAGACGTGAAAGGGAGGAGGTGGGGGGGGGGGGGGGGAAACATTTGCGTGAATTGTGCAGCTGAAACATTTGTCAGTTAATCTGGACTAGGAACATACTGGTTGAGTTTGTAGCTACCATGGAGGAAGTAGGGTGAAGTGTCTCAACAGAATTGTGACTTATATTATCTACATGTGGAGAAAAAAAACAACAACACAACAAAAAACAGTTGTGTGCCTGTGTGCCTGGATCGTTTGTCCGTATTGCTGACCACTGAAGGTAATGACTGGGTTGACAGGGTTCCCGGTTTTCCTCAGCAAGCTCATCAGTAAGTGTGGATATTACCCCCCCCCCCCCCCCCCCCCCCTGTCAGTATCAGTAGTAAATATCTGTCAGTATCAATATGGCCGTCCTCATGCCTCCTGCTTGCTGCCTCAAACGTCTTACCTCCGTCACTCTACACTTTGTTCTATACTATGCTGTACTATACTATACCATACTGCACTATATACTATACTATACTATACTATACTATACTATACTATACTGCACTATATACTATATACTATACTATACTATACTATACTATACTATACTATACTGTACTACGCTATAATGATTATAACCTCTCACCCTTTCTTCTCTTAGGACCCTGTCTGGGAACAGGTAGTAGAGAGAGTGCTAGCTGTGTCATGTCATGTCACGTCATGTCGTGTCTGTACACACTTTGTAATGCTAGAATGCTTGTTTGACATGTATGTGTTTGACTGTCTGTGTGTTTGCATTATAAACAATCTGTATAAGTATGCGAAGGCTTCATTTGGGAATGAGCTGCTTTTTCCTGCTGGAAATTTTGATAATCATTGTCATAAATCTGGACAAATGTCACAATACAAAGAATGGTTCACACGTTTCGTACCTGCTGCGATGAGACAAATGTCATAGCTGACAGTCTGGTTGTGTTTGTTACTTTCGCGCGCACACATCCGCTAGCTGTGCAGTAATTCTGGTGCTAGAGACGAACAGACGCAGAGATCAAATCAAGACATTTTGGTGCTGGGAAAGGTCCGTATGTGCTCCACCCCATTCCGGAAAAGTTCCTCATTTCTGAGTTCCCCTGGAAAGTACATGTAGCAATGTCTTATCCCATTCACAGTCAGGCCCAGTCTGACCCTGTTAGAGTTCATGCTACAAGGTTGGTAGTCTGTGATTTCAAGCTCATGACATATACAAGAGCCAATATCTGTCAGAGTTCATGCTAGAAGGTTCCTAGTCTGTGATTTCCAGGTCATGACATATAATTATACAAGAGCCGATATCTGTTAGAGTTAATGCTAGAAAGTTGGTAGGCTGTGATTTCAAGCTCATGACATATACAAGAGCCGATATCTGTCAGAGTTCATGCTACAAGGTTGGTAGGCTGTGATTTCCAGGTCATGACATATAATTATACAAGAGCCGATATCTGTTAGAGTTGTTAATGCTAGAAAGTTGGTAGGCTGTGATTTCCAGCTCATGACATATAATTATACAAGAGCTGATATCTGTTAGAGTTCATGCTACAAGGTTGGTAGGCTGTGATTTCCAGCTCATGACATATAATTATACAAGAGCTGATATCTGTTAGAGTTCATGCTACAAGGTTGGTAGGCTGTGATTTCCAGCTCATGACATATACAAGAGCCGATATCTGTTAGAGTTCATGCTACAAGGTTGGTAGGCTGTGATTTCAAGCTCATGACATATACAAGAGCCGATATCTGTTAGAGTTCATGCTACAAGGTTGGTAGGCTGTGATTCCAGGTCATGACATATACATATATACAAGAGCCGATATCTCTTAAATACCCATGCAGAAATGGCAATTTGACTTGAGATGTTCAGATCACTATGAGCCACTATCATGCAGTCAGCAGCGATCTCGGGCCCAGCGGGGAAGGCCCACACCTTGCGTAATATAATCATGGCTTGAAGTGGCTGCTACTGGTGTGCAATGGCTTGGTCTTCATAATAAGTCTTATCATGTAGCCGGCAAGGGGAGGTCATCTTCATAATAAGTCTTATCATGTAGCCGGCAAGGGGAGGTCATCTTCATAATAAGTCTTATCATGTAGCCGGCAAGGGGAGGTCATCTTCATAATAAGTCTTATCATGTAGCCGGCAAGGGGAGGTCATCTTCATAATAAGTCTTATCATGTAGCCGGCAAGGGGAGGTCATCTTCATAATAAGTCTTATCATGTAGCCGGCAAGGGGAGGTCATCTTCATAATAAGTCTTATCATGTAGCCGGCAAGGGGAGGTCAGGTTCGGGTTTGGAATATATATGGACGTCCCTTGTGATACAGATTGGTTTTACGATTGTTTACTGGCTGAGTCAATGTACAAGCGTGTGGTTTGTCATGCGTGTGTATACTGCCGCTTTGTAACAGCTGGATGATGCCAGGGCCAACAGTTCACACAGAACATTGTTCACTCTGCTTGTCTGTATGTGTATTATCTTCACTGGACATGTCTTATGACAGCAGCCAGTACTGATTGCGGTTCTGCCTGCTAGCTTATGCATATTCATTAGATCATTGGGTCATCAGAATGGAATGTTGCATGTACACCAAAACAAAGACCCCAAGGAAAGGAAGACAGGTAAAGTGTGGTAAACATGACTGTATGCATGTATGTGTATCACAATATCATACCTCTGACCCAGTGCCCATCTGTCCTTATTTTGTTTTGTGACAAGCTGTTCTCTAACTACAATCTTTTCTTTTCCTCTCTGGTTGTTGGCTGTGTGGTGGACTGTGACTGTATGGTTGTGAGTATTGTGCTCCTACAGATAGAGGTGGATGTGCTGTGTTCACCAAACAGTCATGCAGTCATGGTGTGAATTCATCACGCACTTCTAAACCAACACAGTGGTCACTGGTAGAGCAGTCAACTACTCTAACACTCTATTCAACTCACAATGATATACAGTAGTTTGTTCATGGGAAACTTGTGTATGCCTGCATGAACACACACACACACACACACACACACACACACACACACACACACACACACACACACACACACACACACACACACACACACACACACACACACACACACACACACACACACACACACACACACACACACTCTTGAAGACATTTCACACATATTTAATTCATAACATGTTACTAGTGAAACTCAGACATAAATCCAGAGATCAAGAAAATATTGAACCTGTGTGAAGGGAGTGTTCTTTGCTGGAATGTCGCTAGCATAAGTAAAACTGGCTCTGTCACAGGCCAGTTGTCGAAATTCACAATTACACAATGAAATGTATGGCGTTACAAGTAGGTGTACTAAAACTTCCAAACTGTACTGATGCTCAAGTAACATCTATTTGATGTGAGAAAACACTTTAGCAGTACATATAGTAGTTTGTACACCAGCACAACATTTTCCCTACTTTCTGCACATCTAACCGTCATAACCCTCAGAACTGTTAGTGCATGGCTGATCTTGCTGCAGAATTCACCCCACTTCCAACACTGTATGACCTTTGAACTGCGTGCCTGCGTCGTATAATTATTCACATTATTTAGCGTGTGTACCAGAAATTTCACAAGTTGTTCACCTCTATTATTTGAAGAGAAAATGTTCTAATGCGGTGTGTAGATGGGAAGTAGATGTACCTCATACAGTGGAGGTGAAAAGTTTGGCATATGATGCAGAAAAAGTTTCAAACATTTGTTGATCACTGTCTACGAATGACTTGCACACTTGGCTCACAATACATGTACTTTAAATACAGAACATTTCCAGGGTGTTTATCGTTGTTGCTTTATTTTAGTAAATATATAAACACCATTTGTTGCTGACGTACACTGCTACAAGCCGAATGCATCATTTCTAGTGTGTACACAGTCATGTTTAGGATTTATAAAATCAAGTCGTCTTGTGTTACAGAAAAAGAATGCCCTGCTCTTGTACAACACGCGTGCCACGCTGCTTCGCACTTACCAGAACCCTGTGGATGACAAACCACTATGGCAGATGCCACGCTTCACGAAATCTGTAAGTTAAAACGTTGCCTTCACTTCTCTTAATCTGGTGGTTGAAAACCTTCCTTAGAACAAGTGAGAGTGCAACCCGCAGCAAGGCCTGCATCCAGTGGTACAGTACAAGTAGATACACGTGACGTGAGTGGGTGGCTTTTTATTTCTGACTGCCAGATAAGGGGTTAATGCTGGTTTGTTTCCGTCACCTGAGGGGAGCTAATGACATGTGTAGACTGAAAGACATTTAAGGACCTTTGTTTGTTTGTTTCTGACTGCCATGCAAAGGCTTAATGTTTTACTTGTTTGTGACCGGCAGGCCAAGCCCCACCTTCAGACGTTCCGCACGACGAAAGAAAAGGAGGACGCCTTTAAGAACTTTGACATGGACAAAGTCAGTCGAAAGGGAGTGTTCGGGACCGGTGTATATGAAGCCGCTAAAAACTAAACTGTCCCCAGAACTTGTTGCGAGCTGACAGTTACTCAGTTTGTGGTCATCGCCACACTTCATCACCGTTAGTTGAAGCCAACATCTGAACCTCCGTCATGGTGGGACTTTATAGCATCAGTTTGTGAAAAGTTTGCAGTCAGGCGTGTCTGTGTAACACAGGCTGATGGCGTAGTTTGTATTTCAGGGGATAACTAAATAAAGTTGGACACTGTACCTCCTAGGCCACAACACTTCACCTTTTCTGTTTCGTTTGCTTCTGTACCTTCTGCCCTCTGCCCTAAGTTCAGATGAAAAAGGGTTAAACACTGTGTTTAGTGAATGCAGAACTATATATATATATATATATATATATATATATATATATATATATATATATATATATATATATATGTGTGTGGGAACATAACTCCAGTGAATATGCTCCAACTACCTTTACTTGCTGCTGGCTTGTTGGAAACATTGTCCATGACAGGAGAGATGGACGTAGAATCAGTATTATGGACGTTTGGGGAAACTTAGGCGCTATTGTAGTTCAGTCTGCAGTGTCACGTTTGTTGTGTTTTTGTTTCCCAGTGTTGGTTTCAGCAGATCAGTACTCTAGGGATGCTGCTCAGCTCAAAATATTTTCAAGTTTCAGCTTCTGATCTCAGACATATTGTTTTTCTTCAAATTTGGGTTTTGATGACCTCGACATCACTACCACTTACTGTAAAGAAACATGCACCAGAGACACTTGTTCTGCCCAGATACAAATTGTGTAAGAAGGGGGATCTCCCAAGAAGAACTGTTTTGCCTGCTTTATACCTGTGGGACGTTGATAACCGCTTGCACTATGCGGTCATGGTATCAACTGCTGCAGTCCACCCAAACTTGACTGTGTAACTTTCATCCGCTTGTTGTGTTTGTAAACTGCTGAACTACCACTGTGATAAGTTTTGTCCTGCCGGTACTCTCTCTCTCTCTGACATCTGTTATCTTACTCTCTTTACACTCTGGTGTCTGTAGATCTGAACTGTCACAGATCAACATCTTATTGACAGTCTGCATTCCTTACAATCACCGCGGCAACGTTGTAATGACACACTGTGCCCTGCCATGTTTGTGGCAACATTTTGATACACATTTATATCACTTTTCACAGTCCATGTTCATGTAAATATGGTTATTATATATAATACGTGGTTATCACCAAACTGCTGTACATAATTAAAAACCTTGCATAACGTTTTTTTTGTTCATTATGTCATGAGTAAAGTCATCGGTCCTTTCTTTAAAAAAAAAAAATCCACTTTTTAGTCCATGATACAACGGCTGTGCACACTATTTTTTTCTCTCTTTACTCCTAAAGATCAAGTCCCAAGTATTTCTAAACTTTTAGTCACTCTTTTTGTCTGGACCGTCATGTAGGTGTGTTTTGAGTTTTTTTACTTCTGACATGCATGAAGTATTTATTTGTATGTTGTGTTACGACTTAATTACTTCTGACATGCATGAAGTATTTATTTGTATGTTGTGTTACGACTTAATTACTTCTGACATGCATGAAGTATTTATTTGTATGTTGTGTTACGACTTAATTACTTCTGACATGCATGAAGTATTTATTTGTATGTTGTGTTACGACTTAATGACGAAGAATAAAGTGCTTTTACACAGGTTTGTTCTCCTCTTGTCTGTTCATACAACGGTCATGTAGCATAAGTATGTTGTTCATACAACGGTCATGTAGCATAAGTATGTTGTTCATACAACGGTCATGTAGCATAAGTATGTTGTTCATACAACGGTCATGTAGCATAAGTATGTTTCAAAGCTGTGAAATTACGAGGGTTTTGTGTCTGTGCTGGACTTCAGTCAGACATCAGTCACAGACAGTTTCAGATTCAGATTCAGATGATGTCTTGAAACGCGCTGAAAAAACTCCATGCACAGCATGCTTGTAGCGCGGGGGGAGTGGGAGGACTAAGTATTAACAAAAACAGGAAAGGGGCGCAGGGGTGAAGTCTGCAGGGTGGAGGAGGGGTGCAGGGGTGGAGTCTGCAGGGTGGGGGAGGGGCGCAGGGGTGGAGTCTGCAGGGTGGGGGAAGGGCGCAGGGGTGGAGTCTGAAGGGTGGGGGAGGGGCACAGGGGTGGAGTCTGCAGGGTGGGGGAGGGGCGCAGGGGTGGTGGGAGGGGGGGATGGACCGAGTCCGCATCAGAACTTGGCTGGCTCCTGGAAGACTCGGTGGAGGTGCTGGATTTCAAATATGGCGGCAGAGCGTTCCACAGAGTTGGGGAGAGCAGTGGAAGGAGCGAGCTCCAAAGCGCTTCTTGGTGGTGGTGGTGTCATGAAACCCAGGAAATTCATTTTCGAAATGTCCAATTACTTCTTTTTTTTTAACCAAGGTGGACACATGTCCTATCATTTCTGGATTACAGTGAACAATACTCAGGACAAATGTCTTATACTTTTAACCTCAGCCAGCACATTTGTCCTGTTGTAGTTTCCACAGATATAAAGCCATGCACTGAACATCTGTTGCCATCAAACTCAATATCAAACAACAGGACATAATGTAAGAAATGAGAGATCATGGAGTGGTGACAACTAGATCCATGATTGTGTTGACGGTCAGCTCAACAGCCAGTCAGATGTCACATTGTCAATCGGCTCTCCTTTCTCCTTGTTGACCACTTTCATTTCTTTTGCATCCCCGATGGTTCAGACGATTTGCAAATTATCCCCCTTGATGCACAGACACACCCAACGTTACTGAAACAAGGGACGGTCTCGCTTCTGATGACCAAAGTAGCATCGAGAACTCTCTCTCTCTCTCGTTATGAAAAGGGTTCAAAGTTGAATTAAGCCGACAGAGATCTCATAGGAATGCGCTGTGAAGCCAAAGACACCATCCGGTCCGTGCATCAAGGGAGATAATCTGCATACGCTCTGGTCCGGTGCACCCGTGTCAAGTTCACAGCAGTACACAGGCAGAACTGATCGCCGTGATTGCAAATCGTGTTACATGTATGACAAAGACAATGCGTGTGACAGCATTTCGGATTTCACTGACCTATGCACATGGCCCACTCCGTGTGTGTCAGAGCGATTTTCTTTTTAGATCAGAATTCATGTGAGCTAGTTGCTACAACCAATCCATTTATAATAATAATAATAATAATAATAGTATTGTATAGGCGCTTTTCCCAATTTCATGAATCGGCTCAAAGCGCCGCGAACTGAACCCAACACGCACGCCCACGTGAATCACACGCATCCTCTCACATACTGGACATAAACACATTACAATCACGTGGTGCAAAGGGTCAGCTCAGCTATTTAAATTTCGGAATTTAGAATTGCATTTTTTTTTTTTTTCAAATTTGGTGGGCTGAACATTTCCAAAATATTACCTTGACACACCCTCAAACACACGTGTATTTGTCCCTGGTACATACAATAATGGACTGCACCAAAACCATACCTGAGACGTATTACCTGAAAATTTTGAGTGTTTTTGTTGTTGGCGAGTGTCAGTGACCACGTACAAAGTTTTGCCCTGTAAGGTGCACTTGTTTATTCACTACTTTGATCTTGTCACCTGATTGTGTCGGCTGCTCCATGCAAGAAAATACTGCAGTAAGCCCTGTCCTTTTGTGTTTGTAAATTTGTCCTTTGATGGAGGCTTTCTTACAGCCATAAATTAAGAAACTGAACTGTTTTGTTTGTTGTGATGTGAACGTGTTTGGAACGGTTTGTTGTGACGTGAAACATGTGTCATATGTCGTCCTCTGTATGTTTCCTCAGCAGTCTCACCGTTCCAGACGAACAAGTGTTCTCCCATTCAAGCAACAATGCCATTTGCATATATAGCTGTTCACAACTATAGCTAAATGACACAACACAGAAACCAAACATTACGCTTAAATTCAAATTGGGTAAAGATTTATATCAACTTTTTTTGTTGATAAATAACATCAAAATATACAAAATGGTAAATACTGATGTGCAAATCTGACAGAAAATGTGCTAAAAATCTTCACATGTATATAAGCTGACACAACTACACATACACTCATGCAAGTAACTCTTCTCATAGCACTGTAACAAGAGATCACCACAAAGACAGACACCTGCATGTCATGAGTCGGTCCAACATATTGAGGTCTGACATTCCCTGATACGACAAACTGACATACATCTTGTGTAGCTTCCATGTCAACGGGCTGCACTAGTGACTGAACTACAGCAGGTTAGTGAAGGATGAATTATGGAGGCTCTACGTACATCCTGTCTCCTACGGGCTGCACTAGTGACTGAACTACAGCAGGTTAGTGAAGAATGAATTATGGAGGCTCTACGTACATCCTGTCTCCTACTAATGTTTTGATGAGTCTGGATTGGTGGGAAACTAATTTCACCTTTTCTATCATAGGAAACACGCAGCATAGGAAACACGCAGCCCGAGCCAAAATACAAAACCATTGTCAGTGCTAAGGGACTGACAAGCTGAGTAATTGTGGGAAACTCTGAGACAAGACAAGTGAATTACAATTTAATGTACATGTATTAATTATCACACCTGAATGCCAACTGACTGGTGTTGGGAGCGCTGATGGCAAGTGTATGTCTACAACCACAGCAACAAACATTATCAGTCAATGCTGCTTTCACACACACAGACCCCCAGGAAGGAACGCGTAACATATCACTGATAGAACGATGTAGGTTTGAAACACACGAGCTGCACCAGAGAGTTGACAAACATGACCTTCACTTTTCACTGGTTGTCGTCTGTCTACTTTGCGTGTCAACAAGACAGTTAAGCATGACCTTCACCTTTTACTGGTTGTCGTGTGGCCTCCTTGTGCACATGGCGTAGTAGTCGTTCGACAGATGTTTCCTGCCCATGTACTGCAGCCAGCAACTTTTCCCATCCACAACCATCTCACTGGGACACCCCATGCTCATCCACTTCTGATCCGTTCCGCTCAGCCGGGAGCCCGTCACCATACGGCGAGTGCGACTGTTGCAGTAGTGGGCGGTGAGGTCCGCCTCGCGCTGCTGTGCGTTCTTTTTCCTCATGATCTGCGGGGACAGATGTGGAGCCGACCTCAACACTTGCTCCTGTCTCTCCCTTCTGCTGCCACCGCCAACGCCAACACCAAAATTCAAATAACTGCCGTCAGGGTTCAGATAACTGGTGTCACGGTTCAGATAATTTGGGTCTTGGTTAAGATAACTAGGGTCACAGTTCAGATGAGCAGCGTCACGGTTCAGATAAGCAGCATCACGGTTCAGATACCTAGCGTCATAGTTCGGATGACCAACATCAGGGTTCCGACGATTGAGGTCAAAGGAGGAATGGCTGACGGGCATCTCTTTAAACGTGGCAGAATATGAAGAGCTTGGATTGCTGACTGGCCTCTGTCTGAACATGGCAGAATATGAAGAGCTTGGATTGCTGACTGGCCTCTGTCTGAACATGGCAGAATATGAAGAGCTTGGATTGCTGACTGGCCTCTGTCTGAACATGGCAGAATATGAGGCAATTCGGTTGCGCAGTTCAGTGTTAATGGACTTGTAGAGAGGGTGGTTCTGCTTACTGGTGGAGGATGAGGTTAAAGGTTGACGTCCACCAATGCTGTAAACTGACACTGGGCTGCAGTTGGCCTGCGACGGACACCGTGATCGTTGTAGTTGAGGGCGAAACCCATACCTGTTCTTGGGATGCCAACATTCTTTTTCCTCCGCTGTGAGTTGAATACGCTCCTTGAATGAGATGAGGGTAGGGTGTGGAGGGGACCGCTTGCTGGGGCACGGACGGTTCTTGTCCAATGGTTTGCGCTGTGAGCGGAAACCACCCCTGCCTGTGTGATGGCCTTTTTGACCGGTCGCCCTGTACTTGTAAGCACTGCTGGCTAGGCTCAGACTGTCAGAATCCTCACTCGTGTCAACGTGTGATACGCAGGACCAGGTGACGATGTCGATCGTCCGTTTCCCAGGTGATGACTTACAACTGTCGGAGGTGTGAGGCTCCTTGTCAGCGGACACTTCCTGCGTGGCTGACTTGCTGTTCTCACAGGCCCCTTCGCTTTGCTCCCCCGTGTCTGACTGACTACCAACACAGTGGTACCCATCTCGCTCACCTCCAACACAGTGGTACCCATCTCGCTCACCTCCAACACAGTGGTACACGTCTGGTTCTGTATCACCAGAGTGGAAGGTGTCTGGTGGTGGCGGTGACTGTAGTGGTGGTGGCGGTGACTGTAGTGATGGTGGCGGTGACTGTAGTGGTGGTGGCGGTGACTGTAGTGGTGGTGGCTGCGGGGACTGATGGGGGCGTGAGCGTTGGTTCTCTGTGTTCGAGTCTGCCTGCTTGTTGACGGGCTGGTCGGTATGTGACACAGAGCTGTCCATGCTGGAGCTACTAGTTCCTCCTGGCAGTGGAGAGCTCCGCTGCGAGAGGTCACCCTCCTGACTTGTGTCGGTCAAGAAAACTTGCTGTTCCTTCAAACTGTTCTCGCCGCCGGTCCCATCTAGCAAAGCCTCGCTCAGCACGTCCTGACACGCGTCGCCTCCACCAGCCGGGCTGACCCTCGTCGCCCCACATTCTGAGCAGGACCATTCTTGATGCGTGTCGCCTACACTGACCGCGTCGACCCCACACTCTAAGACAGCCCTGTTGCTGGTGGGCAGAGAGTATTTACAAATGTTGTCTACACTGAAGGGGCTGATTGTGGGGACATCACACTCTAAACTAGACCTCTCCCTGATGGATAAAGAGTCTGTACCAGCCACGGCTAAAGCAACTGGGCTGACTGTGGGCGCCCCGCAGTCCCAGCAGCACTCCTCCCTGATGGGCGAACAGTCTCTACTGGTGGCGCTGCCGTGTTGGTGAGCAACAGGCATCCGCGGTTGTAAGGGTTTGCTGAAGCAGTTCTGAAAATACATGTAATTCACGTACGATGCTGGCCTCTGTACGCTGGTCCTGCTGCCCAAGTGGATGTGGTGACCATGCAGGGTTGTCCCCCCTGGGGTCGCTGACCTGCTGCACTGCTGCTGATCGGGTTGACAATGGCTGCCTGCTGTTACTGAGGGGGGCAGCAAGGGCAGTGGCAAATCTGGCGGCCAGTCCAACGGCAAGTTTGGTGGCAAACCTTGCGACAAGCTGGCACAGGCACGGCAATCGTCCTTTACAAAACAGGTGCAGCTGTACTCACGGTCGCTGTCTGAAGCCACGTCTCCGTGGGAGAAAGTCGTGAAATACTGACATTCACCAGTAGGTCCTGCTGCAGCTGGCAAGGTGGGCGCGTACGCCAGATAGTAACGCACATCCTGACCCTCCACATCTCTGCCACGTTGCTCCAGCAACAGGTTGTACGCAGCTGCCTGCAACACAGCACACATCGCATCAGTCAATCAGCTCACTGATCACAACTCTCAACACCATCAATAATGAACAGTCAAAATAGACAGACAAGAAGTCTTGCATTATTTCAAACATTAATTCAGATTTATATGACAGTGTAACACACACACACACACACACACACACACACACACACACACACACACACACACACACACACACACTCTCTCTCTCTCTCTCTCTCCCCAAAACTGTAATGTGTATGTAAAACCAAGATTACTGGGGTAAGATAAGACAACAGCCGTTCCTGTCTTGTATAGCGTAAAGTGTGATGGTATTCACACAGTATATCAATGATGGAATTGAAAAAAACACAAAGCAAATTTTGACACTAAGTTTGATTCTTAACACACACACACACACACACACACACACACACACACACACACACACACACACACACTCACACACACGCACCAGTAAAATAATCTGGCAGTCTACACACAGCACATGTATATATAAATATATAATAATTATTACTATACAATCTACCCAAACACCACAAACAAAGCAGCTGTAGCAACTGCTTACAGTACAACAGCCCACAACCATCACATCTCACAACACTACTACTGTAGTTAGATGATATTATACACATATACAGCACTGCTTACAGTACAACAGCCCACAACCATCACATCTCACAACACTACTACTGTAGTTAGATGATATTATACACATATACAGCACTGCTTACAGTACAACAGCCCACAACCATCACATCTCACAACACTACTACTGTAGTTAGATGATATTATACACATATACAGCACTGCTTACAGTACAACAGCCCACAACCATCACATCTCACAACACTACTACTGTAGTTAGATGATATTATACACATATACAGCACTGCTTACAGTACAACAGCCCACAACCATCACATCTCACAACACTACTACTGTAGTTAGATGATATTATACACATATACAGCACTGCTTACAGTACAACAGCCCACAACCATCACATCTCACAACACTACTACTGTAGTTAGATGATATTATACACATATACAGCACTGCTTACAGTACAACAGCCCACAACCATCACATCTCACAACACTACTACTGTAGTTAGATGATATTATACACATATACAGCACTGCTTACAGTACAACAGCCCACAACCATCACATCTCACAACACTACTACTGTAGTTAGATGATATTATACACATATACAGCACTGCTTACAGTACAACAGCCCACAACCATCACATCTCACAACACTACTACTGTAGTTAGATGATATTATACACATATACAGCACTGCTTACAGTACAACAGCCCACAACCATCACATCTCACAACACTACTACTGTAGTTAGATGATATTATACACATATACAACACTGCTTACAGTACAACAGCCCACAACCATCACATCTCACAACACTACTACTGTAGTTAGATGATATTATACACATATACAGCACTGCTTACAGTACAACAGCCCACAACCATCACATCTCACAACACTACTACTGTAGTTAGATGATATTATACACATATACAGCACTGCTTACAGTACAACAGCCCACAACCATCACATCTCACAACACTACTACTGTAGTTAGATGATATTATACACATATACAGCACTGCTTACAGTACAACAGCCCACAACCATCACATCTCACAACACTACTACTGTAGTTAGATGATATTATACACATATACAGCACTGCTTACAGTACAACAGCCCACAACCATCACATCTCACAACACTACTACTGTAGTTAGATGATATTATACACATATACAGCACTGCTTACAGTACAACAGCCCACAACCATCACATCTCACAACACTACTACTGTAGTTAGATGATATTATACACATATACAGCACTGCTTACAGTACAACAGCCCACAACCATCACATCTCACAACACTACTACTGTAGTTAGATGATATTATACACATATACAGCACTGCTTACAGTACAACAGCCCACAACCATCACATCTCACAACACTACTACTGTAGTTAGATGATATTATACACATATACAGCACTGCTTACAGTACAACAGCCCACAACCATCACATCTCACAACACTACTACTGTAGTTAGATGATATTATACACATATACAGCACTGCTTACAGTACAACAGCCCACAACCATCACATCTCACAACACTACTACTGTAGTTAGATGATATTATACACATATACAGCACAGTCAGAAAATATAAAAACACATAATTATAGCACACTCAGATAATATTATACACATACATGTATATAATTATAATGTATAATTATGATGAATATTTGTGTCATCGTCTCAGCAACATCGCTAGTTGTAACAGCTGCTTTTTCACATAGCGTAAAAGTTATATATGGTAGATGGTAGACTGCATGTATGTGTGTATGTATGTATGTATGTGTACATGTGTGTGTAAATGTACCATGTAAGTGTTAGTGTTATATGTGTATCACCATCATCGTCAGCATGATGTATGTATGTATGTATGTATGTGTACATGTGTGTGTAAATGTACCATGTAAGTGTTAGTGTTATGTGTATCACCATCATCGTCAGCATGATGTATGTATGTATGTATGTATGTGTACATGTGTGTGTAAATGTACCATGTAAGTGTTAGTGTTATGTGTATCACCATCATCGTCAGCATGATGTATGTATGTATGTATGTATGTGTACATGTGTGTGTAAATGTATCATGTAAGTGTTAGTGTTATGTGTATCACCATCATCGTCAGCATGATGTATGTATGTATGTATGTATGTGTACATGTGTGTGTAAATGTACCATGTAAGTGTTAGTGTTATGTGTATCACCATCATCGTCAGCATGATGTATGTATGTATGTATGTATGTGTACATGTGTGTGTAAATGTACCATGTAAGTGTTAGTGTTATGTGTATCACCATCATCGTCAGCATGATGTATGTATGTATGTATGTATGTATGTGTACATGTGTGTGTAAATGTACCATGTAAGTGTTAGTGTTATGTGTATCACCATCATCGTCAGCATGATGTATGTATGTATGTATGTATGTGTACATGTGTGTGTAAATGTACCATGTAAGTGTTAGTGTTATGTGTATCACCATCATCGTCAGCATGATGTATGTATGTATGTATGTATGTGTACATGTGTGTGTAAATGTACCATGTAAGTGTTAGTGTTATGTGTATCACCATCATCGTCAGCATGATGTATGTATGTATGTATGTATGTGTACATGTGTGTGTAAATGTACCATGTAAGTGTTAGTGTTATGTGTATCACCATCATCGTCAGCATGATGTATGTATGTATGTATGTATGTGTACATGTGTGTGTAAATGTACCATGTAAGTGTTAGTGTTATGTGTATCACCATCATCGTCAGCATGATGTATGTATGTATGTATGTATGTGTACATGTGTGTGTAAATGTATCATGTAAGTGTTAGTGTTATGTGTATCACCATCATCGTCAGCATGATGTATGTATGTATGTATGTATGTGTACATGTGTGTGTAAATGTACCATGTAAGTGTTAGTGTTATGTGTATCACCATCATCGTCAGCATGATGTATGTATGTATGTATGTATGTGTACATGTGTGTGTAAATGTACCATGTAAGTGTTAGTGTTATGTGTATCACCATCATCGTCAGCATGATGAGCAAATCCTCATTATTATTAATATTATTATAGCAAGGTCAGATGATATCAGAACATACAGCACAATCAGATAATATTACACACGTATATAGCATGGTCAGATGATGTTATAATTATATGTGTAGGAAGATTGTGAAGTGCCCTCAGAATCCATGCATTGCAGTGAATGGTACATGAACATGCTCAGGAGAGAAAAAGGTGACATCAAGCCTGTACAAAAGGTGCGTTTCTGGCCTGTTCCATAAAACGAGTACATGCACAAATACACATCATAAATATACGGTGAATTATAATAATTATATAATGCACGTACCTTCAACCAGGTTTTACAGAGAGAGAGAGAGAAAGAGAGAGAGAGAGAGTATTCCACAGCAGGTGTGAAGTCTGGCAGATAGTGTCATATGAGCACTTTGACGGCGCATTAATTACAGGTCCGGGTACGTGAGATGTAAAGGCAGGACTTGTACTCATGCTTAGCTATAGTATGGCTTCACAAAACCAGAGACATACATGCGTCTGACAAAACAGAGAACACACCCATCAGTGCGTGCAACGCCGTGCAGGCAAGCATCTTTTTAATATTGTACTCTTTAATCCATTTACAATTGTTATACTGTTATATTAATCACTGGAATTAGCTGTGATGCTGTTTACATACATGTCTCTTCACCTGCCTCTTTAATTAAAATAAAAATAAAGTTTTGCAGAGGGAGTGCTGAAGACAGTTTCCAAGCAAATTTTTTTTATTGGACAATAAAGATGTGTGTGTGTGTGTGTGTGTGTGTGTGTGTGTGTGTGTGTGTGTGTGTGTGTGTGTGTGTGTGTGTGTGTGTAATTGTTTATTGTACACTATAGTTGTGCTAGGAGCTAGGATTCTCTGCCAGATGGCACTATTAATACAGATATAAAGAACAGAGATAGTACGTCTTGAAACCAGTGCATACTGTAATTATCAGGGTGCAGGTTCTGTGGGGAACTAGTTTACTTCTGGCTAAAGGTGAAACACAAGTACATGTATTGCACATCCATCCGTGACCATGCAGCTTCAGTCAGGCGGGACAATGGTGCTGAGGGGACACTCACACTCACATCACATCACGTACATCACGTGCAGGGCATCACGTACATCACGTGCAGGGCATCACGTACATCACGTGCAGGGCATCATCTGTGTGGCAACTGTCCAGGCGGACTACACGAGTATAGGACATGAAACTGTCCTGACTATTCTCCTCTGTGGAGCACTAGGCCATATGTCCGCTATTGTTCTTTTTAACCAGCCGTATCATATAGTGGGCATGAGGTGCATTTTTGAAATCAGACACTTCAAAAATGAATCTGTGACAGATGACCGACACAGATGTGAAGTCATGTGTGTGACAAATAGAGTGTGATGAAGTAAATCAACATACAGATACACTGTGTGAAGTCCATACATACACCAGCCTGCTGCCTGTGGGGGAATTCATTCAAGCAGAGGAAAGTAATGTAGTATGTAAATGTTAGTTAGCAAAAAGCACATGCTGTACATCAGAGTGTCAGCGCTAACACCTACTGTACTGTACTGTACTGTACTGTACATACAGTAGTCAAACCAGTCAACACAAGCCGCTGCAGCAACTAGCTCAACTGAGGCGTTGGGGCAGATTAGTAAAAGCTGATAACATTTAATACATGTACAATATATGTAGCACTGATTAGACGTTCATGAATATTAATGTTAATATGCACCACAAACATGCAACACCAATCACTGCACTGGAGAATACCCATCCCCCCAACCGTTTTAACCCAACAATTATCTTGATAATACACCTCAACAATTTTCTGATACAACAGTGTACAACATCAGTATACCGATACCAATATAAATATAACTATAGGCGTACTACATGTATAAGTAGTACAAATGTACTTGTCTTCTTACCAAGCAGCGGTGGTAAAGTAAGTTAACAACAGTGTACAACATCAGTATACCGATACCAATATAAATATAACTATAGGCGTACTACATGTATAAGTAGTACAAATGTACTTGTCTTAATTCTTACCAAGCAGCCGTGGTAAAGTAAGTTAAGGAGGGCGTGGGGTTGTGGGGCGGGGGGACACAACCCACAAGTAGGTTATTTTTTACCATACCTATATAAAGTTTACAATTACTCTAGCTACTATCCAGCAACTGACAACAGCTATAAATCTGCACACACAAGGGTTATTACCTGTCAGACGAACAACAACAACATCTACAGACAGGGAGTGGAGCCGGTGGGAGGTGGTCCATGCATGATTGTTACAGCACATACTACACGATACAATGGTTACCACTGAATGTTAGTTGCCACATTAAAGTAGATGTTAGGAAGAATTCACAACACAGAGTAGTACACTGCCGTGGGCATTGCTCATGTTAGGTACCTGCTATGTTCAAGCTATTTTCTGATTGGTTCGTAGCGTGTTGCTAAGCTGACATATGCACGACCATTTGAATCAAACCACATCTGAAACAAAATGAAAATCCAGAGGGTGAAAGTCAGATGAACAAAACAGAAAAAAGGATTTTTTTCCTTTAAAGAGAGAGAGAGAGTCATAAAAACGGATTTCTGGAAAAGGCTTGAACTCTAAGAATGCATGTTAATTACATGTGTTTGCTTATCTCCCATAATCTGGCGGACAGTAAAGCTATGTTTACGTAGGGCTGACAGTCACTACAGACACACACACACACACACACACACACACACACACACACATGCATGCACACACATGCGCGCACGCACGCACATGCACATACACACAGAGCAGCCTCATCACAGACTTAATCGTCTTCTGTACGCCTACACCAAGACAGCAACATGTGGGAGTTATTTACTAGCAATGACTGCATGGATGTCTGCTAGTATATAAAGATGGGGCAGAAGCAGCCCTACAAAGAACAGCCATATCTGGTTACCACAACAAATCTCTGGACATGGAAACAGCAAGAAAAAGCCATGGATAAAATTAATGTACTATGGTGATACAGCGGACTATGTGTACATGTACAGTATCAATACTACACGGCAATGGCTAAGTTAGTAGTTATAATTAATTGTAACACTATCAGGTGAAAATGACTACCAGTACCCTGAACTGTTAGCAAATTTCCCACTATATGTAACTCTCACACTGCATCTACCAAAGTGTCAACTGAACTTGAAAAGCTTAAAAACCAACTGCAGCTTCAACAGGAGTCAAACTGTGATTTAAATTAATGATCATTTACAAGTCTGTCCGTCCTGAAACATGTAAGCTTCACATTTAAAAGGCGTAACTTAAGAGCTCATGCATACACACACACACACCACATATTCAACACCATCTACAGAATGTACCAAAATTCTGTAGCAGACTGCCTGATACTGAAGCCGGATGTAAGGTTTAGAACACAGTCAAACAACACAATCAAATATGCATTACATGTTTAATATTAGAATAAAGCACACAAACTTATTACAGGCACATATTTATTCATTCACCGCAAGTTGGCAGAACTACAATACTGAGACTTTCAAGCTCCAATCTGTCACAAGCTGCCAATACAGAATATGATATGACACATGATAAAAATCAAGTCAGTTATAGCGACCAAACGACGAAAGCGGTTTCACTTTGAGAAACCAAAGCTTCAGTTCCTGTTCAAACCACATGATCGGACTGCAGTGACAAAGAAAACCCAAAAGTGGCGGTTAAAATCCATGCGGTGATGCTGCAGCTGTTTTTGTTTTTTTGTTTTTTGTTGTTGTTGTTTTGTTTTGTTTTTTGAGGGGGGGGGGGGGGAAGGTTCGTTGTTTCTTTTTACCTTAGAGGTACATGTAAGTCCATTAAGTTTTGTCAAGTTAAAGATTCATGCAGCTCAAGAAGGCATCATTTACTCTGTGATTAACGGTTATAACACATGTACCGTCTTTAGATAAATGTGACTTGGAAGTCTAAGTAACAAAAGATACAAAGATACATATACCTCTCGTAATACTGTGGGGGTTAATAGCAATACTCTTGTATTTGACAAATGGCACACAGACACTGTACACACACACACACACACACACACACACACACACACACACTGTAAACACAAACACACACACAATGTAAAATAAGCTGTGCGTTGTGTGTTAGGGAAAGTCCAGCAACACGTCAGAGTACACATGGTGGCCACAACCCTGACAGTAGGGTTCACACAAAGGTGCAAAACAACATTACAGGTGCCGTGACGTTGAAGGCATCGTATACCCCAGACGCGATGGAGGGTCCGCTAGGCGGAGACTGGTTGGCACGGCGACGGACGAGATCCTGCAGCTCCCCGTCCGGCAGTTGCTCGTTAGCCAGCATCAGCTCGGCCATCTCACGAAGGTTCAGCTCCCGCCCACCGTTCTGCTCACGCTTTACCTGATTGTCTCCCTTCAGTCGAGGCGGAAGACTGCTGTTCCAGAATTTGAAGTACGGCACCGACGGTTGCTGGGCAGCGGTCGCCGTGGTGCTGGCATCGCTCCTTTCCCCATCAGCGGCCGTGGGTTTAAGTCGCATGGAGTTGGCGGTGTCGGTGGTGGAGGCGCTGTGAGCTTTACGGTCACCGTCCCTGTGTCTCAGTCGACCCTTCCTCTGGCGGGGTTCACCCTGCGTCACTGGCCGCCCGTCCCGAGACACACCCTGCAGTTCAAAGGTCGCCGGTAGGTCCGGTTTGGTGGCTGTCCCACGAAGACCACGCTGAATCTCCGCTCTGGGTACTTCGGTGTTCAGACTGAGGTTAAGAGGTTTCATGTTGTTAATAAACTCCTTTACCATCTGGTCCTTGTCCGACATCTTCATTCGCAGTCCTGCCACCGCCTTGAACGGAGCATTCAGGCCAGGGTCAAAGTGCACGACCTGAGGTCGCCGCTCGAAGGTGGACTTGCTGGGATTCCACAGCATGGAGCTGGTGAAAAGAGTGGGTGCGTCTGTCAGCATGTCCTCACTCGGGAACACGTGATAAGTGCAGGAGGGTTCAAGGCGGGGCCTGGGTTTGACGGACACTTCCGCCCCCAGACACGTGGTAGACAGCCGCTCCATGCTCACCGCGTCACTCTGATCCGAGTCGCTCTGATCATGGGGTGTCACAAGCCTTTCTTGCGCTCGCTCTCCCTTGCGACTGCTGACTGCATGTTCTGCTGTCCTACTGACTGCCTCATCTTCTCTCCGGTTGACTGCTCCATCTTCCTTTCCAAGGTTCACTGCTTCACTTTCGTCGCCCTCTCCTTCTGGCTATACACCATACATACAGCAGTAATCGCAACATCATCCAACCAGCATCCAAATCAATCTCACTGTACTAAACAGTCAACGTGTCATCGTGATCATTCTTCACAACAAATTCTTTCACCATCAGAAGAATATCAGAATCATCATCAACCTGGTTCAAAATGTCAGAATCATCATTAATTTGACTCAAAATGTCAGAATCATCATTAATTTGATTCAAAATTTCAAAATCATCATTAATCTGACGCTAAATGTCAGAAATATCAAAAATCTGATTCAAAACATCATCACCAATTAACACTGAATGACTGAACCACCAATACTGAATCGCATAAAGATAAAACCAACTGTGAAGCAATGTACAAAGCTGTAACAGTATTTGTGTAGACAGTTTCACATATACCGGTACCCCACTACCACCACCCCCCCCCCCACCCCCCATCCCTTGTCACAATTCACAGGCGATAATGCTAGGAATCTGGCTACTTGTCTTTTGACCACTCTCGGCATCAACTCATGCATGTCATTTATTTCCCATAGGGTAGAACACCTCTCCCCAGGAATTATCTCATGAACTAGACTGTAACTAACAGCATGACTACTGGTAGTAGATGTACATGTACTTACACTGGGGACTGATGACTATGACCACTTACTAAAGGTACTGAGGTGAGTGGTTTTATTTGTAGCTAGCAATTAGCCACAGTGTAATGTTAATCCAGGAGTTACATCACATGTACCTACACGCCAACAGGGTGGACTGAGTACAGTAACCACCTGGCCAAACGGCGGCGTGGAACCATTCAACTCTTGTTTCACAAATACATGACAAGTATGCCAACTACAGTGCAAATCATCTTCACATTTGTACAAGTTATTGCACATGCCAAACCAATCAATATTATGTTGTTTTTATTGGCTTTGAATCTTAATTTTTCATTCTTATGTGGTTTCAATAAAGTAGTTATGAATTTGAAATACAAATGTCCTATTCCTGAGAACTGTTCACCCGTCAGAGAGGTTTCCAGATCAGTCCTAACATGTAAGTATTACTAGAACTACATGCATAATAAGCCTGGGTTCAGTTCGCCAGCACCTCTAGAGACCAGTACATTACTGTGGGTTGTTTTCACGTTGTCTGGCCCCACAGGGACGGGTGTGTGGGTTTGTGTTGGATTTGTAACGGATTAAGCGGCTCCACCCGCCCACCCTGCATGGCTCAATATCCCTGAACTACAGTGTAGGGAAGCCCGGGTTAACACCTCACACAATAGTCAGGTCTTTATATCGGCCTCACTAGATCACCGTCTATTGCCAATATTGCTTCTGGGTGAATGCACCGCCCAATACCTAACAGCACTAAGGGAGAGGAAAAGATTTTAAAAAAAAAAACCCGGGTGGGACCACAAATGATATCAAGTGTAAGATCTGTCTGGATGCACCCGAGTTGTGCAAGATCACGGTCTATTTCATTATCGTTTCTGGGTGCTTTCGCTGCTCAAAACCTAACAGCAGGGGAGAGAGACAGAAAAGCAGGGTGGGGACACCTATCAGCCGCCACATCAGACTGAACGTACATGTACCCGATTTGTGAGTGAGAAAACCAGGGTGGGGACACTAGAACTATCATCCATCACATGTGACTGGATGCAAATATTCCTCTCTACGTTTGACTGATGACAGCAGCCCACAGGGATCAGATATTCCTCTCTACGTTTGACTGATGACAGCAGCCCACAGGGATCAGATATTCCTCTCTACGTTTGACTGATGACAGCAGCCACCAGGGATCAAATATTCCTCTCTACGTTTGACTGATGACAGCAGCCACCAGGGATCAAATATTCCTCTCTACGTTTGACTGATGACAGCAGCCACCAGGGATCAAATATTCCTCTCTACGTTTGACTGATGACAGCAGCCACCAGGGATCAAATATTCCTCTCTACGTTTGACTGATGACAGCAGCCACCAGGGATCAAATATTCCTCTCTACGTTTGACTGATGACAGCAGCCACCAGGGATCAAATATTCCTCTCTACGTTTGACTGATGACAGCAGCCACCAGGGATCAAATATTCCTCTCTACGTTTGACTGATGACAGCAGCCACCAGGGATCAAATATTCCTCTCTACGTTTGACTGATGACAGCAGCCACCAGGGATCAAATATTCCTCTCTACGTTTGACTGATGACAGCAGCCACCAGGGATCAAATATTCAAATGGGAAAACATGACAGCAGCCACCAGGGATCAAATATTCAAATGGGAAAACATGACAGCAGCCACCAGGGATCAAATATTCAAATGGGAAAACATGACAGCAGCCACCAGGGATCAAATATTCAAATGGGAAAACATGACAGCAGCCACCAGGGATCAAATATTCAAATGGGAAAACATGACAGCAGCCACCAGGGATCAAATATTCAAATGGGAAAACATGCACCAGCAGTTTCAGAAAGAATTAATTAAGTCATGAATGCACGAGCTCGCGTGAGGCTATACTGGACCAGCAAGGTGTGTGTGTGTGTGTGTGTGTGTGTGTGTGTGTGTGTGTGTGTGTGTGTGTGTGCACACTTGCTCTTAATGAGTTTTTGCTGCACTGATATGAATCAATAGTGGCGACCTTCCCATATGTCATACATGCATGACTACCATCACCAGCATGGGGGGCCGGCTACAGATGCAGCATAGTGTTGCCATGGTTTGCAGCAAACCAGAGAAAGCCAGCCTGCTTTATCAGCAGAACCACTGAGCATCAAGTATACTGTAAAATATGGCCTACTAGTCCGCCATGTGTGCTGGAAGCTTTCAACTGGACACAATGTTTTCTAGAGATAAGTTTCACACACAGAGCTAAATTATGTGTGTGAAGTAATCAACACCCTTGTGACTCCCATATACTTGTACATCAAGAGGGGTAATTTTGATCAGCAAGTCACTAAACCTTGTCTATCGAGTGGGGGACAATCTAAATGAAGATCATGCTAAATCTTGTGCATCAAGGGGAGATAATGTGAATTAACACCTTGCTAAAAGGTGTGCATCAGTCTAAAAAAAAAAAACCCACAAAAAACAAATTTTACTGGATATTGTGCACAAGGGGAAACGCTTCCTAATCTGTGCATCAAGGGGGATAACTGGAGTCAACAGCTTGCTAATCTTGTGCATCAAGGGGGGGGAATCAACAACTTGCTGAGTCTTGTGCATCAAAAAGAAGGGGGGTCGGGGGGGGGGGGGGGGGTCCTAAATCAACAGCTTCCTGAATCTTGTGCATCAAGGGGGATAATTGGAGTCAACAGCTTGCTAAATCTTGTGCATCAAGGGGGACAATCTGCATCAACATCTTACTGAATCTTGGGCTTTAGGGGAATAATATAAATTTTTAAAAAAGACTATAAAAAAAAAACAAAAAAAAAACACTTCCTGCATTCTGAAGATGTTAAACGTTTTTAAAATTCATACATTATAAATATCACACAAATGAATTTTCACTTTTTTTTCTTCAGTTTTTAATGGGAGCCCTACAGAACTCACCTCACCAAACTTGCTGTAAAGTTACGTATAGCTGAAACATAAGGGCCACTCCATCTTTCACCACAGTCCTCAATGTGCATGGCACTACGGCACCTCTCCAGTTGCCACTCTATCGTGGCAGGGCAAACAACAACTGAGGGACATTTAAGGATCTACCCGCATAAACTTGTCACATAAAGGGGCTGATATAAGGTCATGCGTTCAAGTGGGTGGCCACAAGGCAGTAAGTTTGTCTTTCCTCCTGCCAGCCGCTGGTATACACTGAGCACAGTCAAGTACCCCAAGCAGTGCACTGCGCAATCTGACCTGTCACTATTACTGTGGTATGCAAGCCAGGCAGTGTGAGAGTGACACAATGCCATACAATATGTACAGCAGCACTGTTTCACATACAGTTTGATAGTTTAGTACCCCAAGCAGCGCACTGCGCAATCTGACCTGTCACTATTACTGTGGTATGCAAGCTAGGCAGTGTGATAGTGACACAATGCCATACAATATGTACAGCAGCACTGTTTCACATACAGTTTGATAGTTTAGTACCCCAAGCAGCGCACTGCGCAATCTGACCTGTCACTATTACTGTGGTATGCAAGCTAGGCAGTGTGATAGTGACACAATGCCATACAATATGTACAGCAGCACTGTTTCACATACAGTTTGATAGTTTAGTACCCCAAGCAGCGCACTGCGCAATCTGACCTGTCACTATTACTGTGGTATGCAAGCTAGGCAGTGTGCTAGTGACACAATGCCATACAATATGTACAGCAGCACTGTTTCACATACAGTTTGATAGTTTAGTACCCCAAGCAGCGCACTGCGCAATCTGACCTGTCACTATTACTGTGGTATGCAAGCTAGGCAGTGTGATAGTGACACAATGCCATACAATATGTATAGCAGCACTGTTTCACATACTATTTGATAGTTTAGCAATGTAGCTAGTTTAAGTTAGCAAACTACGTTATCTGCCATAAGTATATATATATATACGTTTCCCTTTTTTTCTGTCCGTGTTTCCCTCTTTCCATACACTTATCTAATATCTAACCTGTCTGGAATGTTTCCTTACCAAGAATGACGTCTCCATCTTCCGTGTGTGATTCTGTTCATAAGAGTACTCCGAGTCCGACACGTTTAAACTTGCGCATCACGGCATGACCATTACATAACAGCCGTTGCCTATGTTTGTATGATTCACCAGAATGGAAATGTTTAAACCAATTTCTAGTTTCACAGACTAAAAACCACTGTTTACAACAAAAGGACTAGCCTTTCATGCTATGACCACTGCAGCTGAAACAACCAGAAGATCTTTTGAAACAGCACACCATGTGAACTTGCAATCCATGCTGCTACAGTATCTGAGAGTGGATGGTAGAGCGAACACGTAAGTCTAACCTGCAGAGCTGGTTTGCACATGAATGTAAACAACCATAAATATTTTTGGTTTCTAAAAGTTTCACTGACATCACATGCACTAGCAGTGGAGTAAAGGAAGGGAAAAAAGAGAGGAAATATTTTTCTTGCATCAATAATTTGTTCCTCAAAAAGTTGGAAAATCATAAACCACTATACAAAAGTGTATGTCTGTAGAAAGAGAAGTTTGTGTCACTGACTCAAACAAGGAGATCAGTAATTAAAGCCATGCATTGCAAGTTCACAAGAAATTCTGATTTTCAAACAAGATCACACCACTTCAAAGCAAGAAAGAAAGAAAGAAAATGATAGTGCAAAAGCCACGTCTTCAAACATGTTGATCAGTTACTGTGTTTCAGAGTTGTTCTATAAATAACACAAAACTTAGGAAAATGTTCCAAAATTTAAAAAAAACAAAAGAAAAAAACCCAACCTCCCTCCCCCCTCCTCTCTCAAACTACAACTTTGACTTCAAACATTGCCAGAACAGTGGAAGCAGTCATGTTTACAGTCATGTTTACACAGTCATGTTTACAGAGTCATGTTTACAGGGTCATGTTTACAGAGCGTTTCCTTTTAACTACCATCATTTCCTAATGCTGGCAAAAGGTTCACATGCAACCTTTAACTCATTTTTCAAATGTAGATGAAGAACAAAATGTGATGCAAGAAAAACATACCACAGTAAAACAACACAGCAACTGGTGTAGGGAATTCACTACTAGTAATGCAAACCAGCCCGTCAGGCACGCGACACGTGTGTGGCAATCTATGAGGAACACATTCAGCACTGCTGTAACATGCTTCCCCTTGAACAGTTTTCAAAGCGTACTTACCGAAACGACGTCTCCTTAATGTTATACTGGAACTAGCATGCTGTCTATCATTATCACTGCTAGGTGCTAGTTTCTGTCCTATCATTTGTAGTTTTAACTGTCCATGTAGAAAAGCTAAGACACACACACACACACACACACACACACACACACACACACACACACACACACACACACACTTTCTTCTTGTTTTTTAGTCAGATAATTTTTGCCTTGAACTGTCTGTGGACTAGATTTGCGTCAGTCTGGTGCCAACAATCTCTAGCGTACATTTTGCACGATGGCAAAATAATGATAAGAAAAAATTCACTAATATCTTGAACAGTTACGGTGTGAAATTTACCAAGAGTACAAGCCAAAAGCTGCAAGATCTCATGGTTTATTCACATATCAAACTGAGCAGGAAGACAGAGACCCAGTGTTGCTGGGGGACTTCAACGGTCAGTTTTACACTGAGCACAATACGCAGTAGAACATCCTCGCTTAATAAACACAATGTTTTTTTTCCCTTTTTGTACATCAACACATTTATTATCTTCAGCATTTCATAAGCTATCCCAATAAAAATTTTCCTTTTTTTTAATAACTTTTTTTCCCTTTAAAGAAACGCTCATAAAATGGTGTGTGGTTTTAAAGTTTTCAATTCTAACCCAGAACCACACTGCCAGTTAATAAAAAGTTCATTTGAAGTACATGCACCATCTCTACCGTCTTGTACACACGAAAGGTTGCACACCAAATATCCCTACTACTTGACAGGGGGGTGAGGTAGATACATGACGACGACCAGACCTGATCAGACACATGCACTACTCAGGATCACAGCGTTCTAACCAATAACGGATCAGGTCTAACAGACTACTTTTCTTTCTCTTTGCTTGGTTTGCTGATAATCTCTCATTCTCCTGAAACCAACAAATACACCAAGACAAATAAACATGAGAGTTAGGGTTAGGGTCGCTATGTGGTTATCAGCTTGTTACACTGAAGAACAATGTGCACCATGAAAATGTCCGTGGTTATACATGTAGGCTATGCTGACACTGTGTCTGTTGAAAGTCAACAAGATATGTCTCCAGTGAAGAAAGACGTCTTTATTCCATTATGCGAGGTGACGGGGTGTGTGTGGGGGGGAGGGGGGGGGGGGCTGTGTGTGTGTGCACGCGAATGTGGTTGCGTGCTCTGTGGGTGGAAGAGGGGTTGGGGGAGGGGGGGGGGGGTGGCACTGCTCCAGAATCAACACCCATTATCAACTGACACTAGTGACAGATTTATACCCCACTGGGTGTCACCTGTGTCAGCAAGGCCACAAAATGACAAGGTCTTTCAAAACGTGGGAGGTACACGGTGGCAACAAGACTGTTTTTCATGAGGGCCGGTGATAACAGATTGACTCTACACCCCGCCCCTCCCTAACTATAGACTGTAGGCAGGTCACCCCCCTATACACTGACATTCTACCTACAGCAAACACAGTCAACACAACCATGCCAAGTAAAGAACACACACTGATCTTCCTTTTATTGTTGTTGCTGAGTTGCTGTTTCTTGTTTTTATTTTTTGGGTTTTTTTTTTTTTTGCTTTTTGTTTTGTTTTGTTCTGTTTCCACAGCTAAAACAGTACATGTACTGCCCTTTCTTATCATTCATTTTACTCTGTCCACCCAGAACAGGGGAGGGTTAGGGCTGGGATGGCTGAAGGGGAAGGGGGGAAGGGAGGTTGTATAGAACTCAGGCACTAATTAACTGACCCAAGTGCCTTCCTCATCCATTTCTCATCTGTGGGTGCACATCACTGGCAGTTGACTCTTAAAGCTCCTACTCTGAGGGAACATTCTCCTCTGAAAATTCTCCTCTGCTATGAACCGAGGTCTGTGTGTGTGTGGAAACCACACTGACAACTACCACCATGACAAGTATGGTAAGTCAAACCACCACAAATTCAAACACACGGAGAGAACAAAGCCTCATCTGTATTGCACCTGCCCCCAACTACATTTTCCCACTCGGCACCCACACAAACACGAAACAAGTGGTCCAGCTCTGGTCAACTGTAAAATGACACATTCACGCTGCTGCAGTCCCCAGTGCAGATCAAACTTCACATTGTCAGCTATACATGTAATCACCCAGTCACTGAATGAGCCACAAGCATAAATATACCGGCAGATATAATTACTAATTACACAGTCAGGCTTTATCATCTGGATTGTCTCGAAATTAATCTAATTAATTATACGCTCAGTGAACTATACACATATATATGAAAGTACGCCATCATGAAGTATATATATATATATATATAATGATGGGAAAATGAACCTTGCGTCATCTGAAGAATGAAAGGTATGATCAATACTGTGGAAGTATGTACAGTGCCCACCTTGTCTGCAGCACTTGCTACACAAGCCAGAGTGTCCAGGGTTCGAACAGCACCAATGTTGTTGTCCCACACAGGGGCAGTTTTCGGGGAACTGTTTGGGGGAAAAATAAAGCAAAGAATCACTTACTGAACACCTGACACACCTAGATCAAAAAGCATCAGTGACTTACGAGCAAAGAGTGTGTGAGTGCGTGCGTGCGTGTGTGTGTGTGTGTGTGCATGCGTGTGTGCACACCTTAGGGTGTTCATGATCAAACTACAAAAGAACAATGTGACTGTAAGAGAGACATTGTGACCTCACAGGATCAAGGATAATCTGACACTGCCAGCTCTGAACAGCTGCATTATAGCGTGAAGTATTCAGCTCCAGCCAAGCGGACAGTCTGATCACCTGATAACCTTGCCACGGATCATTAACTAAGCACTTTGTTCATGGGTGAGTGGCCATAAGCAACTCTGTAACTCTTCAGTATCCAATCACCCTGTTTACTTAACATATATTGCTTGAAGCTGAAGCCTTCACTTCTCCACGTGAACAAATCAGCAGTTGTACTTCTCAAACCACACACACGCACACACACCATACACACAAAGAGAGAAGGAGAAAAGAGACAGTTGGTATGTGGGGGTGGGGGGTGGGGGATGTGATAATGAACCCCAGCTCACCTATCCATGCGTCCAGCGAGACAGAGGAGTCTATAGACAATGACATAAACTGATAAGCCTGACAAAACATCTGAATAAAACTATCACATCTGAATAAAACTATCACCTTGCTTTTCTGGTAGCCTTGAGGGTTTTGTTGAGGCTGGGAGAAATCATGGAGTGGTTCGCTGGCACAGTCACCTTTGTGGGAACTTTAGCAATGGGAGCTTTGGCGATGGCCTGGATGGCAATCCGGCTGGTACTGATGTTGGCACCGAGAGGGGAACCCCTTTGATCCTCAACTGTCTTTTCTCTGATGATCTCTGGATCACTTCGTATGTTGATGCACGGGGAAAGTTTGTATTTGTGAGTTCTGTTTTGCAAACCGTCCGAAGTTTTCTCAGCTTTCTGTGCAATGCCGGCCTGTTCCTTTCTAACTTGATTGTGTGAAGGGGGTGGTGGGGGCACACCCACTGTTGTTGGGTGGGAGTATGATGTATGCGCTCTGTACGAATAAAATCGCTGCAATTCAAGAAATTCGTTTCTTGTGGAGGCCGAGTTAGTTGAGTCCGAACACGTGTGTTCTCGGCGGTACTGCTCGATATACCTGTAATTCTCCGCTGCTGGGTAATGGCGAAACACGTAAGAAAGGTCCTGAGGGCCACGTCCAACACGCGCTTCTTTCCCGCAAACATCTTTCGCACCACCGCTCGTTTTGGGTTTAGTAAGCCCATTTTCTGGCTTTCTTAGTAAAATTTTCTCGTCCGGGCACCAGCCTGTCACTTCACTGAATTTGCTGTCTTTTTGGTTGCTGGGTCTTAGACCGTAGGAACCTTGTACGGTAAGCGTTCGGCGTTCTTGGTCCAATTTGTCGTCTGCTGCCAGAAGTTTGCCCTGCAACTGTCGATCTCGAGCCACGCTGTGGTCATGTTTCTTATCCGAGTATTCGGGAACCATGACTCCATCGGCAGGGTTAGACATGAACATCAGCTAGCACATATCCTTTCTCATCAACCATATTCACCACTTTTTTGCGTGTAAAGAACGTGTGGTCTCCGCCCGCAAGAAAACACACGCAGCCTGTCCGCACAGTTGGCAGGCACGCCAAGCGCAGCTAACCTCGGCTGTTCCGTTTACTGAAATCCTCCCTAGCATGAGCGAACATAAAGTTATTGATACCAATAACCTGAGTTGCAAAGGCAATATTCGTTCACAATACTGACAGAAAATTGTCGTCTTTTACTTTTACTATAAATCAAATCACGAAGCGGTGTATTGTATCACACCAAAGAAATTGGCGAGGGAGTGTCTCCGGCAAAAAGATTTTGTTGTCGTAAACAAAAAGATGCACAAAAATGTGTCCTTTAGTCTATCATGTTTCCTTGCTTGCTTAAAGCATATTAAATACTTTTGATGGGCAGTTTTTCTTTAAATTTTTTTGTGTGTTTTTACGACAGGAAACTGAATGCTTTCCAGAGCTATGACCATGCGCAGTAAGGTTAACATTCCGATTAGTTTACCCCAACGACTACCAAGCACAGCTGTAGAGAGTAAGAACAGCGCTGTTCTCATCACCAGTTGCTTGTACAGTAGCCAGGTAAATCATCTATGACGTGTATCAAACGAACATTTGTGAGACAGGTAGTGATCCAAGCTTTTATCGTTACCACTGACGATATTTCCTTACTCAACTCCAAAGACCAACACGAATCATGTTTGTGTGTTGTTATTTCTATGTTTGAACCGCGTTCTATCCGTATTAAGAGTTGTTTTCGGTTGTTTTCGGTCGTTTCGTCGTTTTCGGTAATTAGTAGGACCGCTAGTGTGGTACCGGGTACATCGTTTAAAACTAGGAAGGAATCTCTTCATTCCCCCGAAATTCTCGCACTAAGCGCTGCAGCATTGCAGACCACTGAACGAGCGACTTAGTGAGTAGATCATACAGGTGTAAAAACAAATAATGTCCCTATTCAAACTTGTGTACAATAAGAGTTAAGTGAAACTAATAGTAATACTGACATTAATTTATGATTAACTGGTACGGGTGTGTGACCAGGTGCAGGTGCTATGCTGATGTGTGGAGGTGGTGATGGGGTAACGACTGACTGGTGCGGCCAGTATGAGTCGAGTTGATATGGCTGCTGATGACAAGAAACCCAGCCCCACTCCGCAGGGCAAGGTGAAAAAGAAGAGTGCCCTAGCCAAACTAGTGGAGAGAAAGAAACGGCAGACATCAGACGGTGACAGTGAGTATGGTTCCAGGGTTTCTCTCCGTGACAGTGGTGCCGGACCACCTCAGCACAGTTCCCTACCCTTGGAGCCAGAAGTTATCGTTGAGAGGAAGTCACCGCCGTCTGGCTCTCGTTCACCCCATAAACGTATGCCACTGGAGGGAGATGGGAAACCAAAACCAAAACCTCGTAGGAATTCAAAAGTTGGCCAGGAGCCTTTGTCACTTCCAATGGAAATGGGTAGCAGTGGCTGTGTTGAAGAAAAGCAAGATGATAGCGTTGATATGGACGATGCCAGTAAAAAGCTGCCATCTGAAGCAACTATTTACCGTTTCCGTAACATGAGGATGGCAGCAGACCAGAACGACTCGACGGACGACTTAAAGAAAGGCCCTTTTGTCCCTAAACCCCCATCTACCCCGCGTACGCCCAGAAACGCCGCCACGGCCAAAGGTGAGAAGAGAAATCATGAGCCAGGCAACTCATCGAGCGAGGAGGTGGACATGAAGCGACAGGCGCATGCCGGCCTGGCTTCTCCGAAATCAAACAGGGGTGCTGCATCGCCACAGTCGCTCGCAGGGGCTGCTTCTCCACAGTCACACGCAAAAGGACAGCACAAATCACAAGACACTGACAGTTCTCCACAGTCATACTCAAAAAGCCAGCAAAGAACTCCTCTTGATGATGACACTGCTCAGACGAACGGAAAGAAGTCTCAAACAGAGGCTGCATCTGCATCACCCATACATTCTCTGGAACAATCTCCTTCAAAAGACATGCCCTCAAAACTTTTAGCATCGCCGGCCATGTCCGCTGGTAGCAGCGAGGCGAGGGACGTGGCGGACGAGACAATGGATCAGCTTCACCAGCATTACCAGCAACTAATGGCACAAAACAAGGGAAGTCCATACAGCACAAGACCAGAGTCCACACATTCTGGTCCTGCGGACTCTAGTCCACGTTCTCGAAAGCTCGATCCGCTGTCCGTGAAACACACCCCGCCACCCATGGATGTGGACATGACGTCACACGCTCTGCGGACAGCGTACAAGGCCGATCCTTCGTATCGCGCCGGTTCCTCCTCAATGCTGAAGAAAATGAGCAAAGCTCTGTCTGACGGGGGGCTGGGGAACGGTGGGGCCAGCAGCGCTCAACTTGGCTCCGACAATATCTCCTTCACCTCCACCAGCGTCATGCCCGTCATCACAACGCGGGAAGCAAGGTCAAGGTTGGTGCCACTTCTATTTGCATAGATGCTCATTCTTTCTTACTATCTGTTTCTTTCTTTCCTTCATGCGTGAGTGAAAAATCTTAAATTCAGTGTGCATGTTCGGCACAAGCTCTTTCAGCTTGACATCTGATTTTCACAATAACACTGTCCTCCATCCCACCGTACGTGCAAGTCTTGTGTATATATACTAAACTGAAAATGGTGTGTGTGTGTGTGTGTGTGTGTGTGTGTGTGTGTGTGTGTGTGTGTGTGTGTGTATGCATGTGTGTGTGTAGGAGTTTCCTGGTGGGAAGCGTGAGTTCAGGTGCGTCCTCTATACTGGGACCAGAGGAACTGGAGAGATATTTCCCCGATCGCAGAATTCACATTTTCTCAGGATCATGGAACATGAATGAACTCAAGGTAACAACATTAGAAAGTAACAAAAGAAACTGTAATTGTTTTTTCAGGTGAGGGGGGGGGGGGGGGCAGCATCTATCAGGAAATCCTTTTTTTGGGGGGTGGGGAGGGGGTTATTCCAAACAGAGGGAGAATTACATTGGGTTATTTTATGTACACTGGTATTGATACCTTACTTTGTAACTTCACAGTACAGCAAAGTTTGTAAAGGGGGATGTTGATTGGGGGGGGGGGGGGAGGTGGGGGGGGGGGGTTATTCCAAACAGAGGAGAATTACATTGGGTTATTTTATGTACACTGGTATTGATACCTTACTTTGTAACTTCACAGTACAGCAAAGTTTGGAAAGGGGGATGTTGATTGGGGGGGGGGGGGGGGAGGTGGGGAGGGGGTTATTCCAAACAGAGGAGAATTACATTGGGTTATTTTACGTACACTGGTGTATATATTGATACCTTACTTTGTAACTTCTCAGTACAGCAAAGTTTGGAAAGGGGGATGTTGATTTGGGGGGGGGGGGGGGGGGGGGTCCTGTGGTTTATAACCATCATCGACCAGCAACTTGAGAAAGCAATTACATGTACCGGTAAAGCTTTTATGTACATGCACTGAACTGCAGCTATGAGTCAGATTTCTTTATTCTTGCTTTATACCGTGTGTCTTGTACACAGGGACTTGGTCAGTGGCTAAAGGAGTTATGTGTGTGTGTGTGTGTGTGTGTGCGCGCGTGCATGTGTGTGTGTGTGTGTGTGTGTGTGGACGTGCGTGTGTGTGTGTGTGTGTGTGTGTGTGTGTGTGTGTGTGTGTGTGTGTGTGCAGGAGCTGTCGGTAAACCTGAATGACTTTATTCTGCCGGAGGCGTGCGAGTACGTTCAAGACATCTACGCTGTGGGCACCCAGGAGAACGAAATGAACAAGTGAGGGGTGCATTAGTCACAGTACATTTCTCATTGTCATTATACTTATTCTCTGCTGATGCTCTCAGTGGTACGTACTACCTTCTTTAATATATAAACATACATGTATAACCAGATAGAATAATAGGAGAATGTGCTGTGTGAACATACTCCCTCTTCCAATCCCAGCCAGGGCCAAGTGTTTGTGGTGGCTCTTTTCTCATTGCCCTGTCAGTGATACATGTACAGTACATGTGTCACCCATAGTTACATATGGTGGACAAGGACATGGACCAGCAACTTGAGAAAGCAATTACCGGTAAAGCTTACATATATGTACATGCACTGAACTGCAGCTATGAGTCAGTAGAGGAAAAACAACAACAACAAAAAACTCACCCTGTCTGGCTCTCTCTCTCTCTCTCTCTCTCTCTCTCTCTCACACACACACACACACACACACACACACACACACACACAGGCCAAGATTTCTATGGAAAGGCTGTTGAGAGGTGAGAAAGAGTAAGAGGGGTGCCTGTAGCTTGTTCGTAAATGGTTTGTGTCTGTGAGGACAAACCTAGTACATACATATATACAGGTCACCACTTCAAATACATACAAGTATGCTGTTTGTACTGACATTGTATGTCGTGGTCAGATGACATTTCACAATCACTGTTGTTGTAGGCGAGAGTGGGAGATTCGTATCCAGGAGACGTTGGGTCCGTCTCATGTTCTGTTTCACTCTGTGTCCTACGGTGCCCTTCACCTTGCCATCTACATCCGCCGCGACCTCATCTGGTTCTGCTCTGGTAAGTCGCCAGTACAAGTGAGATTGACAAAGTTCAGCTAATAGCCCAGAGTGTTTTCATCAGACTTAAGCACAAAGCCCAGCCCACAAACTGATTGCCACAATAGCAAATTATAAATTAAAAAAAAAAGAGAATAATTGAACTGTGATTGTGTGAGATGGATTGGCTGTGATTTTATGTAGTAATTATTGCACATGCTAAACCAATTTGGCGTTGTTTTTATTGACGTAGAATCTGAAGTTTGCATTCCAAAGACGATTTTCCATTTTATACTTATGTATGGACAATAAAGTATTTTTTAATTTGAATTAAAAACAAGGAGGAACGGCCCCGTCCTACAAAGTTGTTTCTCCAAACTTCATTTTATTTTGTCTGTTTTGTTATTGTTGCCGGTTCTCCCCTCTCCAAGTTCTACCGATGACACTAGATCCTCTACGACCTCGACCGATTAGCCATGTGACTGGGGGTGGGGCCGGGTGTGGGAAGAAGGGAGAGGGAGAGGGGTGGGTAGGTGGGTGTTTAGGAGTTTAACGCTCTTTTCCACCACATAAGGGTGATATCAAAGACGGGGCACGAGAAAAAGGCCAGCACAAATATTTGGCCCCAGCGGCCGGGATTCGAACTCTCGGCCCAAGCATTGAAAGTCCAACGTGCTACCATTCGGCCACCCTGGCTCCCCAGAGAGAGAGAGAGAGAGGTCAGTTCCATGAACTAAACATTTGACGTCAGCCTCAGGCAGGTCGTCATACAGAGAGAGAGAGAGAGAGAGAGAGATGACGTCAATTCCGTGAACTAAAACTTTTGGCGTCAGCCTCTAGCACTGAGATCGTCTGAGGATGCTTGTTTATGTCCTGTGATTTCCTATTGGCTTTGTGACTTCTCCGACTGAATTATTTTTCACATGAAATCTGGAAGATGTAGAGGGCTGATGAAATGTCGGAAGCAGTGACGATACTTGCAGATTTTGCACTGTGAACCAAACATTTGCCGTCAGCCTCACGCTGCTCGTCTGACAGATGATACTTCTTCATATCTTGTGATTTCCTTGTTGCTTTTGTGACTTCCGGGACTGAATTAATTTTGACATAAAATCTGGACGATCTAGAGAGCTGATGAAACGTGGACTTAAAGCGCCTTGGATTGTACTTTCGAAATTGCAAAATTGGAACTTTTTTGACTGGCGCTTCTCGCAGAAACGTTAAATAAATGTGTTTATCTAAAAGCTCTGTTATTCTTAATACTAAAGCTATAATAGTGCAATAGTTCATGTCATATGTGCAGTTGTCACAAGTGACAAAAATACCGGAATAATGAGTAATTTGAAGGAGTCTTTTCATAGATATTTGGCCTTATATGCAAACCACCCCTACCTCGGAAATATTTTTCTTACACAAAACCTGTCAGAGCTACAGAGCTGTGCTACGAAAACAGGCAGTATAATTGGATGATCTTCCCAATTTCAGAAAATGAAGCCATTTGAACATTTTTTTCGAAAAAATTCGTAACATGACCGATTTTTAAAAATCGGCGATAACTGTTCTCAAAATGCGGCAGGATAAAAATCGTGAAAGGTAGCTCTGGAGAAGGTGAATTCCCATTTTATCTCAAAGTAAAAAGCCATCCGGCGAGGTGGTTTAGCAGATAGCCATCATTACATCCGTCCACACACACAGACACACACACGTCATTCCCGCCAAAAAGAACGCAGCAGCAAAGTGTGCACGTAAGGTGTCTATGACGCAGATTTTGTTACGTCACTGTGTGCGTGAAAGTAAGTATTGTGTGGAGAAACGTCACAGTCTTGTTTTGTCATCACTGAAACTTGCTGCTGCGCGTAGCAAAATCTGCCCCGTCTCATAAAGTTGTTTCTCTATAGAGAAACAACTTAAAAAAAGAGTTGGTTTTAGTGACATGGATGAAAGAAGAGCCTGATGTAATGCATAATCTTTGCCTGTTCAGTAACTACAGTGGTTGATATGTTGACCAAGTTTATGGTTTGGATGTGTCTTAGTTATGTTTACAATAACTCAGCATAAACAGTGGTGCTTTTTTTGTTTTTTTCAGAACCAGAGGAGGATGTAGTGTCTCTGCGAGCCATCACCATGGTGAAAACCAAGGGAGCGATTGGAATTGCCTTCTCCATGTTCGGAACCTCCTTCCTCTTTATCAACTGTCATCTAACGTGTAAGGACGTCGCACTTTTCTTCATGGCAGTTTTAGCTGTTAGTTTCACATGACCTGGTATCGTCTTTGTACAGCACGATTTGTAATGGTGAAGGGAAGTGTGTTTTCTCATGAACAATGCAGTGGTTGTGTTGCAGCTGACCGGGGTTCCAGTAAAAACGCCCATCGACTGCTCGACTACCACCGCGTGACACAGGAACTCAAACTTCCACACCACAGGGTCAGCAAACAGGCCCACCCCACCACTAAGCTAGGTATGTGTAATACCCCCCCCCCCCACCCCACCCCCCACAACCACCACCACAACTTGCAGTCAGTTTGGTTTCCTTTTCAAATACTGTGAGATTAAAAGGAAATTATTTAACACATCAGTACTCTCATCCGTGCACCCTGCCAGGCTAATAATGATACCAGTACACATGAGTACAGTCAGTATAATGATACCAGTACACATGAGTCAGGGCTCCCAAAACTGTGCGTCTGTGTGTAATTTACGTACTGAAGTAAAAATTTACGTCCTAAAAAAAATTCAAGGGGGTACGTTGAAACATTATAAACGCGATCTGTGCTTAGCTTGACGCACTACCTCTGCACTACCGTGCGTACGCCTGTAGGCTTCTTGTGATCGAGTGAGCGTTCTCCCTTGCCAAGGCCGCGTTCAGTACGGTTCTGTTTTGGGTTCTGTTTAACGCTCGCAGGCGTTAACTGTCTACTGCTGCAGATCGGCGGCTACTACAGCCACTCGCGTGTAGTGAACGTGCCCCATCTTTTTCCGCTTCTGCGCTCGAAACTATGGACGAAAGATTTTAGAGTCAGTGCTCTTGTTACCGATCGGATTCGCTTTCTCTGTGACGAATCATGCCACCGAAAAAAGTGAAAGTTCAAAAGACTATGGACTTTTCTGTCAGTGGAAAAGTTGTGGAGGGGCTCGAGCCCTCGCCCGGCAGCGGGTGCACTTCGGCGTCGCATAGCTACGATTCAGACGTCGCATCAGAGTCGGCACAGAGCAGCAAAAAGTCAGAGTTTCCAACTTTCGAAACTGAATTGTACCCACTTCATTTAATTAGATCTATATGATTTGAAGTTGATAAAATTCAGTTTTGCACACACACACACACACACACACACACACACACCTGATCAGCAGTATTTACTGGTTTATAATTCCATGCTAAAAACTTGAGAAATGATTCTGACCCTTTAAAAATTGAAAGTGGAGGTACAAAGACCCCCTAAAATTTTGAACTGGGGGTCAGTGGACCCTTTAGGTCTGTAGCTTTTAGGGAGCCAAGTGAGTACAGTCAGTATAATCTTGTTGTTTTTATCACCAGCTGACGTGACCGCACGGTTTGACTGTGTTTTCTGGTGTGGGGACCTGAACTTTCGGCTTGAGCGACGACGTGTGGCAGTGGAGGGTACGGTGACACAAATGACCTCCAACGACAGTACCCCCCATTTTGAGGAACTGTTGGCCAGCGACCAGCTCTCAAAACTCATTACTGAAGGTATGGCATACATGGACTGTAGGTTCGTCAGTAAAATAGTTTGATGACTTGTGAAAGCTGCAGAGAAACCTTATAAAGCAGTGTGAGATGCAAGTTTGATTAGTGGAGTGACAGTAGGAATCGTTCTGTACAACTTCCTGGCACTTGATTAGTCGAGTGACAATAGGAATCGTTCTGTACAACTTCCTGCCACTTGATTAGTGGAGTGACAGTAGGAATCGTTCTGTACAACTTCCTGGCACGTGATTAGTGGAGTGACAGTAGGAATCGTTCTGTACAACTTCCTGGCACGTGATTAGTGGAGTGACAGTAGGAATCGTTCTGTACAACTTCCTGCCACTTGATTAGTGGAGTGACAGTAGGAATCGTTCTGTACAACTTCCTGCCACTTGATTAGTGGAGTGACAGTAGGAATCGTTCTGTACAACTTCCTGCACTTGATTAGTGGAGTGACAGTAGGAATCGTTCTGTACAACTTCCTGGCACTTGATTAGTGGAGTGACAGTAGGAATCGTTCTGTACAACTTCCTGGCACTTGATTAGTGGAGTGACAATAGGAATCGTTCTGTACAACTTCCTGGCACTTGATTAGTGGAGTGGCAGTAGGAATCGTTCTGTACAACTTCCTGCACTTGATTAGTGGAGTGACAGTAGGAATCGTTCTGTACAACTTCCTGGCACTTGATTAGTGGAGGACAGTAGGAATCGTTCTGTACAACTTCCTGCACTTGATTAGTGGAGTGACAGTAGGAATCGTTCTGTACAACTTCCTGGCACTTGATTAGTGGATGACAATAGGAATCGTTCTGTACAACTTCCTGCCACTTGATTAGTCGAGTGACAATAGGAATCGTTCTGTACAACTTCCTGCCACTTGATTAGTGGAGTGACAATAGGAATCGTTCTGTACAACTTCCTGCACTTGATTAGTCGAGTGACAGTAGGAATCGTTCTGTACAACTTCCTGGCACTTGATTAGTGAGTGACAGTAGGAATCGTTCTGTACAACTTCCTGCACTTGATTAGTGGAGTGACAGTAGGAATCGTTCTGTACAACTTCCTGCACTTGATTAGTCGAGTGACAGTAGGAATCGTTCTGTACAACTTCCTGGCACTTGATTAGTCGAGTGACAGTAGGAATCGTTCTGTACAACTTCCTGCACTTGATTAGTGGAGTGACAGTAGGAATCGTTCTGTACAACTTCCTGCCACTTGATTAGTGGAGTGACAGTAGGAATCGTTCTGTACAACTTCCTGGCACGTGATTAGTGGAGTGACAGTAGGAATCGTTCTGTACAACTTCCTGGCACTTGATTAGTGAGTGACAGTAGGAATCGTTCTGTACAACTTCCTGGCACTTGATTAGTGGAGTGACAGTAGGAATCGTTCTGTACAACTTCCTGGCACTTGATTAGTGAGTGACAGTAGGAATCGTTCTGTACAACTTCCTGGCACTTGATTAGTGAGTGACAGTAGGAATCGTTCTGTACAACTTCCTGGCACTTGATTAGTGGAGTGACAGTAGGAATCGTTCTGTACAACTTCCTGGCACTTGATTAGTCGAGTGACAGTAGGAATCATTCTGTACAACTTCCTGCACTTGATTAGTGGAGTGACAGTAGGAATCGTTCTGTACAACTTCCTGCCACTTGATTAGTGGAGTGACAGTAGGAATCGTTCTGTACAACTTCCTGCCACTTGATTAGTGGAGTGACAGTAGGAATCGTTCTGTACAACTTCCTGCCACTTGATTAGTGGAGTACGTGACAGTAGGAATCGTTCTGTACAACTTCCTGCCACTTGATTAGTGGAGTGACAGTAGGAATCGTTCTGTACAACTTCCTGCACTTGATTAGTGGAGTGACAGTAGGAATCGTTCTGTACAACTTCCTGGCACTTGATTAGTGGAGTGACAGTAGGAATCGTTCTGTACAACTTCCTGCACTTGATTAGTGGAGTGACAGTAGGAATCGTTCTGTACAACTTCCTGGCACTTGATTAGTGGAGTGACAATAGGAATCGTTCTGTACAACTTCCTGCCACTTGATTAGTGGAGTGACAGTAGGAATCGTTCTGTACAACTTCCTGGCACTTGATTAGTGGAGTGACAGTAGGAATCGTTCTGTACAACTTCCTGCCACTTGATTAGTGGAGGGACAATAGGAATCGTTCTGTACAACTTCCTGCCTTTGATTAGTGGAGTGACAATAGGAATCGTTCTGTACAACTTCCTGCCACTTGATTAGTGGAGTGACAGTAGGAATCGTTCTGTACAACTTCCTGCCACTTGATTAGTGGAGTGACAGTAGGAATCGTTCTGTACAACTTCCTGGCACGTGATTAGTGGAGTGACAATAGGAATCGTTCTGTACAACTTCCTGCACTTGATTAGTGGAGTAGTGACAGTAGGAATCGTTCTGTACAACTTCCTGCACGTGATTAGTGGAGTGACAGTAGGAATCGTTCTGTACAACTTCCTGGCACTTGATTAGTGGAGTGACAGTAGGAATCGTTCTGTACAACTTCCTGCCACTTGATTAGTGGAGTGACAGTAGGAATCGTTCTGTACAACTTCCTGCCACTTGATTAGTCGAGTGACAGTAGGAATCGTTCTGTACAACTTCCTGCACTTGATTAGTGGTGACAGTAGGAATCGTTCTGTACAACTTCCTGGCACTTGATTAGTCGAGTGACAGTAGGAATCGTTCTGTACAACTTCCTGGCACTTGATTAGTGGAGTGACAATAGGAATCGTTCTGTACAACTTCCTGGCACTTGATTAGTGGAGGACAGTAGGAATCGTTCTGTACAACTTCCTGCCACTTGATTAGTCGAGTGACAATAGGAATCGTTCTGTACAACTTCCTGCCACTTGATTAGTCGAGTGACAGTAGGAATCGTTCTGTACAACTTCCTGCCACTTGATTAGTGGAGTGACAGTAGGAATCGTTCTGTACAACTTCCTGGCACTTGATTAGTGGAGTGACAGTAGGAATCGTTCTGTACAACTTCCTGGCACTTGATTAGTGGAGTGACAGTAGGAATCATTCTGTACAACTTCCTGCCACTTGATTAGTGGAGTGACAGTAGGAATCGTTCTGTACAACTTCCTGGCACTTGATTAGTGGAGTGACAATAGGAATCGTTCTGTACAACTTCCTGCACTTGATTAGTCGAGTGACAGTAGGAATCGTTCTGTACAACTTCCTGGCACTTGATTAGTCGAGTGACAGTAGGAATCGTTCTGTACAACTTCCTGGCACTTGATTAGTGGAGTGACAATAGGAATCGTTCTGTACAACTTCCTGCACTTGATTAGTCGAGTGACAGTAGGAATCGTTCTGTACAACTTCCTGGCACTTGATTAGTGGAGTGACAATAGGAATCGTTCTGTACAACTTCCTGGCACTTGATTAGTGGAGTGACAGTAGGAATCGTTCTGTACAACTTCCTGGCACTTGATTAGTGGAGTGACAGTAGGAATCGTTCTGTACAACTTCCTGGCACTTGATTAGTGAGTGACAGTAGGAATCGTTCTGTACAACTTCCTGGCACTTGATTAGTGGAGTGACAGTAGGAATCGTTCTGTACAACTTCCTGGCACTTGATTAGTCGAGTGACAGTAGGAATCATTCTGTACAACTTCCTGGCACTTGATTAGTCGAGTGACAATAGGAATCGTTCTGTACAACTTCCTGGCACTTGATTAGTCGAGTGACAATAGGAATCATTCTGTACAACTTCCTGGCACTGATTAGTGGAGTGACAGTAGGAATCGTTCTGTACAACTTCCTGGCACTGATTAGTGGATCGACAATAGGAATCACTGTACAACTTCCTGGCACTTGATTAGTCGAGTGACAATAGGAATCGTTCTGTACAACTTCCTGGCACTTGATTAGTCGAGTGACAGTAGGAATCGTTCTGTACAACTTCCTGGCACTTGATTAGTCGAGTGACAGTAGGAATCGTTCTGTACAACTTCCTGGCACTTGATTAGTCGAGTGACAGTAGGAATCGTTCTGTACAACTTCCTGGCACTTGATTAGTCGAGTGACAGTAGGAATCGTTCTGTACAACTTCCTGGCACTTGATTAGTCGAGTGACAATAGGAATCATTCTGTACAACTTCCTCGGCACTTGATTAGTCAGTGACAATATGAATCATTCTACAACTTCCCTGGGCACTTGATTAGTGTCGAGTGTACAATAAGGAATCCTTCGGTGACAACCTTCCTGGCACTTGATTGAGTTCGAGTGGACAATCAGTGAATCATTCTGTACAACTTCCTGGCACTTGATTAGTCGATTGACCAGTAGGAAATCGTTCTGGTACAAATTCCTGGCACTTGATTAGTCGAGTGACAGTAGGAATCGTTCTGGTACAAACTTCCCTGGCACTTGAGTAGTCCGAGTGACAGTAGGAATCGTTCTCTAGACAACTTCCTGACACTTGATTAGTCGGTGTGACAGTAGAATCGTTCACACAACTTCCTGGCACTTGATTAGTCGGTGTGACAGCAGGAATCGTTCTGAACACTTCCTGGCACTTGATTAGTCGAGTGACAGTAGGAATCGTTCTGTACAACTTACTGGCACTTGATTAGTCGAGTGACAGTAGGAATCGTTTCTTACAGCTTTCCTGGCACTTGATTAGTCGAGTGACAATAGGAATCGTTTCTGTACAACTTCCTGGCACTTGGCTTCCCTTCACAGGTTGATGTTATACAAATCATAAACCTTACGTCCTTGTACACATTTTTCTGGTGCCATACGCATTTTCATTGACCCCGTGCATTTTCTATTGCAAAATGCAACCCACCAGTGCGACCCCTGTGATAAATCGCTGCAGGGGAAAAAGGCTGTACGCCAGCTGTTGTGTTGGGCATCTAGTGACTAGTGTCTTTCCCCTTTCAGTGGCTTTTAGTTACACCTGTATCCGTGATTGTGTGTCTCCTGAACAGGGAAAATATTTGGAGGTTTCCAGGAGGGCAGAATCAACTTCCAACCAACGTTCAAGTTTGATGTCAACACGGACAAGTACGACTCGTCAGCCAAAAACAGGATTCCTTCCTACACAGTGAGTTCATCTTTATGGTCATGTGTTATGCTTTTCATTTTTATAAACGTGTTGATTTTTCCTGCGTTTATATGTTGGGTTTTTTGTTGTTGTTGTTTTTTTTGGTTGTTGTCAGCAGTGTTGTCCTTTTTTATTTTCTTTTTAGGACAGGACAAGTTGTTTAGGGTTTATTGTGGTTGTTAGTGGCTGTTTTGTTTGTTGTTTTGTTTTTGTTTTGTTTTTGGTTGTTTGTTGTTGTTTTTTTTGTTTTTGTTTTTGGGGGGGGTAATTTTTTTTGTTTTTTTCCTGGGGGGTGGGGGGTGGGGCTTTGGGATGATGTTGGTTTTGTTGTAGTGATATGTGGGTGTGTTGTGATAACTTTGTGGGCTTGGGTGCATCATCATGTGTGGGTGTGTTGTGATAACTTTGTGGGCTTGGGTGCGTTGTCATGTGTGGGTGTGTTGTGATAACTTTGTGGGCTTGGGTGCGTTGTCATGTGTGGGTGTGTGTGATAACTTTGTGGGCTTGGGTGCGTTGTCATGTGTGGGTGTGTTGTGATAACTTTGTGGGTTTGGGTGCATTGTCATGTGTGGGTGTGTTGTGATAACTTTGTGGGTTTGGGTGCGTCGTCATGTGTGGGTGTGTTGTGATAACTCTGTGGGTTTGGGTGCGTCGTCATGTGTGGGTGTGTTGTGATAACTTTGTGGGCTCGGGTGCGTCGTCATGTGTGGGTGTGTTGTGATAACTTTGTGGGCTTGGGTGCATCGTCATGTGTGGGTGTGTTGTGATAACTTTGTGGGCTTGGGTGCATCGTCATGTGTGGGTGTGTTGTGATAACTTTGTGGGTTTGGGTGCATCGTCATGTGTGGGTGTGTTGTGATAACTTTGTGGGTTTGGGTGCGTCGTCATGTGTGGGTGTGTTGTGATAACTTTGTGGGTTTGGGTGCGTCGTCATGTGTGGGTGTGTTGTGATAACTTGTGGGCTTGGGTGCGTCGTCATGTGTGGGTGTGTTGTGATAACTTTGTGGGCTTGGGTGCGTCGTCATGTGTGGGTGTGTTGTGATAACTTTGTGGGCTTGGGTGCATCGTCATGTGTGGGTGTGTTGTGATAACTTTGTGGGCTTGGGTGCGTCGTCATGTGTGGGTGTGCATGCAGTCCTAATAATGATGTAGGTGTGTAGCCGTAACGTCTGGGTGTGTAGTAAACATGAGTGGATGTTTTATCCATGCAGGATCGGATACTGTTCCGTTCGCGGAAGAAAAACCAGATCTCCTGCCTTCACTATGACGCAGTGATGAACATCAAGGTGTCCGATCACCGGGCGGTGTACGCTTTGTTTGAGGCAACGCTCAGACCGGGCAGAGACAAGTAAGCTGGTCACACAAACTACACTGTATTTCTATTATACAGAATATAGTGCACACAAAATACACTGACTGTTGAAGTAAATACCATTCAGATCAACCTGTGTTAGCTGTACATGTTTTTCTTCCTTAATGCCGATGGGTAGTGGGTTGTTTGTAGTCCTCCTGTTAAACACTATACTTTTCCATGAACTTATGTTTTGTTGAAACTGATCATCATTCAAGATACACCCTGCAGGTGTCTTAAGCTGGCAGACCAACCCAGGCTTGTAATGTTGACAAGAACACGATAGCATTTAGAAGTGTGCAAACTTGGAACCATTTTGGGGGCTGTTGTTGCTAAGATATGAGCCAATGCTGCACACTTCACTTACAAGTGAAGTGAATTATTTGTATGAAACAGACTGTAGCTACGACTGAGCCACAGTCTCAGTGCAACTCGCACGTGGTTGCTGGTGACATTACACGTCCACAAAGCTCTACAGTACACATTGTGACGACCACTGACTCGCAGTGACAGCATCTGTGCAAATCACGCGGCTTATGACGTGGCGGGAGTTGCTCCTCCTGCCAGATGCCCCTTTAACAGTTGTATGAGGAAAGTGGTCGGTAAAGCGTGTATACAAGTCACACATACGTTTCATTTACAGGTCATCTCATCATCCAGTCCTGTTTGGTAGAAGAAAAAAGAATTGCAGGTCACAAAAGGGATCAGTACCATTTGTAAAGAGAGATGAGAGGTTTGTCAGCAGAGCTAGATGTACCTTACATCAGTCATCACCAGTGTACGAGTGTGCTGTTTTACTCTGTGTGCAGCGTCAAGCTTTGTGCTGGTCAGTTTGATCGAGAAGTTTATCTGGAGGGTGAGTACACCTGGCAATCGCTTACGCGTGTTCACCTTGACTGTGTTATGACTCATAGACCCGGTGTACAATTGTGTTGATCAATAGCCCTTGTGGTGCCAGTATTTTAGCTTTTTGTGGTGCAAGTGTTACCGTACAGTAACCATTGTTCTTGTTTGTAACAGTAGAAATTTTTCTTTTTCCTTCCTGTTAACCCGGTGCATTGCCCCCTACGGATGGCTTCCGTCCTGTTGCTGTAAGCAAACCTAGTTGTGATTTCAGGGATTTAAACACTATTCCACCGTCTTTAAATGTCAGTGTATATTTGAACAACAAACATATCATTATCATATAGCAGCCTTTGTGAGACCAGTACAGAGTGAGGTAGGTATATATATCTGTTTGTTACTTTTCAGCCAACAGACGACGAGCTCAGTCCAAACTCCTGCGGGGACCCAAGAGCAGCAGCGTGTGCGTCGTCCAATGACAATGACTTTCGCTGCTCCTAGCGCCACCACCGTCTGCTTGTCTCCAACCTCAAGGACTGTTGTTCACACAACCGGCACTCCCTCACTCGATCAGCTTATCTGTGATACCTGTGCTTTCTGTCTCCATAGAGCACACAGATGCAGAAACTAAAACATGCAGTGGACAGAGACTGTCAGTTCAGTATTAGTGATTCTGCCATCTGGAAGCTTTGTCAGGGTTCAAACAGAAGCTTTAAGTTTAAAAGGCAAAATCTGCTGCTGGTGGTGGGAAGAGTAAAGAGGGTTGATAGCAGCTGGCAAGGAGTAGCTTCAGACTAGATAACACTCTACACAGTACACAGGCTGGAAACACTTTCCTTCACGGTGGATGCCGATACTAAATACTGTGTACGGACCAGAACAACCTGCTGTCCAGTTTGACTCTACGTGCTGACGTGTTGTTGAACTGATAACTTTCCATGTGTGATGGCCGAGTGCGGACTACAGCACAGTGCACCAAAATCAGAACAAGAGTACGGTCTGTAGAGCTTGCGTCTGTTGTGGTCAGTGAAGCGGAAACTCCATCACGCATACATAGAGAAGGAACAGCGAGAATGGGTATTGTTATGAAAACTGGATGACTTTGTCACAGGACGATGGTGAAGGTTTCTGTTTTCACAGCGTTAAATTCTAGAACATTGATTTTACGGACGTGGACATGGAAAAATAAATTGTGCATGTCAAGAATCAGTGAGAAAGTGGTGAATCAGTTTTAGATCATGGATTTCTTGGACAAAGACACAGAATCAGTGTCAAAAGTGGTGTGCCATTCTTAAGTGGCAGGCGTGTTTAAGTTCATTTGGCAGCTACACAACTGTGACAGAGTGTATGTAAATCATGACTGTGATACAGTATATAAAATATATGTTATCGTGTGTGACATTAGTTTGAGATCGTTTCCGTCTCATGCTTGTAGCGTTTGTCTTAATTACTGTTGGTGCTGCCTGAGTCCAAGTGAAGACCCCTGTGTCATAGATTTCACATACATCTAGATGATAGTACATGTAGTGTGCAACCCAAAGCAGCCAAGCTGTGTGCAAGTTGCTAAGTTCTTATGGCGTCCATGCTGGTCAGTTTGTGTCTAGGGTTGTTTGAAGCCAACATCAAATTGATACCGGTAACAATGACAATAGTAACACTATCTGGTACATGTAAGGATAGTACAGCATAGTAAACATGATGAGTGTACTGTCTAGGGTTGTTGGAAGCCAACATCAAATTGATACCGGTAACAATGACATTAGTAACACTATCTGGTACATGTAACGATAGTACAGCATAGTAAACATGATGAGTGTACTGTCTAGGGTTGTTGGAAGCCAACATCAAATTGATACCGGTAACAATGACAATAGTAACACTATCTGGTACATGTAAGGATAGTACAGCATAGTAAACATGATGAGTGTACTGTCTAGGGTTGTTGGAAGCCAACATCAAATTGATACCGGTAACAATGACAATAGTAACACTATCTGGTACATGTAAGGATAGTACAGCATAGTAAACATGATGAGTGTACTGTCTAGGGTTGTTTGAAGCCAACATCAAATTGATACCGGTAACAATGACATTAGTAACACTATCTGGTACATGTAAGGATAGTACAGCATAGTAAACATGATGAGTGTACTGTCTAGGGTTGTTGGAAGCCAACATCAAATTGATACCGGTAACAATGACAATAGTAACACTATCTGGTACATGTAAGGATAGTACAGCATAGTAAACATGATGAGTGTACTGTCTAGGGTTGCTGGAAGCCAACATCAAATTGATACCGGTAACAATGACAATAGTAACACTATCTGGTACATGTAACGATAGTACAGCATAGTAAACATGATGAGTGTACTGTCTAGGGTTGCTGGAAGCCAACATCCAATTGATACCGGTAACAATGACATTAGTAACTGGTACATGTAACGATAGTACAGCATAGTAAACATGATGAGTGTACTGTACTCATTTCTGGCTTCCAGATATTCACTGTTACAGCTGACAGCCTGTATGTCAGTCATACGCCATCAGTTCCATGCTGACAGGAGTTGGTCAGTGATATGCCATCAGTTCCATGCTGACAGGAGTTGGTCAGTGATACGCCATCAGTTCCATGCTGACAGGAGTTGGTCAGTGATATGCCATCAGTTCCATGCTGACAGGAGTTGGTCAGTGATACGCCATCAGTTCCATGCTGACAGGAGTTGGTCAGTGATACGCCATCAGTTCCATGCTGACAGGAGTTGGTCAGTGATATGCCATCAGTTCCATGCTGACAGGAGTTGGTCAGTGATACGCCATCAGTTCCATGCTGACAGGAGTTGGTCAGTGATACGCCATCAGTTCCATGCTGACATGAGTTGGTCAGTGATATGCCATCAGTTCCATGCTGACAGGAGTTGGTCAGTGATACGCCATCAGTTCCATGCTGACAGGAGTTGGTCAGTCATACGCCATCAGTTCCATGCTGACAGGAGTTGGTCAGTGATATGCCATCAGTTCTATACTGACATCTTGTATGTCAGTCATACGCCATCAGTTCCACATCATCTATGTCAATCATACAGTTACACCGTCAGTTTCATAATGTTACGATCTACACACAGCACAGTGTGAGGGGAAGTAAATCCTTAATCTCGACTCCTACAGCATGCTGCTCCACAGTTGACCAAATACAGCATGCTGCTCCACAGTTGACCAAATACAGCATGGTTGGTTACAGCCACATGTGTTCTCTTGTCACAGTTATGAACAACATGAGGGGCATTGCAGGGGTGGCAGAGTTCCGATTCAGATCGGATTTCCGATTTGAAATTTCACCTGAATCCAGATTTCCGATTTGGCAAAAAATCGTACGTGTTTTGGGGGGGAATTCCGATTTGCAGGGTGGCAGATTTCCGATTCAGATCGGATTTCTGATTTCAAATTTCACATAAACCCAGATTTCCGATTTGGCAGAAAATCGTACGTTTTTGGGTGGGAATTCCGATTTGTCGTTAGGTGGAACTTTCGCGAGACCGTCTTCGGTGGAGTACAAGTTGCAATGGCCTCCTCTTGAAGTAGAAACACTTTTAACCGCAAAATCATGAAAAGGAAAGAGGTGGCGCGTGCAGGCGGCTACGTAGTTTGCGGTAGCTAGATTTGCTTGCCGTGTGCCGAGTTTCAAAACCTGCATGGCTCTCGTCGTTGGCTTTTCAGATTTGGCAAAACATCTTGAAGTGGTTTCAGATTTGTAGGTCCCGAGTTGCTAGCACCCCTGGCATTGTCAGTTTGTGTATGAGTTCAACTTTACCGGTCCACACTTGTAGTTGGTTCAGCCTTCTAATCCACATTGTGTAGTCTCATTGGACTGTTGAATGAATTGTGTGTATTTATCGTGTGACTGCATGCATGAATCTGATTGAGTTTAAATGTATACACAATCAGTTGCCTGTGAAGGAACTGTAAGTTTGAGATTATTCGTAAGGTTGTAGTACATGTACTGCGTTTGCTGAAAGACTAGACGGCTCTGGCATACAATATAGGGCAGTGTTCTCACCTCGCGCTTTGCGTAGAATGACACCATGTACTGTAGTGATGTCCCTTGTAGCGTTTGTGCCCTAGACATGTCACATGGCAGAACCCGCATGCAGTTAAAGAGGAAAAAGATCATACATTAAAGTGTATGCGAGAATCTTCACAAAACAAACAAGCTTTGCTGAAACAAACATAATTCATAACATATGATGTACGATGCAAGTCACACAGAAACCTGTGCCCCTGCTCAGCAGTTGTCAACGTACGTCTTAGTTCTCTCAACACAGAAACATGAAAACGTCCAAGCATGTAGGCAGCATGTCGGCTGGCGAACCATTGCATTCAATCGTTATGGGTTTGATACTAATTTTTTTTTTTTTTTTTTAGGTCATATTCCTGTGCACAAGTATTTTCATGTTATACACAAATTGCCTGCCAAAGATGTCAGTGGTGTGTTGGACAGAGCTAGACTGGAAAATGAACCACCATCTGTGTCCTTGACAAACTCATTGTAGCTCTGTGGGTAGAGATGCCACTACCAGAAATCACCCACTAGTCCTGTTTGAACTACTGTGGGGCACACGTGCGTAGGGTCCAATTGCGTGCATGCAACAGTGAGAGGGAGAGAGAACAAGAACAAGTTTCAGATGGCCATGTAAAAGAAATCAAGGTAGAATACTGTGCATGTTTGGGGATTACTGTCACGACAATGGAAGTGCAAGTTGTTTTGTTTTGTCCCTTTTTCCATTCTTATTATCAGTTTTGTTGGTGTTCGCTTGCTTGTTTGTAAATGCACTGGTTAAACACTACAGTTTGAAATCCTATTGGTCATGCAGCGGTTAGAGAAGGCGTGTTAGGAGGCTACAGATTAAATATGACTGTACTACAGAACTTATCTTGCATGTCTATAAATTATAATAATTATAAACAGTGCTGATAATAAAAATCTGATCCAATTAATTAATTTGAGTGTGACTGTGCATGTGGTTCAGAGTTGGTTTCATGTCTGCAAGCACATATTTTACAATCATTGAAATTGTACCAAGAAGAAATTAGATGAGAAATCAAACTTCAAAACACCAAAACATATATCACTTTGTTGTGACAGCTTTACTGCAAAGCTCATAAATATTATGCATACATCTGAAGAGCTAAAGAAAATCTGTCTTTCACACTCACACATACAGTTTCTCATCCTGTAGACCCCCTCCCCCAACACACACACACACAACCACCAGATAAGGTTGCTCCTCTTTCGCCTGGACACTGTGGACACACTCTACATTCTGCAAGCCACTGATGAAGACACGTGCTAGGAGTATTCAATGTCTTGAAATCTGCAAAATGGGAAACAATACATTTAACAGCAAGTATAGAAATGCCGTACTGCACATATACTACAGGAGTGCAGTATCTCTACATAGATGAGTTGAATTTATCATCATCTAGAAAAGGGCCTAGGTGGCGTGGGTTTCAAAGACACAAGAACTCTTTCTTCAGATGACATTCATTGTTTTTTCATGCCTCCCTTCTATATAGATCTACAATTTGTCATAAGTTTCATCACACTTTGGTGGTGTGTTGATACTCAAACCTAGCAAAGAACAACTCATGTCTGACTCAATTCTTACATTTAGTTTAACAAAACTATTTAGTTTTTTTGTATTATCGACAATGAGAAAAACCAAAACACACACACACACAGCATGAAGTATAAGACTAGCATGTTCTAACTAATTGTACTGACTTGCACTCCACACAGGTGTAGAAGACAGTTTGTCCCTCGTCAGCTGACCTCGTCTGTCGTGTTGTGTAGGTCATCCCCTCATGGCCGCATTGCGGACACCTCCGATCAACCTGCATGCACAGGTCAGCCCAACTTCAGTCAACAGCAAAGCCGAAAGTCTATGTTTGCTAACTGTTCATCTTTTGTTGAAATACAACTGTAGCTCAAGTGTGTTTATTCTCCCATTCAATATTACCATGTATTATGATTTGGGGTGCACTGTGCTTTCTTTAGTACGTAGCTAGTTTTGGTTGACCAAACGGAGCTGACAGCAACTTGTGTTTCCAGAAACCAAACAAGGGACCTACACGGACTGTTTGAAAACTGACCCACTTGAGAACTGAGAAAAGTGACCAAATATAAGTCCTAATGGGCATTTTCAAACATTTCACTTTTCACCAAGAAAACAAATTCAAGGGAAAATATGACATAAACATGAGAATCGACTGAACGGCAAAATCTGCCTCTCTTTGTCAGTAGTAGTTTAAATTCTCTTCATTTCTTTTTACTTAGCTATTTTTTAATTATCTTTTTAAAGCCTCTCCTTGCAAGTGCTGTGAGCACTCGGGAAGTGTGGAGTCACAGGTGACGCCCTAATTTTAAAACTCCATCATCATCTCTCCCAGTCTCAGTAACTAGTAGTAATACGTAGTCACCTCGGGGGGTATTAGAAATATGGAAACTACATGTATATATAATTTCTTTATTTTGCATTTTTAGTCTTTCTACTACTTTACCTTAGGACCTGTAGGGTTAGCGCTGCTTGTTTCTGTAGGCCCCATATCTGTTTCTTTCTTTGGTTCATTGAAGACGATGTTCGTTTGCAGTTCAATCTGATGAAAAGCTACAAGTATAATTAACAAGCTGATCACATGAAAACACCAGCAAACTCTAACAAAGTAACATGTTCACCACAGGGATTTAGCCTATAATTCATGTTGTTTGTGATCATACAAGAGACAGCATGTGAGAGAGATGAGACCGAAAGAGAGAGAGAGGGAAAGAATTTAAAGGACCTAAATGTACTATACATACCATAGTATGAGAAATAATATATATATACTTTTCATCTTTACATGAATTTTACTCAAAAATTCTACAACGAAAACCCTTCCAAAAAAAAGTGTTTATCGTCTTCAGGCTGGATACTTGTAATACTGAGTACTCAAACTCTCAATAAGTTTTTGACTTCAACACACTGATTTTTTCAACTGAGGCAAAATTTCACAGGAGTGAAGTGGATGGAAGAACAAAGGTTTACACTGTGCAACTGTCAAATATTTTGTTTTTCTGATAATTATTACCCTGAGAAATGGCCGTCAGCAGTAACAGCAGTCATCCAAGATGTTACGCCTTTAAATTAAAATAGGTTTTAAGAGGAGTACATCATAATCCGTCTTGTGTTTCGAAAGTTTGCTTCAGTTGCTACCAGCACCATGCTCCCACACACAACACGTTTGACGGCTGCGCAGTAGTACAGAAAGCCTACCTGCCACCTCCACCCGATAGTCACACTTTCTGCAGACGATCACGTCATCCAGACCCGGCAGCGGCAATACAGTACCACAATCAGGACAGAAATCAAGGTCTGAAGTGAACAGTTTCTGCCCAGACATTGTTAACTTTCCACCATGTGCACGAGCAAGGACGACAACTCGTGTATGCGTCTTTTCACCCAAATGTACGGAAATGTATGATCAGCGAAAGCTGACAAACATGCCGTTTTTTCGCGAATAAAATTGACTTCACACCCATCTTCTCTCTCTCTCTCTGTTTCTCTCTCACTGTACAGTCGACGTGTGAAAAGTGTGTGTACTTTGTGTTACCGTGTTGCCCGCCTATCAAGTGGAATGACGTCACTAGTGTTGCAAGCAGTAGACTCTAGCAGACGATGTTTTTGTATGCGCTGTACGATGGCACCGCATATACACAAACGACTACACACGTGTGTCACAGTAGCTCTGTGTATTGTTGTGGATCTTGGAATCGACTGATACAATTTAAAGCTAAACACACACATACTTACATGTGTTCCTTCCTTCATTCCTTTCTTTGTTTCCAAGCCAAATCAAACCAAACCAAACCAAACCAATGAATGATCCAATCAAATGACTTTCATCTTTCCGCTCAACAAGATATAATCTGAAGGTGGTTTGGTTAATTAGCCGACTCAAATTCACAACATGACACATACACCAGAGGAATCTGAACACACAATGAGTTGCTCAATGAAAGTTCTAGACTTGTCAAATATTTGTGTACATCAAGAATATATTCCCAACACCCATTTTCTCTTAATTTGTTGCAAACAATACAATACTGAGACAGAGAAACTGGCAACATATAATTTCAGAGCTTTGGCAAACAGGATCCCTGACTGTGTTTGAGTTCACATGGAAGTTCACAACAACAACAACAACAACAAGGCATTGGAGCTTACAAGCTCTTGATTGACAGGTCAGATCACCTCTAAACGTGTTCACAGACATCTGATCCAGTGTACATGCAGCCTTCCACATGTTGACAGGCAAACTCAACAATTTATATAGATGGCAGTTCATTCAAACGTATTTTAACCTCTTCTCCAAGAGTGAACTTTTGCATAGTTGCTTGCTCCAAACTAGTAGATTCAAAATCTCTATAATACCCAACAACCTTACATATTTAGTAACTCATTTCTTCCCAAGTAACACAAGTGCATATATACTGTCACTAACACATAAGTAAATTTTAATATGTCTGGCCACAACACGAGGCCTTCGTGCATTTGCCAACTGGCAGTAGTTGGGCACGGCATGAAGGCCTAGCGATGTGGATTTTTTTTTTTTTTTCATCCAACGTCTGAAACTGTGACTGGTGGTTAGCTTAATTAATAGCTTGCCTTTTGAGGGCAGAGAGCAGGTCCACACCAGGAGGCCCTCATGCTGTGGGCGGCTAGTACCAGTTGCCAAAACACGAGGCTCTCGTCCTGCGGGTGACCAGTACCAGTATCCAAAACATGAGGCTCTCGTGCTGCGACCAGTACCAGTTGCCACGACACAAGGCTCTCGTGCTGCAGGTTGCTAGTACCATGAATTAATTTCAGTCTGCAATACTATAGATGACCTTGTACATGTATTTACAATGGAGGACGCTGTGTACGTACTGTGTTAGTTTTATTTCAAATGTAATAGTACAAAGGTAGAACACAGATTTAGTGCGAGCCTGTTGAAACACGTTCGGTACATGTGTACAGTTTCTGTTAGCATCGCTTTCCGCTTCTCTCTTCATTTGAAATGGCCTCCACCAGTATGCGTAGTTTTCGTCTGGCATGGATTTCCGCTATTGATTTTGTTTGCCGAGGCTTCCTACCACAGTTGTTGTTTGGCTGCTGCCTCGCGATACACTTAGTCAAACATTTTTCTCCCTCACAACTGAGAGATAATTACACACATGTAACGCTCAACACCACAGCTTTTCTTGGTCCTACTACATCTCACAAAATGTTCACCATTCAAAACAGTTGCACCAAGTGACTTCCTTATGCAGCCAACGTGTACAATCGACACAGCCAACGTGTACAATCGACACAGCCAACGTGTACAATCAACACAGCCAACGTGTACAATCGACACAGCCAACGTGTACAATCCACGACGACAAATTGTACTACCCAAGCAATCAGACTGAGAATCGCACGTCCCCGACAATATCATTCTAGTTCTCAGGTGGACATCATCTTCGCCGTGATCTGTGGTTGTGTGGGACATAAGGCCGACGTCTGCTGCTGGATGGTTTGTTTTGTTTGGTCTGCACGGCGTTGGCGCTGCTGTAACGACTGGAGCCAGGTGGCGCCGCGGGCAGTTCCGAGAGTCCAAAATCTTTCTGGGTCTGCTGCATGGACATCAGCTTGGCTTCGATGGCGTGGATCTTGCTCTCCGTGCTGCAAGTAGAGAAGAAAACAGCTCAAAGTCAGTATTTTCCGTAGACTGAAAACAGAAATAGGAAGTATATGACGCTTACAGTTACAGCCCACTGTTATCAAGATAGCCCCATACAATAATCAAAAAAAAAAAAATAAAAAAATCTAAAATCATTTTTAGCTTTACAGTATCAACCCATTTGCGGTATGCCCAATGTTTTTAAGGTGGGATTACTGTTCCAAGTCAGCAAGTGGCTGTGCATCTGTACGGAGGGACTTAACAACGGGGAGTAAAAACCAAAAGAGACATGTATACTCTCCCTCAACCACTTCATGATATCAATCAACAAGCATAACAAGTTCAACAACAACAATGAAAGTGTACAGATGCTGTCGGGCATCCCCCATACAGCTGAAGTAGTGCGTAAGTCAAGTTGTAAACTACACACAACCTGTCGTGTGTTGTCTGCGTGCTGTGTTGTTCGGCTGGTGTTTGTTCTGGTGCTGGTTTACTGACCAGTGGAGGCTGAGGCTCCTGTACAAGACACAACCACCACCACCACAATTATATCAACACAGATGTAACATGTAATAACATAACACGGTCACCAGTTCACATACATCATTATACAACATCCTGCTTTTCACATTTGTTACCTCTAGTAATCATGGGAGACCATTAATTGGCATTTGCTGATTAGTTGATCAATTTTTTTTTTTAATTCAGTACTGTAGTTTGACGATGAAACAAGTGTTGCACATTCTGTGGACATGTTTGAAGTTTTTCACTGTTATACTGCAGATAAAATTAAAGATACACTGGAACACAGAGAATAACCTGCTAAATTTGTTGTGTCAAATGTATCATGAGTCATCAGGTTAGAACAACACATGTATATATTTCCCTATACAATAAAGTTGAGTGCTTGCTAAGCATCAGCTGTTTTTCTGACAGGCTGTCTATCAACACTCACGGGCTGAAATTTCTCGTTGGCCCAGTGGACGATGAGGCGACGTGACAAGGCCATCTTCCCATTTAAGCCGGCAATCGCCCTCTCTGCTAACTGAAAAACAACAACAATCAATACAGACACATGGTAAGTACTCAGGTGTAAAACAATAACATCTCTACAAGAAGACAGAGACGCTCAAGGGGGACCAATAGCTATTCTGGAGTGCGTCCAACTGAATTCTGTTCAATTCAGACTTTTGAACTGCCCACCTATGGATTCACAATTTTTCTTTTAACACATGCTTGAGACAAGACTCACCGTCAGTTACAGCTTAAAATAAACTGGGGTGTTACAGCGATCAGGAAAACATGTGGTTGTGTAAACCTTGGTAACTCAACCAACCCCTAGTTAATCAGCACTTTCTTTTTTCCAAGTGACATGTCGACAAACCAAACCAAATGCACAAGCTCCCTTTTATGCATGATTATGTACAACCCCCCCCCCCCGCCACACACACACACGCACACACACACGCACACACGCACGCACGCACGCACGCACGCACACACACACACACACACACACAAAATATCAATCTACAACTGACTTGTTTTGAGGGGAAAGTGACAAAGCAGTAGCCACGCGGCTTTCCCTTGTCAGGGCCGGAGGTATGGTAGATGAAGTCGAAGCGCTCGGGCTTGCCAAACTTCTGAACCAGTTTCAGCAGCACAAACCTGTAAACACAGACTTTCTGTCAACACTTGTGCTACACTGTGAACAACCTGCCGGCATAACGCATGTATACATTTATAGTGTACACGGGCACCTGTCATTTGGAGCAGAGATAAGATCTTATCTATGTCTCTGTTTGGAGCTACACGTACACGGACACCTGTCTTGCACAGCTACAGCACTACCGTCAATGTGATAAAAGTTTGCTGCTCACAAGAGTTTCACAACATTTTCGTGCGAATATTGATAATGATGATTTTTAAGGTGCCTATCTGTTGGGAAGCTGTAAGGACCTCACAAACACCACTTCTTACGTCATTGTCAGAGTTACACTTGCAAAATCGTCTCTGCGGGAGATCGGCAGTGACGTGCGTTTGTACCACATATGTTTGCCTATAAACGTGGAAATTTTAGCCCATCCTATGATGTTGTTTCCATTACTATGGAAACAACATAAAAAAGGGGGGGGGGGGGAGCAACAAGACACAACCAGTGATGACTGTGCTCTTGATACATCTAACTCGTCTCCTAAATAAATTGAACACTTTCACCCAGACATGCACCAGCAGCACGTGGGACACTTACTCTGTGATACGAAGGTCAAGGTTGCCGATCCACAGCCTTCGATCGTTTTCCGAGTTTTCTTCTGGTGCTGGCAAGGGCATCTTCCCACCAATACCACTCATGATGACGGAATACGGCCAACAGTCTGCACACAAGCCAATAAAACATTCATTACACATACGCTTTTTTTTTCTTTTCTTATTTGGAAGGAGAAGTGGGGGGAGGCGGTTGTTTTACTGTATTTTGCTGTGGTTTGATGGGGAGGGGAAGTGTGGTTTGATGGGGAGGGGAAGTGTGGTTTGATGGGGAGGGGAAGTGTGGTTTGATGGGGAGGGGAAGTGTGGTTTGATGGGGAGGGGAAGTGTGGTTTGTGTTTTGTTTTGTTGCTACTGGTGGTTGGTGTTTCTGTTTGGATTAAAATTGTGTGTGTGTGTGTGTGTGTGTGTGTGTGTGTGTGTGTGTGTGTGTGTGTGTGTGTCTGTGTGTGTGTGTGTGTGTGTGTGTGTGTGTGTGTGTGTTCACCGAACCAGCAAACGCCCAACTGAGCCACACTACACAAGTCTGACTGTCACAAATACAGCAGCACTGGTAGGTGACATCGATCGGTTGTTGCAACAGTAGTTCACACGTTAATCCTCCGTCTCTCCCTCACACACGTTAATCCTCCATCTCTCCCTCACACACGTTAATCCTCCGTCTCTCCCTCACACACGTTAATCCTCCGTCTCTCCCTCACACACGTTAATCCTCCGTCTCTCCCTCACACACGTTAATCCTCCATCTCTCCCTCACACACGTTAATCCTCCATCTCTCCCTCACACACGTTAATCCTCCATCTCTCCCTCACACACGTTAATCCTCCATCTCTCCCTCACACACGTTAATCCTCCATCTCTCCCTCACACACGTTAATCCCCCATCTCTCCCTCACACACGTTAATCCCCCATCTCTCCCTCACACACGTTAATCCCCCATCTCTCCCTCACACACGTTAATCCTCCATCTCTCCCTCACACACGTTAATCCTCCATCTCTCCCTCACACACGTTAATCCTCCATCTCTCCCACACACGTTAATCCTCCATCTCTCCCTCACACACGTTAATCCTCCATCTCTCCCTCACACACGTTAATCCTCCGTCTCTCCCTCACACACGTTAATCCTCCGTCTCTCCCTCACACACGTTAATCCTCCGTCTCTCCCTCACACACGTTAATCCTCCGTCTCTCCCTCACACACGTTAATCCTCCGTCTCTCCCTCACACACGTTAATCCTCCGTCTCTCCCTCACACGCGTTAATCCTCCATCTCTCCCTCACACACGTTAATCCTCCATCTCTCCCTCACACACGTTAATCCTCCATCTCTCCCTCACACACGTTAATCCTCCATCTCTTCCTCAGTCACACACGTTAATCCTTCATCTCTCCCTCACACACGTTAATCCTCCATCTCTCCCTCACACACGTTAATCCTCCGTCTCTCCCTCACACACGTTAATCCTCCATCTCTCCCTCACACACGTTAATCCTCCATCTCTCCCTCACACACGTTAATCCTCCATCTCTCCCTCACACACGTTAATCCTCCATCTCTCCCTCACACACGTTAATCCTCCATCTCTCCCTCACACACGTTAATCCTCCATCTCTCCCTCACACATGTTAATCCTCCATCTCTCCCACACACGTTAATCCTCCATCTCTCCCTCACACACGTTAATCCTCCATCTCTCCCTCACACACGTTAATCCTCCATCTCTCCCTCAGTCACACACGTTAATCCTCCATCTCTCCCTCACACACGTTAATCCTCCATCTCTCCCTCACACACGTTAATCCTCCGTCTCTCCCTCACACACGTTAATCCTCCGTCTCTCCCTCACACACGTTATTCCTCCGTCTCTCCCTCAGTCACACACGTTAATCCTCCATCTCTCCCTCAGTCACACACGTTAATCCTCCATCTCTCCCTCACACACGTTAATCCTCCATCTCTCCCTCAGTCACACACGTTAATCCTCCATCTCTCCCTCAGTCACACACGTTAATCCTCCATCTCTCCCTCACACACGTTAATCCTCCATCTCTCCCTCACACACGTTAATCCTCCATCTCTCCCTCACACACGTTAATCCCCCATCTCTCCCTCACACACGTTAATCCTCCATCTCTCCCTCACACACGTTAATCCTCCATCTCTCCCTCACACACGTTAATCCCCCATCTCTCCCTCACACACGTTAATCCTCCATCTCTCCCTCACACACGTTAATCCTCCATCTCTCCCTCACACACGTTAATCCCCCATCTCTCCCTCACACACGTTAATCCTCCATCTCTCCCTCACACACGTTAATCCTCCATCTCTCCCTCACACACGTTAATCCTCCATCTCTCCCTCAGTCACACACGTTAATCCTCCATCTCTCCCTCACACACGTTAATCCTCCATCTCTCCCTCAGTCACACACGTTAATCCTCCATCTCTCCCTCACACACGTTAATCCTCCATCTCTCCCTCAGTCACACACGTTAATCCTCCATCTCTCCCTCACACGCGTTAATCCTCCATCTCTCCCTCACACACGCGCTCAAAATTTGCAATGTACTGGCAGTCGCTCAGCAGAATTCAGGTCCCTCCCCCCCCCCCCTTTATTTAAAATCCTCTCTCGATGTTATACAAACAGTGGTGTGTTGTTTGTAGTGGTTTACATCTCTTGGTATGGTGGTTCTCAAATCTTTTCTTTCTGCTCCCCCCCCCCCCCCCCAACCCAGTGTTAAATTGAAATAATCCCGCTGGGGCTCAGGACACACAGACACAGACACACACCACACACACAGACACACCACACACACAGACACAGACACACACCACACAGACACACACACACACACGGCCCTTCATCATTGCTAGTCAAGTGTCATCAGCTGCCAGGTAACTGATGTGTGGCGGCGCTAAACTGAGACAGACCATACGTGAATGTACAAGTAACAACATGTTTGGTGACCAAACAACATCCTTGCCAACTGCCGCCTAACAACCCCTTGTGACCAGTAAATCACTTTGAAGACCGGCTACAGCCCCCCCCTCCCTCCCCCCCCCCCCCATGTGCACCTGTCTCCAGAGACGCCGCCCATGCATCCCCCCCCCCCCCCTTTTCTCCCCCCCCCCGACGGACACCTTGGAGCTGCTGTAATCTATTTTCACCTTCATTCAGGGACGCTCCTGTTTCTACCCTTACTTTGGGAATGTCTTTGAAAACATGAGCAAATCTGGCATTCACTGTCCGCTAGTGTTACAACTCTAGTAACACCTGTAATCAGAAGGAAGTGTGTGTGTGTGTGTGTGTGTGTGTGTGTGTGTACATGTGTGTGTGTGTGTGTGTGTACATGTGTGTGTGTGTGTGTGTGTGTACATGTGTGTGTGTGTGTGTGTGTGTGTACATGTGTGTGTGTGTGTGTGTTGTGTGTGTGTGTGTGTGTACATGTGTGTGTGTGTGTACATGTGTGTGTGTGTGTACATGTGTGTGTGTGTGTACATGTGTGTGTGTGAGCGTGTGTGTGTGTGTGTGTGTTGTATCAGTGTGTGTCAGTGTGTGTCAGTGTGTGTGTGTGCGTGTGTGTGCGTGTGTGCGCGTGTGTGTGTGTGTGTGTGTGTGTGTGTGTGTGTGTGGTATCAGTGTGACTGCAGCGGGTTGTGTGTGTGTGTGTGTGTGTGTGTGTGTTGTATCAGTGTGACTGCAGTGGGTTCCACATGGTAGGGCCTGCATACTTCCGTACAGTACAGTACATCCTAACAGATCACTACATCTCCACCATCTCTCAGCTCCCTGTCACTAATATCACATTCACCACCTTAATTAAGTCTGGTTGGTTATTGCAGGAAAAGCGTCCAATATTAAAATGTGGATTAGGATTAGCCTTGCTTTGTTCAGATGTTTCTCTCAGTTGTACTTATGTATATGAAGAAAGCAGTACTTTTCTCTGTGTTTGTGTGTGTGTGTGTGTGTGTGTGTGTGTGTGTGTGTGTGTGTGTGTGTGTGAGAGAGAGAGAGAGAGAGAGAGAGAGAGAGGGAGAGAGAGAGAGAGAGAGGGAGGGAGAGAGAGAGAGAGAGATGCACACCTTCACCTCGTACATCAAAGGTAGAGCACTGTGAAAAATCCATCCACAAGACACTATTAGTATTACATGCATATTAATTACTGGTACATTGTAATATGGTAGAAAAAAATGGAAAACAACACTGGCTTTAATTCACAGCAACTTTAATAGACCTGGTACTGAGTGAGTATTCTGGTACTGAGTGAGTATTCTGGTACTGAGTGAGTATTCTGGTACTGAGTGAGTATTTTGGTATTGAGTGAGTATTCTGGTACTGAATGAATGAGTAGGCTGGTACAGATTCTCAATTAGCAGTTTACTTCACAAGACATAATCTTGCACAAAACAAGAAGAGAAGAAAAAAAAAAAGGGGGGGGGGGGGGGGTTGGGTTCCAAAAGATTGAAAACACAAACCACCAAACAACAACAAAAGCATAAAAACTGTTCACAGTTTGTGTACCTCAAACATTTCTATAACCTTAAATTGTCCAAGGCCAGTTTGGAATTAGGAATTTGACCTACTTGTTATGATTTGGAGACTACAAATTTCACTCTGTGAGAAAAGAATCTACTTTGAAACACCACAAGACTAACAGTCCTGCTGATATAGAACTTTATGTATGCTACTGGGTTGGGTAGACAGAATCCTCCTTATATATATATTGCTTGCTGAGCAGGAGTGCACTGGAGCGTGAACAGTCCCTGGACAGTCACAGAGCCACTGGTGACTTGGTGAAACAGGGTGATGAATAACCAGACCATTGTTATTATTGGTAGTGCTCCGGTCCAAGGTCACGCTTGACACAAACCTTCTCAGGATTTTCTGAGCAGCGATAACTGGGAGAAGGACCTGACAAACACATGAAAACACGCTGTACACAGGAACACCAGCCTGTGGCACTCTGTGACCATCTGACTTTGATTTCCTCTTGCTGTTACTCCATCTTGTTTCTGATTAAAAAAAAAAAATCATATAAGCACACAAGGAGCACGTACTGTAGTTTTTGCGTTATTCATCCATATTGAGTATTGTTCTGCCAGAAAATGTAATGACAAAAGCTGATTACGATGCAATTCTTCACTTCTTCATGTGGACCAGAACTGGCTTGTTGAGTGCAGCACAAGACACATGGTACACACTATGATACAGTTAGTTACTTCTCCAGGCTTCAGCAGCATGTTTGACTTGTCTATTTGCGTGTGATGGTAATGCTCTGCGACTCACTCCCTACAGGCAGGGGAGCGTAGACCGACAGTATCCCAGTGTGGCTTTGTCGTGAAACCAAGGTCATGGGGTCAACGTCATTCGGGATGGTGTACTGCCGGAAATACTCGCGGCGTGCTTTCTTCCCCTCGTCATTCTCCTCGTGTCGTGCCTGAACGGTCAGCTGACGTCCCTCTGTGCTGACCGCGATCTCTTCCGGCTTGAACTGACGCAGGTCAAATTCCAGTCGGAACTGGTGTCGTCCATCGCGATCCTTCACCACTGGGTTCTCCAGGTGAAAATTCTCCTTCTTACGCCAGCTCTCTGCATGCACCCCACCTCCGGCGGCAGTGAAAAAGTCACCGGAGAAAGGCTTGGGATCAAAGTCGGCCAAGGTCGGAGTTGCGTACATCCCTGTCTCACGCTGCAGTCGGCTCATCTCACCAGCCAATCGCCGCATGTCCTGATCCAAGAGATGCAGCTGGTGTTCGGCAGTGATTCGACCTGGTGAGACATAATCCCATCGCACTGTTGGTACAGATTGCGGCGGCATCTCAATGTGTAGAGGAACCTGACGCACTGCAGGGGAAGCAAATTGGGAAGCCATTGTATGGGTCGACATTGTGGCAAGTCACTGCACAATATTCTTCAAGTCTTACAAGATGATGTTGTGCACAAAGGCAACTGTTGAACAGTTTTGTGATGCTGCTGCGCCGACACAAATAAATTTCTGACAGATGTAACGCCCGAGCCTCCGTTATGTAGCCCAAGTCTGAATTACGCAGTGCCCCACTTCCTTTCATCCCACTCTTCTTGTCCAGTTTGTTTGACAGCATTCCTTTCGCTGGGAGATCGGTCCGTCTCTGACAACATGACATGGCCTCTACACTCCACGATCACAGAATGTACTTTGAAAACACCCACCCCCCACCACCCCCTCCCATCAGAAAAGAAAGTTGCACTACAGCTTCAGTTTGATGGTTAGTACTTCACACTCAGTGACTGACATTAGTAACAGACGTGAGGGAGACACAGACACTGGCTCACCTGCCATGAAAAAAAACCACCACCACCTTGCAGTTGCACTATGAAATGCACATAAACAGTCAGGTGCTTAAACGCCATTACTATATGTTACGTGCATTCCTTCTGTAAACCACTCACTTTTTAAACAAAATTCTTTTATGTGGACAAACATTTTAGATGAAAAAAAAAACACAAACTTCAAACCTTCTCATTAAACATTCTAATGCTGGCGGTTTCAAACTGAAAGTGGCACTGTTTGCCTTTTTCTCATTCCTTGCAGTCATTTGACTTTCCTATAAATTTCAGTTAATTTTCTTGGACAACATTTCACAACTGAAGAGTCTAATGCTGTTAAGGATGAGAATTTTAATTCACTATTCAATTCAATTCAATTCACTTCAATTCAATACTACTTTATTTATCCCTTGAGGGCAAGATGAGTCATGCCACAGCATAGTCAAGCAGCGCATTTTATAAAAATTTATTTGACAAAATCACGTGCACTAAATTACTAACACACATACATGTAGTCTTCTATGAAAGTAAACCAATACACCACCAAACTCCATGTAGAAAGAAAGGATCATATTCAGAACAATAGGTCTTATTTAATTATTAGCCTTAAACATGGAAGACATAGAGGCTACATTATGAAGAGAAGAACTTAGCTGATCCCGCATTTTATGTGAGAAATTAAGTATCAACAAATAATTAAAATATTAATAATTAGTATGTATAAGTATATATAGATGTATTTCCATCCATCATGTGAAGAACTCAACTGCACACGTTATCCTAGATTATATATACAAAGGAAACAGTACATGTACCTTGTACCATTATTTTTACACAAATTTATATTACACACCCCTTACACATTTCTTGAAGTTTACAGTTTGTAAATGCACAGTTCACCTGAAGTAATGTTCCAAAAGGAAAGTAATCTCTGACTGTATTCAGTCACTGAACTGTTCACTTAATTCTGCTTGATGTGGATGATTCTCGACTCACTCGCTGCTGGTAGCGGGGCGTAGACAGACAGGATACCCGAGTGAGTGTGTCGTGAAACCAGGGTCAAAGGGTCAACGTTCTCTGGGATGGTGCATTGGCGGAAATACTCGCGCCGTGCTTTCTTCCCATGAGTTGTCTCCTCATGGCGCGCCTGAACAGTCAGCTGATGTCCCTCCGTGCTGACCGCAATCTCCTCTGGCTTGAACTGACGCAGGTCAAACTCCAGTCTGAACTGGTGTCGTCCATCGCGATCCTTCACCACCGGGTTGTCAAGGTGAAAATTCTCTTTCTTACGCCAGCTCTCCGCATGCGCTCCTTCTCCCACGTGTGGCACCACGGGCATCCTGAGGAACTCACTATTGAAGGGTTTAGGATCAAACCCTGTGAGAGACTGATCTGTGGAAGTGCCAGACTCCTGCCACAGGCGATTCATTTGACTGGTCAGACGCTGCATCTCTTGTTTCATCAACTGTAGCTGGCGGTCAGGCTCGAACGACCACGGTAACAATGATTGAAGGTGGTGGCTGGGTCGCAGTGACCCCGGAAACATGTCAGGCCAGGCAACAAGAGACTGAGGCTGCAGCGCTGTCTCAATGTACAGCGGAACTTGGCGATCACTTGTAGAAATCAACTCCATTCTGGGGTCCATTGTTGGAACTTGTTGCCGTGTGGCAGTACCTACTACCAGCGTCCGTATCAGTATTCACAGTGAGCTGGCTGAGGAAGTTGTGGACAGTGAAACTTGTCCTCTCACTGCTTGTGTTCTGTGTGCTCACTAAGTTTGCCACTGTCCCTGACGGACCCTTATAGTACTGTTAGAGTCAGAGCACTAACTCTAAGTCACTCCCTTCTGTCACAAAAAGAGGAGAGCTGTGATCTGTTCTCCAGTGCTTGACTACTCCCCTATAGTCACACCAAACCGGAAGATTGGGGGGTGGGGTGGGGGAGGGGGGGAGAGGGGATGGGGGAATGTTGTGGTGTATACTTGCTCCCTTGTTATGTGCCGGGCAGACTTTGTAATTCAAACCAAACCTGTTCTGGCTGTTTAAGCAACTACTTGAGTGTGGACCAAGATGAACCATGTACTTAACCACTAAACTGTACCTGTTATGGCCCTGTAGAATGTGGAAGCTGTGAGTTCAAAACCTGACAAACATGACATGCAGCTACAGTACTCTGTCCCCCCCCCCCCCCCCCCACACACACACACCCCTTCTCTGATACAATTTGTCTGAATAAATAACAGGCTCAACTCACCTGTACGCACAGTCGCCGCCCTTCAAAATCCTTCTTCTTCTGATTATATTTTGCAACGCATACATATATGTATATAGTTCTCATTATCTCGATTTATCTTTCTGCAGTATGTTCAGATGAACTTGACTCAGACTTTGACTGGGTTATCATTGGCTCCCAAGGAACAAATGTCATTTCAATGCTTTGAGAAATATCTGACTTGTCAAAAAATGACGAAGAAGATAAGACAGAAACATCCATACAAATGACTTACCACAACCGTTCTGAGTAGCCCGACCAGCCGAGCAGTCACAATCAGGGAGCAATTTCGTGTCAGTCTGGTTCGTTACTCGATCTGAGTTCAATCAGAACGACTGCTTACTGCAGCTGTTCACCCGACACCATCATGAAGAATCATGTCATGGATGCACGTGAGAAATGAGCACTCAAGTGAACACTTCACAGTTCAGTCAGATGCGACAAAACACTCACGCGTACACACAACCGATCGTGTTTTTTCTTTCATCAAAAGATTTGTACTCTTTTCGCCGAGAAGAGTATTTCAAGAGGAAGTAACCGAGTATTTAGGGTCGTAGCCTTGATAGCTCAGCGGATTTTCACTGCATGAGGAAGATTCAGCTCAAAAGATTATAGGCATTATGGGCCGGTGCATGTATCCAACAGGCTGTCTGCATACAGAACAGCATACAGTCACTATCTGCAAAATGGCCATTTCCGCAACAGCAACAATAACAAAAACACAACATACATGCAAGCATAACTTTTTTTCTTTTTTTATAAACAAAACAGATGAAGAAACAGAAAAACACACACACAATTAGCCTTCAAGTTTTTATATCATAAAAACAGAGAGCATTTTAAAGTCAACAATGAGTGGGTTTACAAACTTTGTTAGCTAAAGATAGCAATGCAATATCTTTGATACTACATGTACAATTTAAAAACTTTGCATCTAACACCACTTGTGAACATCTAACACCATATGTGTGTTCTGATACACAAATCTGTACAAAGTATAATGCATGTAAGAAAATTCTTAACAAAAACTTCATGTTTGAGAGTAAGCACTTTATGAAATTACAAAAGCTTTTGTGATTGTAAATCAATTGGTCTACACATTTTTGTTCTAAACAGAAATATTGCAAATTATCCAATGAATGAACAAACAAACTGCAAGGATAAATGCCATCAGATCTTAGTTGAAAATAACAATTAATGAAAGAAAATAAATGCATTTCATGCAAATATTGAGAAGTTTAGTTGTGTTTCCTTTTTCTTGTTGTTGTTGTTGTGTTTTGTGCTTGTTATCGGCTGTTGGTGCCTTCCTTCTTTCACAAGAGAACCAATAATAGTTAGTTTAAAAGTGTGATGCCAAGGGTAAAAACCCTGTGTAAGGGAATGAAAAATATTACAACAAAAAAATCATAGGCCTTTGAGATCTTGCGCGATGAAAGAGTCAAGTACACGTATTTTGCATTTTATATAGCTTACATCTAACTAACTATACACATTTACCAGTACTATATGTCAGCAATGACAATGGTAGATTTGTGCGTGAAGTTGATCCTGATACAATATGGTCGGTGGGCACAACAACTTGTGTAACACACATGTACACACACAATCAACACATCACCCAGTGCATTCCATGTGCCATGGATTCAAGCACAAACAGCACAGCCAAACAAGCAAAACAATTTCTATAAAATTCACTATGTGCACCAAGTGAAGAAGTACACAATAATGTGAACAGCCACCATTTTAGCTAAATATCTAGTTTACACATGTATGGCTGAATTACCAGATGTTAATACAAATGGAATGATCTGGAATAATAAGACTCATACTGACCTACTGAAAACAGATACAGAACACAGACCCAGCAACTTGAAACTGCTACAGTAAAACATATCTAGTGCATACATGTTGTAAACGTATGTGGTAATGACGCTCAACCACAAAAATGGGCAGTTCTAGTTCACACACACACACTCATAATATGATAAAACCCATTCCATAAATATATTTCATAAATGAAACAGCTGGATTCATCAGTTTCCCTGGTTTCATACCTGATTTATTAATATGCACATATATTTGCAACATCTGGTTGCAGAGTTTATCATTATACCTGTGTAAAGCATACATTTAACAATAATATGCATATATGAATTGCTCTTTACTGACGGAACCAAGATCAAATGGGAGAAACAACAACACGTAACGCCCCAGCACAAACTTCCTGTCTCGTATTTCTGCTGTTGGTATGTTACACGTACCACCTTACGATAATATTAATATATATATTTTTTTTTAAATTAAAAAAAGAAAGGGGAAAAAAATGTTCCTCTATTTTTCTACCACAGCCTGGTCACTCAATTTCATGATATAAGAGCAAACACAGCTGTTTATAATATAAGTATTGCTGTTGGTATTCCTTGGCGTAACATTCCACAAGTCATCCCCTTACATGAAAGAAACACAACTGTGGTCATTTTCACGTACCCTGTACCTCACCTTTCCAGCAGCCACACTCCATACCGGGTACTTGATGGTCATTTTATCTCTGTTGTGAGAGAGTGACACTGGCAATGCCAGAACTAGAAGCTGACCACAGCTAAAGGTAATCATCACATGACAATAGGGCGGTTGCCAGTTACGAAGAGTCGAGTGCTCTCCAGCGCCGAAGACGCGAACGGTCCCCCATGATGTGGGCTATGCGTGCGATGGCGAGCAACGTGAGCGTTTCGACCGGCAAAGATGTTGGCGATAAATTAAATCATTGAAAGTTCCTGAACTGAAAAAAATATCTGAAAGACAGGGGCGTGCGTTTTAGTGGCTATACGTATACACAAAAGCGCAGCTTATTACTCTAGCCCTTGAAGCAGATCGGCAGTCGCTTCAACCGAGAGGTAGCGGTGTAAAGGTCAAGTCGACCTGTGACTTGCCAGTTTTATTCAAGCACTTTGGCTGTTTATCAGTGCGAACTGAACTTTTGCTTGGAATTGAAAGTCCTTCTTTCTTGGTTTTTGGTTCCATAACCATTGTGTTCAAACAATGTAGGTACCGGGACCGAATTTGTCCGCTTGTACCCGACGAAACGGCGGCTGCACACGCTAGCCCACCGAAACGGGTCGAAGTTCTGCCTTTGAATTGCTTTTATCCACAAATTTCTGAGTCTCAGCTCTGAAACTTTTGAAGGAAAGGGCTCAAACTGAACGATCTCACCATTAGGTAAGACCATCTCTACGAATTTCTCTAGCTTATCCGATTTTCTCGAGCCATTTTGGCAGCCGATCGCAACGCAGTGGTAGTGCGGCATCGTGTGTGACTCGAGTAGCCCACATGCCGAGTCTATCAAGCCTAGTCTCAGTCCAAAATTGCACATGTTCACACGCTATAACGAGAATCAGCAACCGCGGTATTAGTAGCATACACAACTGTTGCCTCACAGAGTTGACCAGTCAACGTTAACAGCAGTTGCTGCCATGGACAAAAACATCTCATACTTACATGCATTGGACTGGACTAGTCGGGTTACAAGTATTTCCCTTTCTGGTATTATTAACCCTCAGCACAAATAAAACATGAGATAGATCTGTCTGATGGAAACAGTGGGGATGAGATAACGTGCTCAAAGTGTCCTTGGGTTGATCCAAGAGTCTACTGCTGATGGTAGCAACATGATGAGTAAAGTCACACACACACATCCATCTCACAGTCCTTTGTTAAAGTACAGTCTGTCCGGCATGGTGTTTGGTCGAGATTTACGCAGCTCCTCTAGCTGTTTGGAGTCCAGATATTTCAGTTTATCTGTGGTGATGGAACTGCGGACAACAGAAAAACAAAATGGGCCTTTTGACATCAGATGATATAATTATGTGATGAAGCAAGTACACTGGTACCTGTTGTATGGGGGAGACGGGGTTGTCGAATGGTAGAGCGTTGGACTTCTAATGCTCGGGTCGTGAGTTCGTATCCCGGCTGGGGCCAAATATTTGTACTGGCTTTTTCATCGTTGCCCCGTCTTTGATATCACCCTATGTGGTGGAAAAGGACGTTAAACCCCCAAACCCCCACCCACCTGTTGTATGCTAGCAGTAGAAGCTGCGATACTAGTCATCAGATTAATATGATATAATTATGTGATGAGGCAAGTACACTGATACCTGTTGTATGCTAGCCGTAGAAGCTGCACTTCTGGTCAACTTGGGAGTAATGCATGAAAAGAGACTAGCAGTCTGAGACTTCACTCTAGTCTCAGACTTATCATGCCGGGACTATCATCAGCATATACTGCATTACCATTTACTCCCTGAAATAGTCGCAGACTCGCCCTAGTCACGCTGCATTGGTACAGCTGTAGTTTACACCCTTGTGACATTTACAGCTGCTGTGAATGCATGACGACCGTCTAAACAACATAGTGATTGCACCATTACCACAAGGTAACCCCAAACCTAAACCTAACCCTAAATCTAACCATAAACCGAATTAAGCAGGCAAACTGTACCAAATGAGCGTTGCTGCGTTGGTAAAGTTCCCCCATTACGGTGCAAGTGTGCGAACTATACACTAACTGAGCCTTAATTACTGACTATGCTTCTGGTGCTACTCTTGTAGATGAAGCTTAGTCAAGCTAGTCTCAACCTTACGTCCATGCATCTGGCCCCTGAAGCTGTCAACTTCAAGTCACTTACAGAGTACGGCACGGATACAGGTGGCAGAATGAGGACACGCTGACTACACAAACTGTGTTCATTAAATCACCCATAAAAACTGAGGCCTCCTTTTTGGTCATAACTTCACTTAGAGTTACGCTACCATTGTTCATTAGGTTTACAGCAGACACTACACCGCGTCAGTTGATCAATACACAACTGTATTGAAAGTAATCGTGAAGGCAAATTATCTCTAAAGCACTGGAAAAACGCACTTTTCTTCTGAAGCCGTCTCAGGGCCTTAGCATTGGCCCTAAATTTCTTAAATTACATGTACAATGAAAGAAAGGCACTTTCATGCAAGGCCTATCAAATCTTTTGAAAATACAGACAGAATATATGATTATGGACTTTTATGAAAAAAAAATAAACCTCTCCGTCAACTATTCAACACTACATTATATATTTGATTCAGTCCAGTTCAATTTCTGTGTTATCCCAGTTGGGCAATTTGATTTTTAACAGTGGCATGAAAAATCTGAGAGAAAAAAAATTATGAGCAGCATCGACACATAACAACGCTAGCGAGGAGACCAACATTATAATCAAAAACCATATAATACATATATATATATACATATTAATATGATATATATATACATGTATATACATATATATGTAGATATCTGGGTGCTTTACGTACCATCTTTGAGGAAAAATAGCACACCCAGCTGGGACCATGAAAAGCAGTCTGCAAAAAAAAAACAAAAAAAAACAAAAAACAACAACCGTACAAACTCTAATCGATCTTCTAGTAAAGAATCTGAATAACAGAATAATAAAAACAGTGGTAGAAGTTACAGGCATGTCCATACCAATTTTAAAACTTGCCTTTTCTATACTACGTGGACTACTACTACTGTCAACAAAAGAAAAATGAGAAAATGAAGCAAGCTATCAACGCAGCATAGAGAAAATCATACTCTGATTAATGATTACCACATACTTGTACTTGAACATGCACACATACACGCACGCGCACACACATGCACGCGCGCACACGCACAACTCACAAGAGTCCTGAAAGTAGGACTTGTGTGGCTCCCCCCAGGCCCTTGACCTTCGTAAACATGCGAGTGACCTCTAGCCTCTCCATCAGTGCAGGTAACAATGCTGGAACAAACAAACTGACAGCGTAAGATACAAATACACGACACAACACTGTCTCATTCTCATCCAGTCTCATGCAGTGTTCAATCATTCCCATGTGACGAGTCACACAGTACGTGTATGACTCTCCTGATGGAGCGGCAAATTTGGCAAAAGTTAGAACAAGCCTGACTGCATGCACACCAACACCTTTGGTGCCCACAGACAGACGGACGGACGGACGGACGGACGGACGGACAGACAGACAGACGGACAGACAGACACTACCCCCCCCCCCCCCCAACTTACTCATGCTAGGAGCAGCCATGATGATTCTTGCAAACACAACTTGTGAGATTCCTTTCAGAGCGGCATACTGCAAGACACATCAAAGGGAGAAAACAATTACAAAGGGAGACAAAAATACGACAAAAAAATAATCTTCTCTGTGTGATAGAGGACTGTGACTTACTGAACGGTGCTGCAGTGAATGATTTCAATTTCAATCACAATGATGACTCCACTCTCCCAGCTCTAAGGCAAAAGCCCCGCCCCGCCTTGCCCCTTTACTCTGCTGTGTACTGGCAAAACAGTACATCCATGACGTCATATTATGGGAAAAGAGGAGATTTCAAGATGAAAGAGACCGACGTAATGGTCTTTTCCCTCAAATGACATCAATACACTTACTGCTTTCTTTCCATGTTTCAGTCGTATCAAACTACGTGTGCCTCCCTTGTATCGTCTGGCATGATGTTTGCCATGTGTTGTGCTCATTATGCCGCGGGACGCGATTGGCTGAATTCTGGAGTCTCAACACTTTTCACTGACAAGAGTGGAGTTACTACTTAGTGTTTGTTTTGACAAGAACCACTTCAAACGTTTTACCAGATGACAAAACAGGAATGAGCTGCATATCCATTCATTGGCAAGACGTATCCTAACCAGTAACAACAGACATATAAACAGCAGCCACACATAACATCATGTTTGTTTTACCCTGGACTGTGTCACTTGCTGGTTGTTGGCATCATACAGCAGTACACCTTCAAGAAGTTCACTGAAACAAAATCAAGTGGACGTTCATAATTGTTTGTTTGTTGTTTATTTTAAAGTTTACTTCGTTGTTTGCAAGAGAGTTCTAACTTCTCTCAGTAACCTGACCCCACAGTACAGTGACTGCATCTACCGGTAAGTCCCCCACTTTTTTTGTTTGTTTGTTTTACTGGTTGAAATTTAGAAATACTTATGACATGTATTCCAAAGGATGGCAAACCGAAGCAATTTATTAAAAACTGGAGGCCAATTGTATGTTGAATGTATCTTACAAAATAGTGTCATCAAGTATTGCTCAACGTTTAAAGCAAGTACATGTACTTACTGATGATGCAGTTTTACCAACTGCTGCAACCAAATGGAATAATGTTTTTAAAGGCTTAGACTGGAAGTGTATTTATATTCAAAATGTTTTAAAACAACTTGTGATGTACAACTCAGATGGCTTCAAGTGCGACTTTTGCACCGCATACTCCCAACTGGAAAGTATCTGTCCATATGCAACCTGATTGACACCCCGACATGTACATTTTGTAGAAATGAGATAGAAACAATTGGTCACCATTTTTGGCATTGCCAGGTAGTGCAACGTTTCCTGAATGACCTTCTGGTACGGCTGCATACCAAATGTGTACACTGTGAAAGGATTTCTTTTAGTGAGGAATTGGTACTCTTTGGAGTGGCGCAGTATGTCAGAACTGACAAAGTGCTGGAGTTTATTATTCTTTTCGCCAAGTTCTTTTTATACAAGTGAAAACTCCAGGGTGTTAATACCATTAGTCAGAGCTTCATATGTCAGCTGAAGTACAGATTTGTGACTGAGGAAGCCCTTTCTCGCAGACAGAGCAAAAGAGCAACGTTTGAAGAGCTCTGGCTGCCTTACAAACCCCTTTTGGAGTGAGACTAAGTACAGGTTTTAACAGGCTAAGAGGAAGGGGCTAGTAGTACTGTGTAAGAGTAAGGGGCTTAACAATAGTTTTTCTTTTTTTTTTAATATCCGGTGTTGTCTCCCCTTGGTCAAGTTTGCCGACCCTAACACTCTACTTACGCTGTGCCACTACATTGTTCACGTACTGCCGGCGATACTTCAACTTGTGTAGAATCTATTTTGTAAGCCATGTATGTTTGTGTCTAAGTATTCAGTATAGGTAAATCATGTATGTATGTGTTTGTCTATATGTGTTTGTGTAATGTCTGTATGTATACTTGTAATATGCCAAAAAGAAAATTTAAAAAAAAGAAAGAAGAAATTTAGAAATACTAGATTATTTTATTGGTACTGATACAATTAACCTTCTGACTAATTTTTAGCTATTCAAAAAGGAGGCTGGTAACATCGCATTCCAGGCATTACAGTAGCATGAAGTCATGTATCACCAGTGTGGATGATCGCTTTCTGATGTAGTTTCCACACGGTTTCATTAACACTGGTTCCGATGTTGGCCTGCCAATACTGTTTTGCTTCTTCACTTCCTGCACAATTACAGGGATGTCACTGGTGCCCGGACACAGGACTATGACCGATAGACTTGGCCAAATGTCCGATGAAAAAACTTTCCAGCAGGACAGATGTCCGATTGTGTATTTCAAGAGGAGGTCATATGTCCGATTGCGTTTCTGTTGATCGCGGACTAACTAGTGACAATTTTTCGAGTGAGGGCTGCCGCCTTGCGCTACTTGGGGAGCTTGTGTTTATGTGGTTCCTGTTTTACAATGCCTTATTGTCGTGCGCCAGAATGTCCTATTGTTTCGCTCCAATTCAGGACAAATGTCCTATTCATCTGCCACCTTCCAGGACAATTGTCCTATAGGTTTCAAGCTCCAGTGACATCCCTGCAATTACAGTGCAGTTTTGAGAAACTATAAGCAAGATCACTGATAGTGCACGTACATGGAACTTAGTTATCGATTCTTGGTTCGAGTGACCCCACAACTGACCTCTGTCTCATGAGTGGGATGTTGACAGCATTAGCCGCGGCCACAGCAGCAAAGGGAACGAACCTCTGTACCAAGGGACTTGCTCTCTGGTAACAGAAACCAGAAATGGTTGTTCAAGATGGACACACGCATAAATGACTCACGGACTGGCGCGTACTGAAGCAAAACAGTGGTACATGTATAGTACAAGCACTAGGATCCACAAATTGGATCAAATTAATTAATTAATTATGATAATACTAATACTAATAGCAAAGCTAATATTGCTCAAAGAAAAAGAAGGTATGGGATTATTTTCACTCCCCCTCCCCCCCCCCCCCCCCCCAAAAAAAAAAAAAAATAAATTTTTTTTTTGCCCTTTCATATATTTCAGCATATATATACTTTAAAAAGCCTTTGTCAGAAATAACTTTACTGCTAAATATGATGAGATCTCAATTCATCAAAGTAGAAATGTGAATTAGACTGAGATGCACTTTCCCCATGTAAACCCGAAAGAAATAATTATTATCCAGCCAAACACAAACACTCACGGTTGCCAGGAACTTTTTCAACCCAAGCGCCACAATGAGAGCACAAGAAGTGGCACTTACGTACGCTGTTGCTAGGCGTCTGGAAATAAAAATCAATCAATCAAATAAGGAACAGCATGCATTGTAGAAAAATGCTTCCTCTGACATTAGATGCACCCGCCCCCTCCAATAACCCATCCAAAAAAGCAACATCACCAATAAAACCACACACACAAAACAGGAAACAAAAAATAAAAACAGGTGCAGAATAGCAAACTCAGCCACACTGCCAGTCAGTACAGGGTGGCAATATACTCATTTTAATTTTAGTGTTACTAGTTTGCTACATGTAATTCTCTTTTGTCACAAAACGATAATGGTAGGCTACTCACTTGGTGCTGACGTCAGAGGCAGCGTTTCGATTGGTGTAGTTGACGAGAGCGTTGAATGATTGGTTGGCCCACTGCCAGAAAACTACAGCAACGTTGGACCTGTTGTAAAACACAACTTTAGTGGACGCAACTTTATTTCTGTTCGCTGTGTTAAACTAAATTGTAAACAAAATCAACACTTGTTCCCAATTATGTTGAAGAACCGAAATGTGGAACGTAACTTATTTCCCAGCTGCAGAAAGTTACAGAAGGGAGGTAACTGAACACCACCAGCTACACATTTGCAACAAATGTTCGGTGGAGGAAGAAAGTACTTCACGAATTTCATGTTCCAGCACCAAGTCCGAGACAAGTTAACATGAATTTCATGTTCCAGCACCAAGTCCGAGACAAGTTAATATGACGGGCCAGGTGGGGTGGGAAGAAGCTTTACTGGGTCATGGACGGCGAAGTGTGTGCATTACAATTTGGAGATAAGAACAGTTTTGGAATCTGTGTCATACTTATAGAAGGTGATTATTGTGTCATACTTATAGAAGGTGATTACTCTGTCATACTTATAGAAGGTGATCATTGTGTCATACTTATAGAAGGTGATCATGGCCCCGATAAGTATCATGCCGCCCGGCACCTGGAAGGACATACGGCCAATGACGTTCTGCAGTTCCCCACTGTCCGGGTGGAAGGCGGAGAGATACAGCTGCTGCGCTCGCCTCACTTGTTGCGGGGTAGTTCCTGGGGGCTCAGCGTGCTGTCTGCAAAACAGATTATGCTGTTATTACCAGGAAATGGCTTTTCTTTTTTTAATTTTCTATTGTTTTTGTGGCTAACTCAACTTTTCACGTTTTGGGGCCAGACTTCATGAACCACTGAATGGTCCGACACATTGGCACTGTGTTTAACCTAATACTGTTAATAGAACGTGTACATGTAATGATGTTTATTTATTTATTATTAATTTATACTCTTCACGATCCCGTGGTTGGGAAACAAACGTTGCTATCTTCACGGGAAGCTTATCACCATAGTAGACCCTTTTTGGCTCCCTTGTGTAACAATGGGAGTCTATGTTGTAACCCTCCGTCGTCTGTCTGTGTGTGTGTGTGTGTGTCTGTCTGTCTGTGGGTGTGTCCGCAGTAAACCTTAACATTGGCATTTTCTCAGAATCTACAAAGAGCAGAGTCACCAAACTTGGCATACCGATAGACAGCCATAAGACCTTTCAAAATATATAATTTTGAATGACCTTGGCTCAAGGTCAAGGTCACTAAAGCTGTCTGTTTGAAAATTTTACATAGGCATTTTCTTGGAGTCTACAAATGCCAGAGGTTTTGAACTTTGCATGATGATAGACATTGATAAGAACTTTACAGATATACATGTATTCAATGGCCTTGTGTGAAGGTCAAGGTCAGACAAGTTATTTTCCGCATTTCCCTAGAAAACCTTAACATTGGCATTTTCTCAGAATCTACAAACAGCACAGGCACCAAACTTGGCATGCTGATAGACAGCCGTAAGGCCTTTCAAAATATATCATTCTGAGTGACCTTGACTCAAGGTCAAGGTCACTAAAGCTGTTTGTTTTAAAATTTTGCATTGGCATTTTCTTGGAATCTACAAAAACCGGAGGCTTTAAACTTTGCATGATGATAGACATTGATAAGATCTTTACAGAAGTACATGTATTCAATGGCCTTGTGTCAAGGTCAAGGCTGTACAAGCTATTTTCCGCATTTCCGCAGTAAACCTTAACATGGGCATTTTCTCAGAATCTACAAAAAGCAGAGGCACCAAACTTGGCATGCCTATAGACAGCCGTAAGACCTTTCAAAATATATCATGTTGAATGACCTTGACTCAAGGTCAAGGCCACTAAAGCTGTCTGCTTTAAAATTTTGCATTGGCATTTTCTTGGAATTTACAAAAACCAGAGGTTTTAAACTTTATATGGTGATAGACATTGATAAGAACTTAACAGATATACATGTATTCAATAGCCTTGTGTCAAGGTCAAGGCCGTACAAGCTATTTTTGTGAAACCGTAACATTGGCATTTTCTCAGAAACAACAAACAGCAGAGGCGCCAAACTTGCCATGCTAATAGACATTGATAAGAACTATATACCCATACCACTTTAAATGACCTTGACTTTGAGTCAAGGTCATTAAAGCTGTCTGTTGTCAATTTCAATATTACCGTCTTTGGAGAAACTACAAATACTAGAGGCATCCAACTTGGTGTAATGATAGACATCTTATTTGAATGACCTTGGCCCAAGGTCAAGGCCATACAGTCAGTTTTGGGGAAAAGTGTAATATTGCCAGGAACTAAGAACACCAGAGACACCTTACTTGGCTTGATGATAGATAGTGGTAAGATTTTTTTTACAAACATACTCTTTTGAATGACCTTGACCCATGTCACAAGGGAGCCATGGAGGCTTTTGCCTCTCTAGTTTTAAAATGCATGCTTGGAGTGTGATTGATCTCTATCTTCAGTGTGCACATTTGGCACTGCGTGTTCATGTGTACACGAAGGTGATCGAGACAGGCACTCTAGTTAAGTGTGCAAAAGAGAATTCTCACCAAATTCCTGCTCACCAAGGATTCAAACCCTGCAGGACCACAGCGAACGCCTTAACACGTATGCCAAATCCCCCCAAATTTCACGACAATGTCTATTATATGAATTTTTGTCTACTAATTACACATTGTTGTAATGGCAAGGATCAGTCACCACAATTCACCAGCCACCTCACATCCTCACTTGTATGCATTCAGCAGTTCGCGCGCCTCCAGCAGGTGTCTCGTTGATGTGAGGCCGAGTCGAGGGTCAGTGATCCATGCAAAGTATTTCAGTCTCCCCAGGAATGACCCACAGTCAAACGGAGACTTGGTCACGTCAAGACGCTCCCCCGACATTCTCTGGCTCAGCTGCTAATCTTCTTCTGCACGACACAAACAAGTTACGGATTCGCTTTTTAGAGAAGACTTGAACAGATTTTACCAAGCACTAAAAATAATAAATTAATAAAACAGCGGTAACAAAATAAGAATAAAACTGAGAAAAAAAACCCCACCCAAAACAGATATGTAAACAAAGATCAACAAAATTGTGAGCACAAATTAAGAACTGGTATCTCTCTCTGTGTACACATCCACATAAATTGTAATGCATGCTTGGACATAAATTTATCAATTGATATACCAGCTGCAGTTTCCAGTCACTTGTAATTTATGTTGTGTCAGCAGGCTTATACATGCATGCACATAATAGGGCAGTTGGCATAACTGTTACTCCAACGTCATGCCAAACTCATGCACGTCACTGTTTTTGCTTCAATACCCCACTGATACCATGACAAAATACCATGTTGATGCTGCATGTGCAATGTTTTAATTGTTTACATAGTTATAAAATAATATATACTTTGTTTGCTCTCACAGAACTTACAGCTTGCACAAAAACTCATGTTAAAACAAATGCACGTTGTATTTTTTTTTGCACAGACTATCAAAACACCAAACTGAAACAGGCAGAAAATGGAGAAGAATCGGAAACAGTACACAACTCACAAGGCGAAACTTACACAGTGTTGTGTGGGCAGCCTCCGTCCGTTATTGCATCAACACACGGCGAGCGGATGAAGGGCACTTGTTGACCTACACCACGTGTAAGATGCTAGTTTCCCAAAGCCCGCCTGTACTGACCCAATCCATGAAAGGCAAAATGTAGTGGTATTCACTGCCAATGGCTGGGCAATCGACTGACACCTGATTTTCATAAAATGGTCAAACTAGCAACAGCTGCAACCTCCCTCACTGGTTCCCTCCCAAATCCACCCGGACTTTGAGAGTTAAGGCCCTTGCAAGCTCTTCCTTTTTCGGAGTACAGTTTAATAACTCGTGACGTCACACGTAGTTACCCGCAAGCAAAGCCAAACGAGTGTAATCATGGTAAGTTTGCCCATTTTTCAATATAAATATACGATTTTATTGCAAAATTAGTAGAGAACTGCATACATACGAGCGTCGTTCAGAAAATGAATACACAAATTAGGCCCTGATCGTGGTAAGAACACCAGGAATGGCTGATGGATGGGCGGCTTCCGCAAGAACATGTTTCCCCAGTCCCCTGGCGGCATGCTTGTCTGGGCGTCAGGTATACCTTGTTTGAGCGTGTGGGGGTGTGTGGGGGGGGGGGGGAGGGGGATGTCTTGCAAACATCTTTAACACAGAACTTGGGTATTGACTTGCATCAAACAAATCACGAAATCATGAAAGTATCTGTGCTATGACAGATCTGACAATAGTGGACAAAAGAAATTTGTAAGCTCTCTCTCTCTCTCTCTCTCTCTCTCTCTCTCTCTCTCTCTCTCTCTCTCTCTCTCTCTCTGTGTGTGTGTGCGTGTGTAAGAGACACAAACACACAGAGTGATAAAACGTATGCTGACAGCATACATTAGGTTTCAAGTAACATTTATAGTTACATTATGGTCTACCAGTACAACTATAAGAATGTGGTGTTAAAAGCAGCAAGGAAATTCATAGAACCTCTGATGTGATTTCCAGGAGAATATAAGTGAGAGTAGTTAGCTTGCAACAGAAAGAGAAAAGCATAGATGTTCAATGCTTCTGTTCTTTCTGTGGGCAAACTGCATGGATGAAGCAAGTCGATAGAGAATTGGGAAAAGGTTGACCTGGGGTCTCATCTTGTTCTGTTTGTGACAAAGGGGTTGCTGGCACTTCTACGGAAGCTCAAGTCAAATCCTGATAAGGAACTACGCATCTTGCTACTAGGCTTGGACAACTCTGGCAAGACGACAATGCTGAAATACCTAGCGTCGGAGGATATCAGTCACATCACACCTACACAGGTGAGAATGTGGAAGTACACTACTGAGCAGAGCTTTGCAGCTACATCAGCCGTAGACCGAATCATTTTCAAATGTCCGATCAGTTTCTCACCAAGGCAGATATATGTCCTATCAATTCACCATCGTAGTTAGAAATGTCTCATACTATTTTGGTCGGCCAGGATATTTGTCCTGTTATATTTCCCATGGCTCAGAAGCCCTGATTATGCCTAATTTGTAAAGAAGAATTTTAGTATTGTTTGTTTTGCTGAGATACATCACACCCATATAATGATATATATATATGGGTTGATTTTTTGCTAGGCTCAGTCTGAACTGAATCTTGAAATGAGATCACTTAGTTACTTCAAGATTTACTTGAGCACATCATTTATTATATTGAATGTTGCAGGGTTTCAACATCAAGTCTGTACAGTCGGCTGGTTTCAAGCTGAATGTTTGGGACATCGGCGGCCAGCGGAAAATCCGACCCTATTGGAAAAATTATTTTGACAACACCGACTTACTGGTAAATGCTTGAAATCATGACCTGTATAACTAATGTTCCATTGTTAGCATTTCAGCAGCAATCATTAAAAAAAAACAAAAAACAAAACAAAAACAGAAACAACCCAGACAAGATGGTGTCATTTTTGTAACAGGGCTAGTCTTGCTTTGCTGCACACACACACACACACACACACACACACACACACACACACACACACACACATATTGTGGATAAGCACAAGAATAGATCTGCATTTTTTGCAAGCATGAAAAGAAATTTAGAATTCACCTCAACCTTATTGAGTTGTCAACAGACTAATGTATGCACTCATTGTAGTTATCATCTAAAGCTGTCAGGGTCCTTTAAAAAAAAAAAAATTGTGATGACACTCATGTCTTTCCTCCTGATATTTGTGTGTTGCAGATTTACGTCATAGACAGCTCTGATAAAAATAGATTAGAGGAAACAGGCGAGGTAAGGAAACTCTCAGAAATTTTTTTTGCACACAACTAGGTCCTTGTTGCTGTAAATATACATGTATGTTTTATTGTTTTGTTTTGTCATCTTTCAACCTTTCCTCCAATCCACTCAGTCACTCATGTTGTTTTGGTTTCATTCAGTCCGTCTTTTGATGTAATTTCTCCTTATTGCTAGCGTTATTTCTGTCTTGTTTTTATTTTCTTCTTGTTTTTCCAAGTCGTCATTGTTTATGTATCACGTGGTATGTACAATACACTTTTATACAGTGATTTAAAAAAAATTATTATTGAGGCAGGACCCAGAATGATCCGTTTGGATGATGATGTCCCTTGGTATTGTTTCTGCAGGAGTTACGGGAACTGTTGGAGGAGGAGAAACTGGCGGGCGTGCCCGTCATGGTGTACGCCAACAAACAGGATCTGGTGAACGCCACGCCCGCTGCCGAAATTGTCGAGGCTCTTAACCTGAATTCAATTCGTGACCGGGAATGGCGGATACAGCCGTTGCAGCGCGCTGACTGGTGAGGGAGTACAGGTGGGTACAAACTTACCTTTTTATCAAAACACATTGATTGCACATTTTTTCTTGATGTCAAAAAATGTTGCTGTAGATGACGGCACACAAGCAGTTTCAACAAGGATGACGTACAAGTGGTCAGTTAAATTCTAGATGAAAGTGGCATTCCGCCACACAGCTCCCAGCAAATTGATTTGCCATTCTTCCCAGTGCTTGGGTTATTGGCCATGCGATAGCCTGGAAGTGTGGCTCCTATAGTTTCTATCCATGCGTGGTCCGTACAAAGAAAACATCACTTTGTAGGTTACGACTTATGGCTAAGTCCATCTTTGCTAAGCCAACTTATGTTCTGGAACATTTTCACTCGAGAGTGCTCATATACACTTGAAATACTCTTATGTTGATGAGTGGTACCGTACGGCTCTCAGTGTGATACAGTGTTGTTTACACTTGGTGCGAGTGTTTGTCGAACATTCAGATTCTATGACTGTCGTTACACTACTGGTGCTCTCAGTGTGATACAGTGTTGTTTACACTTGGTGCGAGTGTTTGTCGAACATTCAGATTCTATGACTGTCGTTACACTACTGGTGTGCTCAGTGTGATACAGTGTTGTTTACACTTGGTGCGAGTGTTTGTCGAACATTCAGATTCTACGACTGTCGTTACACTACTGGTGTGCTCAGTGTGATACAGTGTTGTTTACACTTGGTGCGAGTGTTTGTCGAACATTCAGATTCTATGACTGTCGTTACACTACTGGTGCGCTCAGTGTGATACAGTGTTGTTTACACTTGGTGCGAGTGTTTGTCGAACGTTCAGATTCTATGACTGTCGTTACACTACTGGTGCGCTCAGTGTGATACAGTGTTGTTTACACTTGGTGCGAGTGTTCGTCGAACATTCAGATTCTATGACTGTCGTTACACTACTGGTGTGCTCAGTGTGGTCGCCGCATCATGGAGCACACTTCTGTTGGCTCAGTGCCAGTACTACAGAAGCTGTCACTGTGCAGGCGTCTAAGATACTACAAAAACAGCTCAGAGTGATCTGTGAGCCTAAAAATGGTGGCATTAGCCCCTTTAATACTGTGATTAGCCCCTTTGATACTGTGATTAGCCCCTTTAATACTGTGATTAGCCCCTTTAATACTGTGATTAGCCCCTTTAATACTGTGATTAGCCCCTTTAAAATAGCCAGGTAGTGTGACTAGCACTCATTAAGTCCTGCATGGTGATAGTGTTGCCTACTGCCCTAGAATTGTTGGTCAGCTCTTGTTTAACGATAAAGGCATGTTGATATGCTTTGTAATGAAGTAAAATATAATAATAATAATAATGAGTATTGTATAGGCGCTTTACCCAATTTAATGAATCGGCTCAAAGCGCCGCAAACTGAACCCAACACGCACGCTCACGTGAATCACACGCATTCTCTCACACACTGGACATAAACACATTACAATCACGTGGTGCGAAGGGTCAGCTCAGCTATTTACATTTCGGAATTTAGAATTGCATTTATTTTTCAAATTTGGTGGGCTGAACATTTCCAAAGCAGAGGGGGAGGAAGCCGGAGTACCCGGAGAGAACCCCCGACGATCGGCCCGAATGAACGGTGCCACATACGAGAAGGAAAAATTCTTTGTCCCGAGTGGGACTCGAACCCTTAGCCTCTCGCATTGGTGACAAGTCTCTTAACCACTAGACCACCGACCACCCCTTACTTAAGTAGATTAAAAACAACGTACCAAAGTGTGCATTGAGTCTTTCACACCTCTATTTTTGTTTTTCAGGACGGGATCGAGTGGGTAATAAAGTCGTGTAACAGCAAAGGAAAGAAGAAGTGACGCTGATCATGTCATGTACACGGTACTTGACACACCATCTGGAAGGAGACCACACAGTTTTTCATTTGTGGCGGTGTGCACAAAGTGACACAACTCACATAACTTTATTTTGCCTGATGTCTTACGCATGCGGAGGACCGCAGCAAGTCCAGCAAACCCAGGTCTTGATAGTTCTACAATGCAGCTCGGACTTGAGCAATGTATTGGTAACTTGCGTTGTATGCACAAGGAGTTTTAGGTAGCAAAAGTGTGAGCGTGTGTGTGTGTGTGTGTGTGTGTGTGTGTGTGTGTGTGTGTGTGTGTGTGTGTGTCTGCGTGCACACATGTGCGTGTGAGAGAGAGAGAGGGAGTGAGTGAGAGATGAACAGAAGGAGTGAGAGAGAGATGAACAGGCTTCTTAGTTCAACACCGATTTTCCTTGTGGTTGTAGGATAATAGAATTGTTGGGCAAAGTAGTTTTGTCAGTAAAGTAGGAGTTTCTCCATACTTCCTCCAAAGGAAGGGGAGAGAAGTTTAAAAAAAAAAAAGGTGATAAATCACAGGTTTTTGAGGTTAAGATAGGGCAGAACCACTTTGCCAGTATGCACAGAACTTTAACTGGTAGTTAGAAGTCTGTGCATAATGATAGATATTTAGAGACTCTCATGGACACTTGATAAACATGATGATAGAGGGACACGATAAACATGATGATAGAGGGACATGATAAACATGATGATAGAGGGACATGATAAACATGATGATAGAGGGACACAATAAACATGATGATAGAGGGACACAATAAACATGATGATAGAGGGACACGATAAACATGATGATAGAGGGACACGATAAACATGATGATAGAGGGACATGATAAACATGATGATAGAGGGACACGATAAACATGATGATAGAGGGACACGATAAACATGATGATAGAGGGGCATGATAAACATGATGATAGAGGGACACGATAAACATGATGATAGAGGGACATGATAAACATGATGATAGAGGGACATGATAAACATGATGATAGAGGGACATGATAAACATGATGATAGAGGGACTTGATAAACATGATGATAGAGGGACACGATAAACATGATGATAGAGGGACATGATAAACATGATGATAGAGGGACATGATAAACATGATTGATAGAGGGACACGATAAACAGATGATAGAGGGACATGATAAAACATGATGATAGAGGGACTTGATAAACATGATGATAGAGGGACACGATAAACATGATGATAGAGGGACATGATAAACATGATGATAGAGGGACAGTCGTATGTGGTACACTTGTGGACCAACAAGACTTCCTGGTTAGTTGTGTGTCGAGTCATTTCATAAGTCCCTATCACTTTGGGTTGATGGTGGTAGACAGAGTATACTTTAAACTGAGCTGGTGGGAATGGATGATTGGTCGGTATGGTGGTGGTTTGATATGTGGTAGACGCTGGTACCCAACCACCACCAGCTCCATAGCAAATTACTGTTTGACAGGCAAACCCTCCCAACCCATCAGTGGGGTTTAAGATGAGATTCTCTTCCTTTCTTCCTGTCACTTACTTGAGCTGAAAATCAATATCATTCTCCCACCTTGGATACTTCACCGGTTGTCTTACCTAAAAATGTCATCACGCATATCCGTGCATATTTTTTCATATGTATCCAAGCTGTACATGTACTTAATCGTTTGTGATGTACATTTTGTATTTGACTGTTGTTCCGTCCAAACACTGCTTCTCTTGGCGGCAAAATCTTTTCCTGGTTGCTGGTCAAACCATGTCATGTTGTGTTTGAGTTTTAACTTTTTTCGTCCATTTTTTGAGGTTATGCATCTATTTCTTTTTGAATGTTGTTACATGTACTCTTCATCCTATGTCACATGTGTGTACCTGCAATGCTTGCTTAGGCAGGAGCCATCAACTTCATATCACACAGTTCAACTGTTCCACCATTGGTCAAGAAACATGTATCAGAATTTATGTGTGCATGTTTTCTTTCTTGTAGATGCTGATAAAGGTTCCTCTGGAAAGAAAACTTTCTGTAATCAAAATCAATTTTTTGGATTTGAAGCCTTACACATCTGTAACTGGATGCAGGTTTGTTATTTTTGTGTTTGGGAAGAACGCAGGTGGGATGTGGAAAGTGTTGTCAATGGTGAAAGAAGGAATGTTAGCCTGTTGATATGATAGCCAGAGGACCAGCATGCGAGACTGAATCACTTCTTATCCATCCATCCATCAGTGTAAATGTTCCGTGTTGTGATGTGAGACAAGCAACTGAAGCATTCCAGCTGGTCGAACAGTGACACATTAATACTTGTCTGTCTAATATCGCTCATATCATTTGAGGTGGGGGATGGATCTGTAAACAGGTTAATATGTCCAGTGTGACCGGTACATGCAAGCGGCACCGGTAGTGAGGCAGGTGTAGTTCGTACTGTACTTAGGGCAACATTCAACCACTACCGGTACTTGGTCATTGTCCATTTGGCAGTGCAGTGTACATGGACCGACATTCAAAACTAGCACACTAAGCTTTGTGCACCAGCTTTTCATTCTGGTCAGCGTGCAATGTTCAGAAGGGGAAAAAAAAAAAAAAAAATATATATATATATATATATATATATATAGAGTCCTATTTCCCCCCCCCCCCCCCCCCCATTGTGGCTTGTAGCCAATATAGGGCAAGGCGGACTTGTCCAATGGCATACAAAGCACACACCTCCTAGATCTAGGGAGCGCTCTCAGCTTTTACTTACTTCCCCTACTTTCAAATTGACCTGATTGAGCGCATGTTTTCGGCTTTAGTAAACGCCTTTGTTCCTATTCTATATTAAATGTAATTACATGACATTACACCTAGGCAGTTGCTCCTTCTAAATTATTTAGTCTTTTTTCCGCTGAAACCTCTTGCAGAGCTTTAGGGTAGCGACGTCTGCTAGTACTGGAGACGCACCAGATTATTCTGGGGCAGCCTTTTAGTGCTGGTTGGACGTTGCAGCCCTCGTGGGTATCGCCGCATGCTCACCTGATGAGGGTCCCATTGACCCGTAACCATGGTCGTGAGCGGCTAAAATCACCAATTCATATGGCCTTGGTCGTACCGACCATTTTCCTCCCGGTGGGAGGGGAATGGGGGCACTATGAATGGTGAGATACCCTTAGATCTGTTAGACGTTTCAGCGGTAGGATGGTAGGTTCCCTTCCCCCCCCCCCCCCCATTGTGGCTTGTAGCCAATATAGGGCAAGGCGGACTTGTCCAATGGCATACAAAGCACACACCTCCTAGATCTAGGGAGCGCTCTCAGCTTTACTTACTTCCCCTATATATATATATATATATATATATATATAAAAGAACTTGTGAAGCTGTTCTTGATGAACGGTAGTAGTGAATTGTTTATTTCAGAACCAAGCTGTTTAGCACCTACAGAACTGTATCTGAGTAACAAACATGCAGATTGCTTGTGTGGCCTGAACCTTGTGAGATTCCTATCAAAGTTGGTTGTCTCCTGGTAGTAGGGGTACCGCCATGAGTACGTACATTTCCCTAGAGTAGGAGTCTACGCATGGTGATTTGGAGGTCAGTGTCACAAAATCCTTCTTGTGTGACGTGAACACTTCAAGTCTCATCTTTGAGGTGTTTGGAAAAGTGTACATGGTGCCACAAAAACCTGTAAACTTGTGATGAACAATGCATTCTGGGATAAAACATTTGAGTGCAATGTGGAGTAAATGTTTCTGTTTGGTGTAGTGTGAGAATGTGTTTTGGATGACATGGTACGCGTGTTGCTTTGTTCTGTGATGAATGTTCTCATGACATACTGATGCACCTCTTAATCTCTTGATTTTCATGAACGTGTTGACAGCCTGTAACACAATATGCATTCATTTCATGCCAATTGTGTGGGATTCACAAACAGTGTGCCGGCCACTTACTTACTTACCCTAGCATGAATGTCTGAATCTGTGCAAGTGGAATCACAAACAGGTTGATCAGTTATTACTTTATAGTAGAGTAAGTATGCACAATTATTATTGAATACTATGTGAGTCATCATGTCCGGTCTGGAGTATTGTAGATGTGCAAAGGGTGATGGTTCAGTGAAGAAATCTGTGTTGATAATTTGAACATGTCAAGTGTTGTTCCTTCATTCACTGTATAGTGTGTTGTCTCTGTAGCTTTCGGAATATTTTTTTGTTGTTGCTCGTCTCCCGTCATGTGATACTGCGTCAGTCACAGCACGAGTTGTTACGGAGGTCGGCCTTCGGCACATATCATAGAATGTATATCAGCAGATTGGGTCAAAAGGAAAAAAGTCAGTCAGAATCGTCACTATGATCTGAAACAGTTTCAACATATTCAAGATCTGCGCAATGATCTATGTTGATGGAATCTCAGGCAATCCACATGTAAATTGCATTCAGTAGAAAGTTACTCGTTCATTGGTTTTTGGTGAAACAGTCAAGTTCAGTTTCAGGTTAGTTTCCCATTCATCACTATTTTAACACGTAGCACGCTAATATTGGCAGGCTCTGCAGACAATATTGTGGTGTTTGTTTCTTCACTGAAAGTTTTCAAATCCATGTTTGTAAGAAGCAAGAATTGAAGGAAACAGATTTCTAACAGGGCACACAATAATTAGCGGGCTACACCAGCGCTCAGACAATGCTAAGTCCAGTATGCTGAACAAAATCTCGTGAAGCACATGCCCTGCTCCTTTCAAGTTGCAGACAGTGATATCATGAATGTCCTCCCTGTCCTTTGGAATACAACTGCAGCTGATGTACTTTTCACAGTAGATGTAAGTCGACTGTTTCTCCGTGTCACCTCAAAGTGATTGACTGTATGTTTTATTCTGCTGTTGTAATGCTGTGGGATTTCAGTTCATTTTCTAAAAGTCCAGAAAATCCATTTTGTCCTGCATTAAAGAGTCAGTATATCGTTTGTTTGTGTCTGTTTTGTTTGAATCATGGTTGTACACACACACACACACACACACACACATGATGACAGAGGAAGGAGACTGTTGAAGTGTGACAGACATCTTTGTTTTACAACAGAAAACAACTCGCACGAGATTCACTGAACGGACCTCTTTGTCTACTAAATTTGTCATATGTGAAAAAAAAAAGAAAAAAAAAAGGGCAGCAGTGAAAACACTTCTAGTCCTTATAATGACAATATAAAAATTACAATGCAATATACCAGCATAAAAGGTGTTTGCTTCTCAAAGAAATCTATGACGTCAACAGCCATGTAAAACAAATCGGTATAGTTCTACATCATTACATTAAGACGAGTGCCAGCTCTTAAACAAAGTTTTTTTATATATATAAAACTACCCACCACATATGAGGCTCATTCATTGTTACATCCTCCCAGTACATACATGTACTCACTTGTTGAGAAAAGACAACATGTATACATCTACAATCGGTCTCCATAGAAATACTGCAGCCATAACCCATGCACTCATTCTTTTATCACAGTCTTTCTCGTCTCACGGGAGAACAACGTACAGCAAAATGAATACCAAAAATGGGCGTCTTTTCAACTTGTTTAACAATCTTGGGGACACACAAAGTTATAAGTGCAGATCGTGTAAAAAAACCAAGCGTAGTGTATTGTGAACTAGTCTAATCCTAGCCATCCTTCACACTGTATAACTGGAAAGAGCTTGGCTTACACTGACACTGACTGATGTAAATATCCAGAAGAAACATGCACCCCTCAATCAGGTTAAATGCACCCTTCAGGACACATGCACCCACAGGCAATGCACACACTATGAGGACACGTGCACCCATTAGGACACGTGCACCCATCAGGCAGTGCACCCATTGGGACATGTCAACCTGACAGGATTTCATACAACCATCAAGACTCATGCACTCAGTCAAAACTACAACAAGGTGACAGTGACAGAAGCTCTCAAACTCCAGTGACCATAATCTTCACCCCCACACACAAGGTTAACTGAGTATTACTTTCCCTCTCAAAATCGCCACCAAGTCCATGTGTGTAACCTTACACTGTCCGGGACTGACTGACGGTGGATGATGGATTGAAGCAGATGATACGGAGGGCTTACGCTGGATCCATCACACGACACAAAGCTGTGTGTGGGCTATGAAGTATAACCAGCGCCCCAAACATGTCAAATACAGGACACAGTCATGATCTGCTGTTTGTTGAAGTGTGCATGTTAAAGGGCAGGGTGGGGGGGGGGGGGGGATGATAACAGGGTAGGTGAAGGACGAAGGGCTACTGTTGCTGCAGACTTTTAATGACAGCATTTGTGAAGTCACTCGTGCAGTCATAGCCGCCCATGTCCTTCGTCCGCACCTGAAAAAAAAACGCAACAGACATGTATATCCTTGTTCACTACACAGACCAGTCTCACAGCAACATCAGTTCCACATCTTGCCACGACATTATATATAATAATATATTCAAACACCTGGTGGAATACAGCTGCCATGTGCACACCATCGTTACCAGAGATAAAAGTGACGTGTTCACAGCAACAATAACAATAATCACATTAACACAGGCGCGTTATCCCAAACATTTGGCTCAAACTTCAAAGCACTGTGATTAGTGTGAGCTAAACGTAACATGCACACCAATGAGCTAAACGTAACATGCACACCAATGAGCTAAACGTAACATGCACACCAATGTAACATGCACACCAATGTAACATGCACACCAACGTAACATGCACACCAACATAACATGCACACCAACGTAACATGCACACCAACGTAACATGCACACCAACGTAACATGCACACCAACGTAACATGCACACCAACGTAACATGCACACCAACGTAACATGCACACCAACGTAACATGCACACCAATGAGCTAAACGTAACATGCACACCAATGAGCTAAACGTAACATGCACACCAATGTATATGACATGCATTCTCTCAGACACTGGACATGAACATATAACAATCATGTGTTGCGAAGGGCCAGCTCAGAATTTAAATTTTGGAATTGTAGAACTGCGTTGATTTATTAATCATGTGGGCTGAACATTTCCAAAGCAGAGGGGAGAGGAAGCAGGAGTACCCGGAGAGAACCGTGGATGGTTGGCCGGAATGAACGGTGCCACATACGACAAAGAAAAATTCTTCACCCCGAGTGGGGCTCGAGCTTGATCTCTTGCATTGGTGACAAAGTCTTAACCACTAGACTACCAACCACGCCACCGACGGTACCAAGTGAACACGCACTGCAAAAAACAGTGCTTGAGCAAAGTGAACAGCAGCAGTAGAATAGCAGTAATAGCATTAACAGTGTTGTAGCTTTCCTGACAAATTACAAATACAACACTACCACCAGCAATATTATAAAGTGGTGCACGTCGATCATGCGGCCTACCTTTCCTGACTTGATGACCTGCAGGATGGCATCCTCGATGAGGCGCGCGTGGTACTCAAGGTGGATGTGTCGTAACAAGTTACAGCCCGCCAACAGTGTGGCTGTAGGGTTTGCAATGTTTTTACCCACAGCTTCCGCAAACGCGTGCCGGGCCCCCTGTACACAAAATACAGGTTTA